>JAYKAV010003210.1:1863985-1936667 GCA_035582835.1 Phoebastria nigripes
ACTAAAGTTCAAGCTGGTGGGAATTGTAGAAGACCAAGTTTTGGGACTGCAAAACGCAGCATATTCCCTATTTCCGTAGAGTTGTTTGATGTAAATATCTCTTATTCTTCGCAACAGCCCAGGCGAGTAACCAAAAAGCCCTCTTTAAATAGGTGCAGATTTGTTTGTGACCTTTAAATTAATCCTTTAAGGATTTTGGGAAGGAACCAAATAAGGAAAAAGAGGTTCACAGCCTTTGAAGACATTGGGGCAGGTTTTTGGCACAGATCTATAAGAGGCAGTGCTCAGCAAACCGCCCTGGTATATCTCAGTTCAGTGCCTGATGTGCCAGTGGATGAGAGGAAAAAACATGGTCTTAAAATCTTTGTCCTGGATGGCAGCTTACAGCACGTTAGCGATTTTGCTTTGCGATTGCTTTGCGTGTACACGGTGCAGAATAGGCAAATATTTGCTCTCTTCGTGGGCATCGGGAGTTCCCAGGTCCTCCTGGGGGTACGAAAGCTCCAGRAGAAACTGCAAGACCCCGTGGCGAAACCTCGGCATTTGCAGAGTTCGTCTCTTTACCGAAGACCGGGTAGCCAGAGGGGCACTGGTGAACCTCTCATCCAACATCTTTGCGTTTGTGGTTGTTTAGCTAATTGTGCCTTTCTTCTGGCAATGATGTGATTTTGGTATTGCTCGTGCTACCACAACGCTTGCTAATTGTCCCACAGGCTAACGAAGCCATGGTGTGAATGGTTTTCTGAGCCTGCCTCCCATTGGATTTTCAGATCCTCAGCTGGGGGAAAGAGAAAGCTTTGCATGGCTTCCCTTCGTGCTTTTGCCATAAATTCAAGTGAATATATTTAAGGTCTCCCTTGCCAGGGGGTGCAACGTGTGCCCGTGTCTTCCGGACCTTCCCTGCCCGCGTAGACAATGTAGAAGCTTTAGAGTATCAAGGATGCTTTACATTCAGGGTAAAGCCCTCTGAAGCCAAGAGAGATAAAAACAAGGCAGCAAGGCTCCCAGAGTTCATTCTGACAGTTATTTTTAAAAATAACTCTTTATATTTACCTTTCTTACGTTAAACCACAGCAGAAAACACTTGTAACTCAATGTAAGACACTTAGACTGTTCAGCTTCAGTCATGCAGCTCAGGCATACAAACGAGCTCCAGGTTTTATATGCAGTTCATTCTTCATATTGCCTTTCTGGGCTTGTTTATGTTAGCTTAGCCTCCATCAAAATGATGTCTTAATTAAATCTGAAAAATGGACATTTGACTTTATTTTAAGTGATGATTTCATTCTGCCATGGGTATAAATTTAAGTTATACATAACAGACATGCACTCTGCACAGCTCATTCCTGTTTTATATATATTATTTAAACGATAGCATTTTTTCTCTCCATATTTTTCAACTATTTGTTTAAAAGAAAAAAAAAACCAAACCAACAAAACCCAAGCCAACCACCGCGCTTTCAGCTCGCATTGAAATGAAAATCTCCACAAGATTTCTAGCCCTATATCTGAACGATGGGTCTGTAATGTATAGSGTAATCCAGAATTTCTTTTGGAGAGTAAATCCTGGGAGTAACAGCACATGTTCAAGCTGTCTCTGCTTGTGAACCTCGAGTTATCTCACGTGCAGAGCATTAGCAGCAAGGTGCCAGGTCTCATAGGTAATGGGGAGCCCCAAAATACTGGGTCTGAGCTGCCCGTTTGGCTGTTGGTCACCGTCACGGTCCCGCCGGCCATAAGGCTAATCCTGATATTAGGATTTTTCATGTCCTGCGGTGAAGGAGATGCCCRTGGACCTCCACGGACCTTGACGAGTGGCTTGTGGGAGGAGGCGCAGCATTGCACCCTTATTGAGGGCTACCTTTTAGCCCTGGATTTTGTTTAAAGATCATGCCATTTCAAACCAAGCGCCTGGCTAAAGGCTTTGCCTTACCGTTCGCAGAATTTCGGCATTTATGAGAAAATAAATGACCCAGCTACAAAGTGCCTCCTCTTTCCCCCCGCAACCATCCAAGTCCTGTTTGTGGGCATTCTGGATTTTACGTTTCCAGCAACTGTGTCTGCTGTGCCTCTTGAACGATCCCTCCTCCACCAAATAGAGAACAGAGGCCTTTAAAATGTGGAAAATTAAGAAAATGCAGAACACATCATTAAATCATATACTCAGGAAGCTGTGGCAATCTTTCCTTCCACTCACAGAAGGTCCACTATAAATGAAATCTATATTTTAATGATTTCCAGTTTGGATGCCCCCAATGTGCAATAGAGAACCTCCACTGTTTGCCGTAGAATGAAAGGGAAAATTGGGTGGTAAAAAGAAGAATGCTGCAGCTAATGCGGAACAGTTGCACGTTTATATTCCACATTGCCCTGAGCAAAACTCTTCCTTTTATTTTGGAGAAAAAGCAATTGCTTTCCTCCCCGGGTACAGCGGCTGCACTCACGTTATGTTTACTCATCGGCTCTGACAGGTTTACCCGGAGCAGCTTTTTGAAGCAGCTGCTCTCCCAACATCCACTGGCCTTGGAACTCTTTTAAGTCGCGGGGTGAAAGCATATAACGCTCCTCTGGCCCTTCAAGACGCTAGGCAGGCAGGGGGGACTGCTGACGTGTTTTATTTTTTGCATAGCATTTCCAATTACAGAGGGCTGGAATAACTCCCAACCCGGTTTTGCTGAGGTCCATCGCAGGGTGCAGCATCCCTTAAACCCCACCAGCCGCTCCTCGGGCCGGCCCCGGGCAGAGCCGCTGGCCTGCAGGCGCGGCCCCGGCTTGCGTCAAGCAAAACGTTGGCCCGTCCCATACTGCGTGTTCGGGTTGAGATGTGGTTTACTGCTTCAATGTATTGCCTAGCCAAGCGCAGCGGGTCTCTGTTATGGGCTTATTTCTGTCAATACCCTTTTTTTTTTTCTCGCTGGCTAATAGACTATTTGATTTCCTTCTGGAAGTGTCGGATCTCACCAAAGATTTCCCTTAGAAAATTAAGAGCATAAAAAGTTGGGKTTTTTTTTTCTGTTTTCAGACAAAACAATTTATTAGTCACATAACCATATATTCATGTATGTATACCTACACGCATTTCTACGCTCCCTTTTCCCAAACAACTGAGCTCACAAATACTTATCTCTTACTACCTGGAAGTTATCAGATGTACACGCACAGACAAGGAATGGGTGTCACGCTGACACGTGCCACTAGCTGAGGAAAGGCTGTCAGCAGGAAAAGAATGTAAGTTGGAAAACTGAATATTAAATACTCTTTTACGAAGTTTTAACACTGAGGTGTATTTAATRCAAAGAGCAAAAATCAAATTGTGGTCACAGGAGCATGGTTTATTCTATTTTTCTCACTCTTTCAGTGCAAACTGATGTCAGTTTGGTGAAATGGCATTTCTGGGATTTAAGATTTAGCCACGCTGATAGTGGAAACGGGGCTCGGGGGCTCGTAGCCTGGGGAACACCCCGTGCAGCCATCCCAAAGGGGAAGGACCTTTCCTCTCCTCGTCCCTCGGCTGCTGGCTGGGTGCTGGCACGAGCCAGAGCTCTTCTGCTGAGGGTGTTTGGCATYCACCATGCCGTGCAGGAGTCGGGCTTCCCGGGCTTTGCTCTTTCCCGGGATAAATGCCCGTAAATCGGACTTGGCCGGTTGTGTCTGCAGAGGCAGACCAGTTTTTTGTAACTCCCCTGTTATCGGGACTGCAGCTGCAGTTTTYCTCCGCTGGTTGGGTGCTGGCAGGGAAAGGATGCGGAGAGCAGCGCGGCTCCAGCAGTGCTGCCCATGGGTATCTCTGCTGCATCTCGGCGTTCCCGGTGTCTTCAGGGCAAATCCTTCCATTTGGGAAAGTACTGTTAGATGTACAGCTTCCTCGCTGCTTTGTGCTCTCCAGCATCGAGGACGTAGTCTCAATTTCCAGCCAGCTCCACAGAAACAAAATACTAAAAAAAAAAAAAAAAAAAAAAAAAAAAAAAAATAAAAAAAAAAAAAAAAAAAAAAAAAAAAAAAAAAAAAAAAAAAAGTTCACCAATGCTATTATGTAAAAAAAAAAAAAAAACCACGGCAATCACTTTCTTTTTTTGGTGGCTGTTGTGTCTAAGTTCATCTCGTATAATGTTACGTGCTGCGTAACGTGTTTCCAAAGCTTTCGTGGGCACGCACGCATCAAATCGCTCTCGGGAACATACAATTAGCTATTCTCGCCGCTACTTCCCTTACTGGAAACCACCATGATTTAGCCTCGTCTCTCTGAGCCCATTTATTTCCAGCCTCTGGTTTGGGATAGAATTGCTCACTTTCCTACAACCGCATTATCCTTTCGCTCAACCCCTCGGGATTATTCCCCACGTGAAGGGGGTGTAAATGCTGCTGCTGTTGTAGGCTGGGTGGGCACGATCCTGCCGTATTTCTGCAGCTCTGAGCTGGGCTGAGGTGTACGGCTTTGCGGGGAAGGTGGTCTCGGGCTTTTCCCTGCTAACCGGTCCTGCATGCAAAATACGGGACTGCGCTGCCGCCCTCCGACAGGGATCCGAGGGGAGGGATCCCACCCCGGGGGGGTTATTCCCAGTATTTATTATTTGCCTTGCGGTAATGCCTAGAAGCCTCCGTCATGGCACATTGGGCTTTGTTTTTCATTCCAGGCAGCTTGGCGAGGGCGAGCGCACTCTGCTGAAAAAATAAGGAGAGGGGGGAAAAGAAAAAAAAAAAAAAAAAAAAAAAAAAAAAAAAGCATGAAGTAGACTCTTTAGGGACTGAGCCAGAGAGGAGAATCCTTGAGGGGGGGGAAAAAAAAAAAAAAAAAAAAAACCAAGCAACTCAGGGGCTGGATTCTTGACTGGTGTAAGTCAGTATAAACTGATTTATATCAGCTGAAGGGCCAGCCCCATGCTTCTGGCAGTCGGATGATGGCTTAGTGTTTTTTCTGGGCTTTGGAAATCTCAGGTGCTAGACCGAAGCGGGTAAAGATGCCGTGCTTTGCCTTGCCCTAGGCTGCTGATTTACCATGCCTCCTGGCCCTTGCTGGCTTTCCTGGCTGCTCGCTGGTGCTCGGCGGCRGAGCGGGGAAGATGGGCAGGGAGCATTTTTTCTTTGCTCTGTGGTTAAGTGCATCGCTTCGGGTCCGGGGTGGGTGTAAATCAGCCCCGTGCCAGCATCCCCCCCTCCGAAGGCACGGCGTGCTCTGGGCTGCGTGCAATGGGTCTCCGCCGAGCCCTCGGCTTTCTTCCTCCTCCCTATTTCTGCTCCATCTGCTCACATGCAAAATCCGGTGGGAAGCCAAAATGTTCAGAGACTCCAGAAATGTTCAGAAGTAACCTCTTGATGAGCAAAGTACTTGTTAGTTCCGTAAAGGAAGAAAAAAAGTAGGATTTTTGGGATGAGAAGTTGCTAAATGGGAGGGAGGAGTGGGGATGTCTTCTCAATTCAGGGTTTTGGATTTTTTTTTTTTTTTTTTTTATAGCATTTCTGCTAAAAACTAGTCAAGAAATCCAAATTCTGTCTCACTGTTTGAAACTTGTTGTTTTCTGTTTTCAGGTCAATTGAATTCTTTCTTGTTGAGTCCCTAACCTTCCTCTAAAGGCCAGATGGAATAAAGGCTCTCTCTTCTGTCCTGTGGAAAATTACACAAACCCCAGAAAATTGATTTTCCGGGGCTTGTGCGGTTTTGTGTAAAAGCCAGACAGTTTTCATTTAGCCTGGCCCTCGGCGACTGGAGTTTGGTTCTGAACAATGTGATTTAATGACGATTGCTCGGTAGCATCTCTTCCTCGGCCGGTGTAAATCAGTCACTCCCCACTGGAATCGATGGGGGTGGGCCGGTTCCCACCAGCTGACATTTGGCCCTTGGAGATTTCTGTAAGATGTGGGAAAAGACATTGTAGGTGGTGGGTTACCGTTTGGAGCGGAGGAGAGGACCTTGGCGCTCTCCCATGATGGGCAGCGGTGGTGGTGGCCCGTGGTGGGAGCGGAGCTCCCGTGAAGATGCTGAGCCCTTCTGACGCTGCTGGTGGTCGTAATTGGAAGTCTCTATTATTTTACAACARTAATAAGAAAGAAATTGGGGAAAACATATAGCTTAAGATCTAGACTCCTAGTGTATCTTTCAGCATGTTTTTGGAATTCCACCAAATACCGAAAACTTACTCTTCCTCGCCTCACGCAAAGTGTTCGAGGTAGGGGCCTGAATTTGCTAGCGATTCTGAAAGTTGGGCTAGTTATTTCAGCAAATAGCAGGTGTTGCAACAGACAGTCGTTCGGCAAACACTCATTTTTAGATCTAGATTAAAAGCAAAGCGTCAGTTGTCCTAACCCAGAGAGAGTCAACAGAATTAGGTTGGATTTGGGGGGCTGTATTTCTGCATTCAATTTGCAAACAAAAATAGAGATGGCAACAACGTCTGTACACAACGATGCTGTGTTTTTTCTATTTGTGAGGTCTATAAGCGTCACCGTAGGATAAAATAGGAGATCGAGGCAGAGTGTCTTGGTATTTTCTTTTCGTCTCTCGCGGCTTCTAACTACGAGCATCTTCTGTCTTGCTTAGAAAAAAACCTACCTACTGCTTTCTGGCCAGGGAAGCTGCTGGTCTGTGGGTTAGCTCTGTGTCCCAGCGCCTGCTTTTCACCAGGCTTGACCTTGAAAGGTCCTTCCAAAAGCCAAATAGTTGTGGCTCTGGAAAAAAACATTGGCCTAGATGTGATGATTTTAAAAATTGTGATTGGGGCTTTTTTTTTTTTTTTTAATAAGTTTAAAAAGTGTAAAGACAAAACTTTATCAGTGGCTTAAAAAAGAGACAGGTTTGAGATGCTAGACTTATCTGAGTGGTTGCTAGAAAACTTTGGGTTTGAAAACAAAACCTTCTCGGTTTAGTGTTAGTTCCTCTGCCTTTTTATGACCAAAAAGGGAAATGATCAAAGGAAAGAGAGGGAGAGGAGGCAACGTGAAGAAAAAATTATGTAGCTTGTGTCCATAAGAAAACAGTTTTTGTTTTGTTTTTTTTTTTCTTTAAAATCGCTTTTTTTGTAGCTTAAAGACTCCTCGGACTGTGCGGAGGTCAAGAGACGTTGCAGTCGTACTGGTGCACTGTTCCCTTTTCTGCAGCTGCTCGCAGGCGAATCCCCTTAACTGAAAACACAGCAACTAGACAATAATGGGGAACAGAGCCAAAAATTGCCCAATGACAAAATGTTTAGTAGCAGATAAAAAAACCCAAGGAATGGCTCAAAGGAATGCCTCATCTTAAACTTATTTTGGCCCAAATGTCATCCGCTTCACAAAGTCTTTTATGTCGCAGTTGTTTTCTCGTGTCGTTCCTTCTGGCAGATGTAAGAATGTCTCTATTCCATCTCGAACATGTTATCTAGCCGGCAAGCACCGTCCGCGGTCTCGGACATGTCTGCTCCTGCCACGAAACCTCATTGCAGTTGAGTGATGCCTTAATTTGTTGCCCAGATTTTGTTCTTTCCCTTGTAAACCCATCTCGTCCCACGTTCGGCACGCGGCGGCGGTACCTGCTGAATATCTGAGAGGCCGGGGATAAATGTAGCCTTTGATCTTGAACTTATTGGAGGGGTATCGTGTGGTTTCTCTAGATTCAACGCAGATCCCCTTGCTTGGCAAACTGCTGTCCTGCACGGGGTTAAAAAGATTATAGCACAAATGCACGGACTCGGAAGGAGAGGGAGGGCTGAGTGTTTGCATAACCAGAAAGGCAAAACGTTCATGGGAATTAAAAAAGAAAACTAAGCAGTTTATGAGTTGAATTTTGCAGTGTCACTAGGATCTGTTCCCAACTTACAGTTTTAATGCAGGAAAGAGTCTCTGTGCCCTGGCTGTGACGCAGGGTCTCCCAGACTTGCCTGGGGCAGCTTAATAAGTTATTTTCCACAGTGCCCAGGGGCTCCTCCGCTGCACGGACCGCTTTCCCTGCGCTCCTGGGGTGCGTGGTTCGGCCACGCTGCCTTCAGCAGGAGGAGCTGGTGAGATGCCGAGCAGGGCTGTCCAAGGAGGTGCTGAATTAGCCCACCCTAAAYGCGTCCAGGTTTGAGTAAAGCAAAGCTGCGTGCTTGCCTTAGATGAGGATTTTCAAGAGCTTCCATAAGGCAGGGAGTTCTCTCCAGCTGATGCCACGGCTGAAGTTGGTACACGTTGCGGTGATGGGGAAAACAGCAACACCCACGAGGCGTCAGCTTTGGCTGGGATGCTCCTGTCCTGGCATCCCCCCCCAAAACTTCAGGATCCTGTTGTTGTTCTGGGTCTGTACGGAGACGGGGGGGTTGTTCTGTAGGGGTATCTCACTCCAGTGCTACGACGTGGGAGCAGCAGGCAGCAAACCTTGTCCCAGCTCCAGCCTTTTCCACCGGGACATCTGACTCTCAATGCATGAGGCATCTTCCAGCGCAGGGGGCTGCAGCTACATCCCCCTTTTTGGGTAACAATCCCGGAGCACATAGGCTTAGAAGTGAACCACTATACATTGGACTTTGCATGAAGCAGAGGAGAGGGAAACCTTTGAATCTCCAATCTGGACTTGTCAGAGGTTGGTGGCGTGATAAAAAGGCATGGGCTAGCATGGGCTGCTCCCTAATCCAGCCCTGGAGAAGACACCTGGAGCAAGGGCGAGGAAGATGGCGACGGATAAGACTGATGCTCTTGTAGAGGTAGTGTAATTTACGGCTTGTCTCCAAGGATTTGGGTATCTCAGGGGTGTGCAGGGTAGTTTGTATCTTGCCTCCTGAACCCCATGGCAGGGCGAAGGGCTCTGGGAGCATCACTGCTCTGGAAACCTTTCAGCTCAACAGCTCGGACGGTGTGGGTACCRGGGGACAGGAGGTGAGCAACCACTGGAGCTTTTACCTCCCTGCATTTTGCTCCCCGAAGCCCTGCCATTGTTTGCAACTCTGCTGCCTCTCCAAGTCATTAAGGCTCTTTTAATGGCATTAAGCCTGAGCTGGAAAGATGTAACCCGGTCCAACAGTAACGCAGTCGGATGAAACCTGGGTGGAAAGCTGCCGCTGAGAGCGCAGCTGTGGAATACGAGTGCCAAATGGTACAGAAAGTTTTCACTGGCTACCAGGACAGCAGCTCTCTGCGTTGATGAATATCGGCTCCAAAACACTGTCGGGAAGGCACGTGCCAAGGTATTTGCACGTTACTGGGAAGCAGGTGTTGCTTAGAGGAAAGGTGAAACTCCAGAGCCAAGAGCAACAGGGGAGGCGGAGAAGAGCCTGTCCTTCCTCGACGTGTGCCAGCGGCAGAGGTGGCGGAGTGTCCCAGCACACCCCCCCAGCACCGCCTCACCCCCCTGCGCTTTGCTAGGTCCGGGCACAGACGGACACGATGCCAAAGAGCTGTGTAACAAAAGGCGCTCGCGGGGCAATAACTCATTTTCACATTCCTTCCACCTTATTTTTTCGCACCGCGGTGACCAAGACGTGCACGATGTGCCATAACACGTGTTTCAAAGGCTCAGATTTCCATTTGGTGCCGCAGGTGTAGAAACCAAGGCACTGAAGGGGGTTCAGAGGCTTGTCCCAGAGCAAGCCAGGAGGCAAGAACTGCCCCCGTGTTTGCTGGGTCCCTGCCCGACGCACCACCCACGCGACCCCACCGTCACTGCTGCGGCACAGGGACGCGAGGACGTCTCGTAGTGCCCCGCAGAGGCACCTGCCCCGTCTCTGCAGCGGCGGCGTTAACGTTAGCGGTGCTATTTCAGGGGAGTGGGCTTAACCAAAACAGTGCAGACCATTGCGCTAACCCTATTAAAAACAACCCACGCTTAAATACGCACACWCAACCGTCCCCGAGCGTGCTCAGGAACGCTGCAATCCAAGCTTTTGCGACTTTAGCAAGTGCCTTGACAAAGTCGGGTGTATTTTTTTTTTAAAGCCCTGGGTTTTGAGTCGTGTTATTACACACAAGTGTGTTTTTAACGAATGAAAACCCCTAGGCTTTGTAGCTGTAGAGAAAAGCTTGAAAAGATCCGGAGTCAAAAATGGGAAGGAAAATGAAAAGAGCCCAGGATTTATTATTTTTCTTATTATTATTTGCCTGGTTTCTGAGCTTGTCTTCTATTTTCTTTGGATCTAGCTCATGATTTTTTAACTCCTGGGGCTGACAGTACTAGAGCTGGGCTCCAGCAAAAGTGCCTGACTGCTGCATTTCTGCTCAAGCAGCTTTTACAGCCTGTAAGCAGGACAAAACAAACACATTTGTATTCTTTCTGTTTTACTAGAGGCCATACAAGGGAGCGAGCATGTTTCCTCGGGGCTTTCTTTCCTGGTTGTAACACCCAACTTCCATCCCTGTTCCTCCACCTTAAACGCAAGACTCCTCATCCCACTGTGACTAAAGCGAGTAAATCCCTTTATAAGCTTTGAACCTCTTTCCTGCAAGCTGCTGCGTGTAAGCAGGTAACGCTCCCAGAGTGAAGAATTAAACCGACAACCCCTAGCCTCAGAAATGAGCCAGCAAAGCATCTTCTGGGGCCGTCGCTGTGGGATGGAGGGGGCTGTAGCCCGAAGCCCTTCCTGGGGGTACCCAAGCACCCGGCAGCTGTGACGTGCCCAGCTTTGCATGGGCCGGGCAGGGTCCCACGGCATGAGTTGGTAGATGAATCCCATGGCACAGTTCCTCACCGACTGGGGACCTGGCTTGCTCCTCTGCCCATCCACACATCTTGAGATGAACCTATATTTTCCTACACTTAAACATGGTTAATCTGGACCTAAGCCCAAAAGTACATAATGTTACAAAATCTGCCAGTAACGTGGGGGAGAAATAAGCAAATCTACTACTTTCTTCTGGTATTTTTGTTATGAATCATGTTCATTACAGGACTGCTCACTGGAAAGCTTCAGGCTTTTCTTTTTTTTTTGGCCACTTTGTAGGTTTGGCAAACATCAGCGTCTTTTGGGAGGGTGCAAGGGTCGGAGAGAAGGCCGGTTGCTGTCCCTGGAGCTGTAGGAGATAAGACGTGATGGAGAAATGCAGCGAGGGCTCAGCTCAGAATTGGCGAAACTATTAAAATCCCAGTTTGTTGCTGAAATGACTTTTTGAAGGTCACCTCCCAGCAAGCCAAGAAGTGGATATATTGGCTCTCCGGAGGCTGGATAACAGCACCTGGAAATGCAGGGGCTTGGCTGGGTTTGAAGACATTTCTTTTGCAGTTACAGGGCTGGGGCAGCTGGCGCTTTCACAAGGACACCAAATAGTTCAAGGTGCTCTGCAGAATTATTTAAGGTTGGATGTGTTCGTTTCAGTGTCCTGACATGTATTTAGCATGCGATGCAGGAGACATCGTGGTTTGAGAACTGGTCTGCGGAGGGAAGCCTGCGTTTTAGGTCCAGCGAAGTAGTGTGGGTTTTAGAGTGATGTTTGGTTTGGCAGTCTCTAGATCCATGTGATCTCCTGGATCCACTTAGGAAACCATTTCAGCTGGCTTCCTGGACCTGCGAGGAGCTGACCTGGGTGAAAGGATCTTCCCTTTTCATGGCAACTGCTTTTGGAGTAGCAAAATCCATCTCTAGTTCAACTTTGTATTATTTCCCTTGTGTGTCAGTATGACAGCTGGCGTTTAAATGGAGGAAAAGAACCCAAGTGAAGGTTAAATGAGAATTTCATTGATTTTTCGCTTAAGTTCTCCAAGAAAAAGCCTGGAGCTAGAGGAGCATCGTGCCAGAACATCTTTTTACCGCCTCCAGACCTAGATGCATGCTTGGCCCAGAAAAAGACATATTAAGTGCAATAAAGGAGTTGTCCCTCTACGAAAGGCCATTGGAGGGACAGGAGAGGAGGTGCCCAAAGGCAGATGCGTAGGGAGATATAGAAGTGTGGTAGTTTATACTACATGCACGTGTTTAAGTGTTACTGGAGTCTGTAGGAGGCAATCCTGTGCCTACGGATCGTATGGTTTGGAGAGCGAAGGAGAAAAACCATGAGCATGTAAGCAGAACCGAGAACAGCAATTTAGATCCCAATGGATAAACTGGCAAGAGTATAAAACCAGCGCTCGCTTGCAAAGCTTGCAGCCTGCTCGCTCCAGTGCCCGGCTCTCGGATGCGTCGGGCTAATTGAGGCGTCGCGGTTGACAGTGGCACATATGGAATCAGTTATCGCAGATGCTAAAAAATCAATTATCGGGTGTTTTTGCAGCTCTGAGCCGGGCTTGGCGTTGGGATCCTTTCTGTGGACTTCGTCTGCACTAATCGTTTTTATTGTCACAGCGAGGGAGGAGGAGGAGGAAGAAAAATGACTCCTTTACTACTGGTGGTGGGGATTTCTTAAAATATTAAGCTGATGCAAAAATGCCAAGCATCACAGCAGTAAAAATGTAAGCCACTAATAAAATAGAGTTAATGTTTCACAGTGCATACGTTTCTCAGGGTTTCCTGCTGATTTCAAGTGACTTTGCCTTGGCCCATAAATTTAGCCTTAAAGTAACATCCAGCGATGGTGTTGTGATGAAGGTATTGGTCTATAACAATAAGCGATATAATTGCAATAGTAACTAATATCGATTATTTTATCGATGCCAGGAGCTTTGCCAAAAACCCCAAAGCCCTTTGTGGAAGACCCTGATCCCAGGATGGTTTTGGTTGACCGTACGTGCTGTGATTAGCCCCAGGGAAACCCGCAGGCCCTGGCACAGGAGAGGGCCCGCTCGCAATGGGTAGAGGCGCTCTGACGAAGGACAAAGAAATATAGAAAAAATAAGATATCTGTTTATTTTAATCATATGGGTACCTTAATCTGCCCCTATTTCAGTATTAAGTGCGGACTTCTCTTTAAGATCGTGAAGTGTATTCTTATGACAGGTCTTGAGGTGAATAGTTGCATTCAACATCTATTTTTGCTTCCATTACTGAGATCTTTACCCATCGTTTAATTCGCAGTAGGCTGCAACCTGGAAGTCCAGATGTATTTCTTCTAATAGGGCAGAAAGTTTCTTAAAAAAATCTTAAGCATGTTTCCTTAGATTTGCAGCTTCTTTCAAGGATTTGAAAACAAAACAAGAAACAACAACAAAAAAACCCCCTCGTGCCCCTTTTTCATGCAGTAGCTGGCTAATTTAATAAATTTGATCCTCCCTTGGGAGGGTTATAATTTTGTATTAATTTTAAACAGGCCGTCTGTGCTGCAGCTACTTTTAATAATAGCATTCTGCGAGATGTGCCGGCGCGGTTCGTTTCGAGCCCTCGCTGCTGGGTGGGCAGCGTCGGAGGAAGCGGGGGGCTTTGGGGCAGCCTGGATGAAAGAGCCATCTGGAATATTATTGSGGGGGGGGAAGATGGAGCATCACCAGCCAGGCGTGACGGTGGGTCCCCATGCTGCTCCCTGGCCCGTGGCAGGGGCTGCTCGGAGCTTCAAGGCTGAAAGTGGCGTCTCCACCCAAGCCAAGAGAGTTGAGGGCTTGGGGAGGAGCAGAGTGAAAAATGGAGTTTCCAGCTGATGGGAAATACCAATTTCTTTCTTCTTACATTATCTTTTGGTGGTGTTCTCTTTTGGGACAAGAAGTCAAACCATTGCGCCTGTTTGCCAAATGGAAAGTTTCTTCCTCCCCAAAACAGAATTAATTTCGGAAAGACTGAAATGTTTTGCTTCGGCGTTTCTGATCACTGTAAAACACTCTGACGTTTCCCCGCAGGAGGGGTTTTCTCTCGGATTTTTCCCTGATTGCATTGGGTGGAATTTTCCATCCAATTCCACAGGAAAAAAAATCGACTTTGGAAAAAAGCGAGGCTGGCCCCAGGAGCAGCATCTGGCCGAGGTTGGAGACCCGTTCCCCCGGGGAGGTCCTGGGGAAGGAGCTGTCCCCAGGAGGGCAGCAAGGTCCCCGAGCCCCACGGGGACACCTCGGCTCGAGGGAAGCCGTGGTAGCTGCTCGCTGCTTTCCAAGCATCCCTATTGTGTGCGTATCGGGACGTGCTTCCTTAAAGTTTTTGGAAGCAGCAGGTTTGCCGTGAGCGGTGGGCGCTGCCAGGCAATGCCCATCTCTTCCCCTTCTCCTCGGGCTTTCATGGGATGGGACCCTTAGCAGGCGTGTCCTGACACAGCTTCATTTCACCGTCAGAGCTTCTGCCAGCACATCCTTTTTGGTCATCGTGTAAATAGGTATATGTGCATCTACGAAATGACTTCATTAAAATCGTTACCAGTCCAACTCATTTGTTGGAAGCAATGTGAACAAGTGCTTTGTTTACCAAGGTAAAATTGCAGAGTCTACTCTTCTCAAAGGGAAAAATAGCTTTTTAAATTTTTCTTAAAAGAACGCATTCAGCAAAGATCTTCTGTTAATAAGTTGGTTTTCTTCCACTAAGATTGTATTTTCATTTTGTTTCATGATCGAATGGTTTAGGAATCTCAATCAGCCTGTTTCAAAGCCCTTTCTGCCTCCTTCAGCTGCCCTGGCATGGTAATGAATTTGGAGGAAATTGCTAGAGGCAGAGCTTCGTGTAGTATTGCTCCAGATCGGTTATGTTTTTGCTTTATTTGCTACCAACGGAAGAAATAGAAATACCAAATCATGATCAGACTGTAGTTTTAAAACATACCAGGGAGGTGAGAAGGTGTTTAGCTTTCCAGCGCAATGCCAAACTCCATTCCTTTTCTTTCCATTGCAGTCCCAGATGGTGAGCTCGGGATGCTTTAAAGCAGCAAGAAGTAAAACATAGTGAATTATCTTTGCAAAAAGCCTGCGGGTGTTGTGTTGGCCACAGCCTTTCAGCTGTATCAGTCACGCAGAGGTGGCATCTGGTGCGTGGAGAGGTCGAGCTGAGGGTCCCTGTCCCGTTTAACTGTGCTGATGTGCCTCCGGAGCTGCTTTCGCCCGGCTCCATCAGCCCCTCGACAGGTCCAAAGCTGGTCTCTCCGGGGCTGTTGGCACTGTGGGTGTTGCTCCTTCTCCTGCTGGACACTTTCTCTTGAAACACTGGGCTCTTCAAGAGCTGGCTGTGTTCTCGTGAATGCAGCCGTTATTTCACRTTATTTGGCATCTGATTAAGACAAGCAAAAAAATAGGGGGAAAAAATCCCATTAAGATGCAGGAGAAATGAAAAGGAGAAATATTCTGAGCACATAACTTGATCTGAAATAATGATATGGAGCATCTTCTGATAATCTCGGCTCCTTCCGGACAGGGTTCAGAGAAGAGAGCTGCAAATGATCGAAGAGCTTGAAAAATGTTCCTTTGCGGGGAGCATGAGACACGTGGCTTTGTTAATCTGGAAAGGGAGGTGAATCGTAAAGCAAAGGCATGCTGAAGAGGACTGGTCGGGAGGAAGCATCTCTCGTACTTTTCACGGCATCTGTGCTGTGTCTCCTTCTGGAGCACCGGTCCCTCTGCTGTGATAGGGTTTGCATCGGGAGAGGGATGTGCAGGAGTCCGCAGAGGCTTTGGGAAATACGCACGTGCTCCCAGCAGCAGACCCCTCTGCGCTGATCGCTTCAGCAGCAACATCCCTTCGCCTTTGTCATCGCAACCCTGTCCAACCCTCCCCCTGGTACACAAGTAAATACGTTGCGTGGTAAACAGGAGGGAATGAAGCCCATGGATGAATGCCACTGCTTTCTCTGGGCTTAGCTGAAAGGGGGAATTTCCAGATAAAAGCATCAGGTTTAGGCTTGTATTACTGGATAAAAGACCGAGTCCTTTGGTGAAAGACAGAAAAAGTCCATCAGGGCTGGATTTAAACCAGCTGAGAATCTCATTTAGCCCCCCTCCACCCCAAAATCACGCGCTCGTGTTCTCCCATCGCTGCTGCTCTAGCTGCAAAAATTCTAATTATTTGGGGGCTGTGGAGCAAATCTAATCCACTAACCTCGATGTCACGTCCCACTTGTCCAAAACGCGCATTACTGGGTTGAGCAACACCTACAGGCACGTTCTGCTGTTCCTTTATCCCTTCTGGCATCTCAGATATTTACTTTCCTTTGTGGCTGGGAGGTAGGGAAGCCTCTGGCTGCACCGAGGGGCAATGAAGCGGCGGAATAGCATGTCTGCAAGCTGTGCGTTGCAGCTGGTACCGTGGGATGCGGACGTCCAGCGCAAACCACCGTTGGCCTGGCCTTTCCCCAGCAGTGCTCGTGTTTCCATATTGTTTTCTGTAGCGTTGCTCCTAACTGGAAGGGATTTGTGAAGCGCTCTGAGCTTCTGGATGTAAAACTCAGGTCGCAAATCAGAGCACAGCATCTCTGCGGTCACGCGTCCACTCATCTTACGGTCAAGCTTCATCTAAAAGCTGAGGTACTCGGATAATATTTTATTTTTCCTTGCRAAATGTTTAAGTGTGCTTTGACATTTTTAGACAAAGTCTTGGCTATGTGCTGTTTGGAGACATGGGAATGGAGAGACAGGAAAATTCTGCTCAGAGTCACGGTGGTATYGCTCTGGAGTGACCTGTCTTGAGTTGAGGACAAAATTTGGGTGCTCTCTGTAGGTATGAGCTGCTATCCTGCACCTTGAAAATGCCCAGCCAGGGCTCGCCCCATAGCCTGTGGAATTAGATGAGAAACGCAGTCTCGATTTCAAGAGTTTGGATCAGCCCCCAAAACAGCACATTTCTTGTTTGCATTTCACGTCCTCGTTTAAGATTAATCGATATAGTTCCCTGCTCAGCGCAGGAATGGGGGTGGAAGGGAGAACTCAACTCAGCTTAACCCCCAGTGTTGAAATCCGTGCGAGGAATGCCTCGTTTTATTTTCCTAGCCTTTCTTATCCTGCTTGGCTCCTCCTGGGAGCTGTTTGCATGAGTGTTTTGGTGTCGTTCTATTTTTGCTAGCCTTCTCCTAATCCGCCCAGCTCTGTGGGGTATATGAACATTTAACATAGTTTCGTGTCGTTTCCGTGTTGATCTTGCACACTGGAATTTTATTTTAATGAATTACRTGTATATTTTACTCATGAAAGCAGGCGAAAAGCAGCTTAAAAGTGAGAGGAAAAAGCCTATCAAAAACTCTAGAAAGGCAAAGCGGGCAAAGTCTGAATGTTTTTGAACACACCACCATTGCCATCTATATTTTATCACTTGTGTTACGGTTACAGTTAAAGGCATTGGCCGAGATCAGCCTTTGAACACATTTAATATGTAGTAATTCCCACACCGAAGAAAAGAAAACTGTGGAGGGAACTCACTTACGCAATGGTATGTGCTGCAGAAGTGTAGGCGTTTTGAGGCGCAGACCAAGACCGGGACCGATTTATAAGACACTGTAAGAATACAATAGAGAATCGACAAAGGAAGGAGAAGAATGCACGTTTTTGTGGTCCCAAACCTATTTGAATAGTGGAAGTCCTCACGCTGACTCCAACCCGGCTGTGAATCGGAGGTACTTGCTAACATCTTCAGGGCGTTGCTTACTTGTGAGGGTCTCCTGTCCTCGTGACGAGCAGAACCTCTTAGCAATTGCCCCCGCGTTTGGTGGTCTATGACCACATTGGGATCCTGCAGTCGGGTGAATGGTCCCCTGGGGTGAGGGCATTCATCTCCTCTTTCCCTCAGATGAGGAAGAGGAGGCATATGGAAGCGTGGATAATGTAAGCGGTTTGGGTCTAGCTCTTGAGTAGAGTAGAACATCATAGCAAGCCACCTATGCTGCTAGAGGGTTTAGAGTGAACAGCCCCGCTCCACATGGACTTGGAGGTACCACGACAGCGTCCGTTCTCGTGATGCACAGCATCCTTCCTCTGTGGCTGGGTGCCCACAACGCCTTGTGGGACTTGTAGATGACAACATGGATAAAAATATTTGGGGGTGTTTCTTGTTGGTTATTTTGACTTTTTATGGCAAATACAGGTCCCCCGATGTGTTCGAGTCTTCTTAGCCTCTCCCCGCTCTTGCATTGTTCAAAAGGGAGATGGCAATGACAGTGCAGTGATCTGTATTAATGTTAAGTTAATGAGAAAACATCTCCTGTCAAAACTGTTCGCATCCTGTTGTGAAAATCAATTCAGCAAGATCACTTAAAGATTTTTTTCAAGCTTGATTGGGGTTTGTCGTTCTGCATTCATGCCTCATTTCCTAATAAAAGGCATTGTAAAGACAATTTTCAGGAGCTTGTGCATAGTTTGAGCCAATAAACACAAGTGGCATGAGCAGAATGGGAAAGTGAAATGCAAATCAAGTAGGGATGGATGGGAGAGACCATTGTTCTGTCTGCTGGAGAGATGGGAGAGCTAGGACATTAATTAGGAGAGGAATGTTTGTAACCATGTTTGATCCTTGCCTGCTTCCCCTTCTCTGAATTTTGAAGTCTTAGCACTCTGATTCAAATCAGTAACGCAGGAGTGGTACRTGATGCTGTAGTACCCACTGGACAGCATCCATTGTCTGTTTGAAGTTATTTCATGCACGGCAGCTCTGAGCCTGTGCGCTCCTCGTGGCTGATGGCCCCCGGCACCTTTGTCTTTCACGCATTTTCCCTCCCAGAAGTCTTGTGAGAGGGGGACGTGCTGCTGCCCATCTCACAGGCGGGTTGGTACCCAAGCGTAGTACTCCACCCATGGCACCCCCTTTCCTCCTCCACACGTAAGCGACAAGCCAGCTGGCCAGACTTATCCCAAATTTCTGTCCTGGAGTCCTTTTCTGGCCCTAGTAAGAACTCTCTGAGCTTTCCTGCTCTGTCGTCTTGGCAGTGTTGGAGATGCTCACGTTTATCCTTTGCTGCCCTCTTTTGCTTTCCAATAACCTGATACTTCAGCAGATTTATTTGGCGTGGCTCCTGAAGCACACTTTTCTGGCAGGGTAGTAAACAGAATTAAAAAAACAGACAGAAATTTGGACATTGGCAGTGCTTTTAATTTAAAATGGCCTAATTACCTTAATGGAGCTGCCTGGGACACCTGCATTATGTTAAGACCTGGAATAAGAGTATCTTCATTTAGAAATCTTCCCAAACCAATTTAATGCATTGGTGATGCCAATATCGAGGCGTTGCAATTTCTGTGTCCAAAATTACCCAYGGAGCCGGACTGTGTCCACTCCCCAGTCTCCAGGTACCAAACACAACTGGGGCTCRGGCTCCTTTGCAAGCCCAAAGCCGCTTGCTTGCCCTGCCCCTGTGCCTTGCCAACACAGGCGGTGCGGAGACGTTCAGCTGCTTTGCTGGGGAGGCTTTGAAAAGCGTTGCTGGTCCAATTATTTTTTGCAAATCATGAACGGCGATGAYGTTTTTGGCTTGCAACTTGACTGCAGCCAGGGGAATTTTGGAGGAGACCTCACCCAGCATCTCGCTTGYGCTAAGAGCACTTGTGTGCCTCGGTGTCAAACAGGGAACGTGTCTGAAGCCTTCTAAACCTGGTTCACTTCGTGGGTTTTTGTTGGGGTTTTTTGGGTTTTTTGTTTTGGTTTTGGTTTTTTGTTATTGTTGTTGTTGTTGTTTTTTGTTGTTGTTTTTTTTTAACAACTTTGATATTTGTACCTCATTGCCCTGTTCTCGGAAATGGTTTGTCTCTTGATTGAACTGTGAAAAAAACCAAGTAATCTCAAGAGAAACACAAACTGCCCCAGCGAGGAGAGCTGGGGTTGAAAATTGAGGCATAGAGCAAAGTGTTTTAATCGGGTGTAATTCCAGTTTCCCCTGGGGCTCAGGAGGGGTGGGTTTGCTGCCGGCCCCTTTGGGTGACCTGGCTCCCAAATTCTCCGTCTGTCACCTGGGGACAGTAAGGCTGGAGCTGCCGGGAACGACTTCCCGGCTGGCAGCTTCTCATGTTGTACAGCCCCGGTGACGTCGCTTTGGGTACCGTCCTGCGGGGAGGGAGGCATTTGCTGAAATATTACGGGAATACTAAAATCAGCATGATTTGGGCCTCCATCCTGTAGCAAATTTTGTTTAACAATTAAAAAAATCATTAAGTGACATCAAAATGCCCTTTTGATGCCTGAGTGGGCAAGCTGTCACTTACCCAGTTAGTACGTCGCTGTTATGTTTGCTGCTCCCTGTTTTGCAGGCTGGATGAAGACATTTGGTACCTGTTGGGGTAATTTACTGTCCCTGTGTTTGGTTTGGGTTCAGGCTGAGGTGACCCATGAAAGGCTGTGGCTCTCTTGGGGCAGTGGAATAATAAAGTACAGCCCTTCCTAAAGCTTATTTTTTCCCTGCTTTTTTTTTATCATCCAGTTATTTCTCACCATCCAGCACCGTGTGAGAGAAGGCAACTGGCTCTCCTGCATGACATATCGTGTTTCTCTTCCTTTTTTTCATTTTTCCTCCCTTTTTCCCATTTGCCAGATGAGATGCTTCTTCCTCAGGTTTCTCTGACTTTTATTTGCATTTCCTGTCCTCCACAGGCCATGCTTTTTGCTTTGCAATATTGAAGGGGGCTTTGCAATATTAAAGATTTGGGCTGGTCTCTTAGCCCTGCAGCAATACACCTGTGCTAAGCGTAAGTGTATGCTCAACTTTGAGTACAAGAGGTTTGCTCTGAGGTCGTGGATAAGCAGGTGGGTACGTTTTTGCAGCATAAATGCTCAAAAGTGCAGAACAGAATAAGCAACGCGTATTCTGTTGGTATTTGCTAGTTTTGGAGGACATAACAGTGGCTTCCACAGAGCTTTCCAGGGGTTGCACCCCCAAGGTTGTTGGAAAGGGCACTGGGGAGAGGCCAATCTCCCCTTCCAGAGATAGAGACAAGGCTGTGGCATCCGTTTCTGAAAGGCAGCAGCACTCCCAGGTGGAATAAAATGCTTAAGGGGTTTAAAAAAAACCATTCATCRTCCTGGTTGAAAATAAATCAACTTTAAGGAAGAGCCTTTTTTAACCTTGGTCCTCTCCACATTATGGCCCCATGAGCAGCTTTGGAAAAAATTCAGGGAAGCTGCACTCTCAGGTGGAGGCAAGCGTCAGGAGAGTCTTCACTGCACTCAACGATGACATAAGTTGCTTCACAGCATCTAGAAATCGTACAGCAATTTTACCYGTCGGCTCATAGAGATACTTGCAGAGTGGGTCCGTGACTGGTTTGCAGAGGCACGTGCTTGAGTTCTGCCCATAAAGYAAAGAGGGATGTTTCTGTTCCTGGACATAACACATGAGGTTTTGTCCATTGGTGCTCCAGGGAGAGGGATTTTATGGTGTGAAACACTAAGCAGGGCTCAAATAGTATTTTTAAACACGTCCATGTATTTATTGGAACTCTATTTCCATATATTTCCAGTATTTCCAACTGCAGTTGTACCTCTGTAGCAGGAAGCATGTCTTCATTTGGCCTTTGSGACTTCTTTTCTTGATGGGGCAGGTTGGATGTTTGTGGGTTGTTTGTTGGTTTTTGTTTCGTTTGTTTGGGGTTTTTTTGAAAGATCAGCTAGGGCGATCCAACAAAGTCAGTGAAGTTGCAACACCATCTGAAAATTATGCATCCATCCTACCGAGCAGACATGGAATAAGCTGCCCTTCTGTTAGCAAGAGAAAATAAAGCTCTTTCTGCATACTTCTGTCATATTTGCGCAGCGTGAAATATATATTTTTATCCGTGTTTAAAGGCATCGTGGTAACAAAGAGTGGAACAAGTTTTGAGGTCATCGTGCAATGCTGCAGACCTTGCAACGGGAGCTAACTGTAACATCTTTCAAAGTGTTCTCCTGGGGTCCATATGTGTAGACTGGTAAAGCTGTTAACGTTCCCAATTAGGTTTTAATTTATCTTAGTTTCCTCAGCGTTGCCATTAAAAGTCACACCATACAGCCATTAAACCTTAACATTACAGTTGCAGAGTTTTGTCAGGTGCTAGCCAGCAAATCTAACTATAGACGAGCAGCAGAAACTGGACTTTAATTCCAGCTTTAAAAAAAAAAAAAAATGTTTAAATGGGTCAGGAGACTTTACCCTGGACATCTGTTTGACGTATAACGTGAGGATATTTAAAAGTCTTTTAAGAAAAACAAATAAAGGCTTCCACATTCCCAAGGACAGAAACCATTTAATCTACTTGTACAGTCCTTTCAAGAATTTACCATTTTGGCAGGAGATATATGTCATTAAAGAAACAACCAATAAGATTTATTATGGCTAATTTATGTCTGTAACAGCTAAGACACGGTTTTGGGTAGCAGAGCTCACCACGGGCAGTATTTTCCTTCCTGCACATTCTTATTGTTTTAGTTTATTACAGCAGCACGTCTTGTGAGATCATTTATTGCTTAGCACGATGGTACGACGAAGCCATTTATTACTGGGAGACATCAACACATTGAGTGAGATCACTCCTTTTCCTTGGGGTCAGTGTACTGGAGGTGATGAAATCATGTATTTATCTACAACTTATTAGATGCATTTGATTGACTGGGGATCAATTTTTGTTTAACCAACTGTGCTGATGAGGAAGTTTCTCGGTGTACCACCGCAATGTTTCAAAACAGCCGTTAAAATAATTATCATAATATGGGACCATGGGGCAGCCCTGTAACACATGTTTGCAGCGAGAAGAGGACAGTTCTAGCAACTAAAAATATAAGCCAGATGGAAAACTCATCCAGCTCCAAGGGGGAAAAAAGCTCAACCTGTTGTAGGTTTTTTTATAAATTGGGAATGGTACAGTAAATGTTTGGGATAACCCAAGTCACCAGTAGGTCTTTCCTGCCATTGGTGAACTTCTGACCTTATTTCCTTGGAGGGCTGTTAAAATGAAGTCAGAGGGCAAGCAGAGTTATTTGCCAGCACCGTTTTCACTTGTGTGGTCTAGAAAGTTAACAGATTTTTTTTTTTTTTTTTTTTTCCCCCCACCCCCTTCCATGAGACAGACACGGTGATGAGGGGAAAGAAGAGATAGCTTAATTAACCTTCCCAAGTTATTCAGGGAATCGGGAGCAGGAGAGACAAGTCTTTCGCAGCATCCTGCGGGATGCCAGACTTCTCCGTGATGGTTTCAGCACACGGGCTGGCTGGGTGACATATGTTACTGGACTGGAAATTGCTGCTATTCGGTGCTTCCTCTGGTGCTTCCCAAACAGCATTTCCATCCCGCCGCGGAAGGCTTGTTTGTTGATGGTTGAGGACAGCATTTTATGAGATTTTGGGTCTCCCTGGTGGTGTGATGGTACATAGTGGCAGAGGGAGAGATTTGCTGCTCTGGTCTTTCAAATAGATGGGGAGAAGTCTCTGGTCAGGAGAGAGTTAATTCCCTTTGTGCTCACCCTCAACTCACAGGCTGGCCAGGRGGGTGGTTTGCAGGATGCTGAGCATCTCGAGGCAGGAAAAGAGCATCACGATGGACTGGGTTCTCCCTTCTGGAGTAAGACTAGAGCTGGCAATGTTTTTGACAACTTGGCATTAAGGTGACAGTTTACTTGGTAGCTGGACGACCAGTCAAGATAGAGCAAAATGAGCAAGTAAGCCTGAGCACATCTCGTGATGTCAGAAGATCATCTGAGGGCAAGGTCTTGTGGGCTGGAGCTGGCCTGGAGGCTACACCAGATGTCAGTGTCTTCATCCCCTTGACCATAGACTGCACCCTCTCCTTATGTCTCCTTCCTGCTGATTGCATTGCAGTCTTTTATATGATCCCGGCGTTCCTGGGACCTTGTCCTGAAACAAGCCTTGAGTGTTTCCAGTGCGTCACATTAATAATGATGGCTATCAAACCCTAGTTTATGCTTTTAATGACTCTGTTGGAAGATGACACAGCATGGAGATGTTGTTTCTGCATGGTCTTCTGCAAGGTGACACCTCTGACACCTCAATCAAATTTATAAYCATCCTGCTCCTTTGCGGGTTGGTGTCTCTGACTCAGCTTTTGGGAAAAATGCAGCCAGCTGCCTTTTTTGCCTTGTTAGTGTTACATGGGGTCTCCCTGAGGAAAATAGAGACCAAAGAGCAAGTGTCTGTAGTTCTTCTGTTTTGCAAATACTCATTACTCCAGGCTTCTCTGGAAATAAAGAGCTGTTGATGGCCAAGGGTGAGCTGTGATAATCTGTACTTGGGTATTGTTCAGCACATCTGCTGCTGCAGAAGGAACGGGACTTTGTTTCTGGAGGCCAGAGACATGGGGAGAAGGAAATGAGGCTGAGTCGGGGGAGATTATCCCACGTTGGGGTAAGCGGATACGTTTCCTGGGGGAGACTGGGGCAAAGCAATAAAAGGCAGGCAGATACCTACCAATATCTCCATTCCCATGGCAAACTTGGTTAAGGAGGACACTTAGAGAAGAAATCATTAGCCATTAGCTTTCCTTATTCCCTTCCTTCTGCCCTCAGAGCCGTGCTCTGGGAGCCAGCTTGGGCTTTTATGGGCTGGCATCAGGTTCACCGSAGCTTTTTTTCCTCTTAATTTTCTGGCACAGCAGGTTTCCCTGTTCCTACTCTGATAACCTAAATAAACATTATTAGCCTCTCTCAAACGTGCATCCCGCAGTTGCGTGGACCTCCCTGCTTAAGCCCTTTTTAACAGAAGGGCGTTGCTTTTCCTTTTTGAGAGGCTTTTTTTTCCTACTAAAATCGGATCATAATTAAAGAATCCACATGTGCATACCATTCCGCCGACTGATTCATGAACTGCTACATTAATTGCTTCCTACCAACATCTGAGTTCATTGTCTTTTCACTGCATCCCAAGCTTGCTCTGAGCGCATTCCCCGTGTTACGAGCGCGGGAAGATGAAATTCCCGGGGCTGAAATTACTGCGCCGGCAATATCAGGCATCCRACGCTGGGAGGATGCTCGCATCCAACCAGCCCTCGTGCAGGTTAATATGCTGCTCATCTATGTCTAATCGCACGTGATGGTGATGAATTAGCATGRAAAGCGGTGGCAGCAGGCAATCCGAAACGGAGCTGAAGGGTAAATAAGAGGCAGCATGTTTCATTTTATCGCTGCGCTCCGGCAAACAGCAGACATATGTTCCCTGGCATGATACAACTCCACAGCCCGAGGTAGATCATACGAAACATCAACTACTTTCAGCTGTGCCCGTGCGATGAAATGTTTCGACATATGGTCCCAGGGCTAATCCGTACATAGACGATGCCTGGAAACGGGGAGAAGGCRTTTGGGAATGAGTGGTACATGTAAGCGGATTCCCGGAGTCTGAGGCACATGGGGGGCTCTGGATAGAGGGGAAAATCCTACTGCTAAGATCATGGTTCAGCAATTTGGGGATTTGGTGGCAAGTTGGAGTATTTCCCCCCAAAAACCAAAACGAAAAAAACCAAACCAACCCAAAAACCTAAACCCCTCGCAAAGGATGAATTCTCTCCCTCTCTCCTAATGTTTCATCCCTGGGTCAGTTCCCTTTGGAGCAATGCGATCGAGTGACAGCTCGCTAGGACATGTAGGAGGTCCAAAGGTATCCCAGTGCCTTGCTTCTGGGTGTCACCAAAACATCGCAGTCCCAGTACCGACACCCTGCATTGCACCTTCTTCATACGCATCGTTTGCTAGGGATTTGGGGAAAATCCTGGTGGTTTGGTGATCTGTTGTATAAAAGAGAAGGCTTTTCCAAGGGTTTGCAGAATTATAATGGAAAGCCCACGCTCTCCATCTGTAGCAACTGGTGTTTGGGTGATTTGATGCTGCAGGGAAACGAAGCAGAGCCAAGGAGTTGCTCTGGAGCAGGAGCCAGTCCCCGTTGCTTCCTACTGCCCTCCTGGGATAGCCYGTCTAGGCCAGCCAGTTGGCTTAGGTGGGAGTGGAAGGACCCACAGGAGCAACGTCCGACACTGTGAAGCCTTAGGGAAGAGTGTGAAAACGGAGCAAGTAAATAGGACTTTTTTTTCCTCTTATGTTTTTCCAGCCTCTAGTTAATATGCTAGTGTATGTGTATACTCTCCCAGCTGCGTTAGACAGAAGGTCCTACTGTAATGCTCTAATGGTCCCTCATGATCTTAAAAATCATTGACATTACCTGGTTTGGGGCGGGTGGTTACAAATTTGTCTGTGTGCAGACCTCTCCTCGTAGCTTTGTAAATCCGAGAGTTTTGCGGCTTGAAGGTCTCAGCCATGCTTTGATGAATCTAATTTCTCATCCAGACGCAGTGATGCTCGCTGGTCTGAAGGCAAGTTCTTAAATCAGGGTAGCTGAATATTCCTGGGGCACACTTAAATCAGTTTTAAGTGACTTAATTCAACTCAGGCTGATTCCTTATCGATTTAAATGACTCATTTAATCTAAACTTTAATGTCAATCAATCTTTCTACCTTGCCGCTCTCATCTTCTGAGGCCGGAGAAATGGGATCCAGCTGTTTGTGTTTAGGTCTGTGAATGGCTGCCAAGGCAGAGAAATGTGGGTTTTTTCGGTGTGCAGTTATCCAAACATTCCAGAAGGTTAGCTTGCCKCGCAGGGAGACGCACGGCATGGCATCCCTGACAAATAGGACTGGAAGGGGTGCGGAGAGGTCTTCTCATCCAGCCCCACCGCAGAGCGGGCTCAGCCACACCAAGCCCCTTCCTGGCAGTTGCACCCAGGGTCTTCTCCTGCCACAAGTGATGGAGATCGCACTGCCTACCCAGGCCAGCTCTGGCTGAGTTTCTCTAACCGTTGCAGAAGGTAACCGAGTATCGAACCCATATCTTCCTTGCTGCAACTTAAAACCATGACTTCTTTTCTTGTCCATAGTGGGGTGCAGAAGCTTCGTCCTTTCCGTTTTGCAGTTGCCTTTAATACTTAACTGCTATCCTGTCTCATCTCGGTTTTCTCTAAGCTGAACAATACCATTTGCTCCTTCCTTCCTTGGGGGTCATGTTTTCCAGACTTCTGATCGTTCCTGGAACTCCTCACCAGCTGTATCCAACGGGTCCGTATCTTTCTCAAAGCACAGGACTTTGCAAAGCATGCAGTACTAGCCTCACTTTGTTGATTTGAATACTGCGCTGTGTAAAAGGGTAAGGACAAAACCACCACAAATACAAATGAAAAGGAAACATTAGTATTTTTAGTGAAGTATGAAAACAACATATATCTCCAGAACCTCTTCCCTGTGTGGATTCAGCGGGCTGACAATTCTTTACCTCCAAAGCATCGATGTCCAACACTAGACACCCACATCTTGAATGTTTTGCATAGGTGGATGACAGTGGAGTCCCTGGCTGGAGGAGATCAGTGCTCAGCCTAGCAGCCTGTACTCCTTTCTTGCTGCTGAAGATCGCGGGACAGACAGCGACTCATTAATTGGGGATAGACAACGGGAATACCTGAGTATTCCCATTGGCATCTTGAATAGCACTACCCACTGGCACAGGTGGGAACTGTGGGAAAATATCCAGAACCCTTCAGGGAAACAGCTGATAAACCCATCCCAAAATGGAGAGTCAATGTATTTCAAATTTTAGACTAGATATAGGGAAGAAATTTTTTACACTGAGGGTGGTGAAACACTGGCACCAGTTGCCCAGAGAGGTGGTGGATGCCCCATCCCTGGAAACATTCAAGGTCAGGTTGGACGGGGCTCTGAGCAACCTGATCTGGTTGAAGATGTCCCTGCCCACGGCAGGGGGGTTGGACTAGATGGCCTTTAAAGGTCCCTTCCAACCCAAACTATTCTATGATTCTATGAAATTCCAAGGAAAATAGCAAATGAGTAAATTACCTCCATAACCAATGTAAAGCGTTAGCAACAAGTGGCCGTATGTATCACAGCTCAAAAAAAACCACCCTAGGGATGAATTCATCTAGGGTCTCGCATCAGCCAAGAGCTGAACCGTGATGTTAACGTTGTTCCTGGGGGGGTCTGGGAGGGCGTGCTGAAGACCATGGGATGGCACACATGCCTCCAGCTCTGCACCAGCCTATGTACCTCCCTGAATGGGGCCGTCCTGAAACCTGAGAGCCCCCCTTTCTGTTTCTCGGACGTGTGGCAGACCTCCTGAAGCAGGTTTCAATTGTGGTCTCAGCCAGAAGCACGCTTGAGTTGCAGCGCCCTGCCAGCCCAGCTCAGATACTTCTGAGATGGCACTTCTACTATAAATCTTCAACTCCCTTCCTCTTTCTCCGGCATCCAAAAATTCCTTCTGAGCTGATGGTCTTGGCCGGGTAAGAACGTTTTTCCACCAAATTTGAAAGGGGAAAAAAAATTAGGTTCAGCTGGTTTTAATTTAGGAATTGGTGGAGGGGGTGTATGTAGGTATTGAAATGTTTGAAATCTCTTGCCTACACACCTCCCTTTTGTTTGTTTGGTTTTGTTTTGCTCTGAGCCATTGAAACATGAAATATTCCCTGGTTCAGCCTGAGAAAAGAGCCCTGGTAAGGTGAATCCACACCATCCCTCTGCATTGTGACTTCGGGGCAATGTAAATCCTCCTGCTGCCTGTACAGTTGCTGAAGCATTTTGGTGTGTTATTTTGTCTTTATTCAGGCAAGGCTGTACGGTTCTCCTTAATCGATATGGGGCATTTGTTTGTTAGTGCTGGCTGATTATGGATTTCTTGGGACAAAGGACTGAATTTTAGTTTCTTGTGCCCTGTAAGAGCACTTGGCTGTGGTATCAACCTCTGACCTGGTCTTGGGTTTTGTGGCCTCTTGGAAATTTAATTTTGGCTAAAAACCAGGCTGTGGGAGAATCATCAAAGCACCCCTGCGAACTGGGATGGTTGGGATGCTCACGCAGGACGAGCGATTCCTGGATTTAGGACTTCAGGTTAAATCAGCCATGTCCTGGAACAGTGATCTGGGGGCTATTTCAGGGAATCAGGACCCTAAGGAGAGGACTGATGGGGTTTACTGGGCTCATAGCCCCTTCTCCCCACAGGCTGGATGCCTTCTGGCTGTTCCCAACAGCCTGCTGCTTTCCCAGTCCCGTCTCCTCCTCATTAGACGATGGAGGCTCACCACCTTCCCCAGCCCACGTCTTCCATTGCTTCTCCATCCTTAGCCTGCAGTCTTATCCGTGATTTATTGTCCTATCAGCCGTGGACCTAAAAATGGGTGGTTGCCTTGCTGTCTGCATCCACCATTCGCATCTCTGAAGGTTTATTACCACGGTCATACTCGGGCTGCTCTGAAAGAAGCTGGGATCATTTCTTTCATCGATCAGGTCAGGGTTTTATGGGCTCAGACTGCTGTCCATCCTTTCCTCTGGTTCTCAGTACTACATCTCGGACCACTCCGGTCTTGAGCAGAGCCACGTGGCTTGTGGCAATGCTCTCGGTGATGGATGCAAATGTGATCACCTATTTCTTGTGGGGATTTTTGTTTGTTTGTTTTGCTTTGTTTTTAAGCAATAGCAAGGTATATTCCACCTAGGCTCCATCAGGTCTTGGTTTTGGTTCTTCTGCAGACCTGCCGCTCTGCCAGATGCTTCCCCTCCCAAATTTCTGCAAATGATCTTGAAAAACTGGAGTAATGGCCTTAAAAAAAAAAAAAAAAAAAGGCACTTGGTTGGGTCCTTCAGGCCCAGCTGCTGGGTACCAATGCAGCGTGCAAGCCCGGCCAGCAGCAGGAGTTTGGCCAAGCTGGAGCACAGCCAGCGCAGAGGAGTCTCGGCGATTTTATTTTTGGCACGGGCAATTAAAATAGTCTGTGCAATTCTAATGGTTCTCCAAGCTATATCGTATTTTATTTGTGAGCTCTTAAAATTTTAGACTCTTTTGTCTTCAGTCCATGTGAAAAGTGGACAGTGCTGTATTTTAAGTATAATTATGTGGATTTGAAAGTTTCCTTTTTTCATTCTTTTTACTGTCGGAGCCTTAAACGCTGCATGGGCTATAATCAGCTGCAAAACATATCCATGTGCGATGCACATGGCAAAAGTATTTCTAACTGCATCTCCATCCTAACAGCACCACTGCACTCTGGAGCAGCCGGAACTTGGATTTCCGCTCCAGAAGAAATTCTTGCCTTTCACATGTTGTTTTCATGCTCAATCACAAAACAGCAGATTTTTTTGTTGTTCTTTTCAACCCCCCCCCCCGCAGAACAACATTGTAAAAATTACCTTGGATCAGCCAGAGCGTTGTTTAGACAAAAAGTGAATCTTTTAATTTTTGATGTTGGCTTAATTTTTGTTTAGGTATTTCAAAATGGTTTCCAAAGAGACCATCAAGGCATCCTGCTCCGACACGTCGTCTTTGTTTCGGTGTTTTATGACAAACTTTTCAAAGGCAGGCTGGTCTCCTAGAAAGCTTCATTTTTTAACGAAATGGCAGTCACTAATGGAAAACACTCCATCAAAATCATCTTGACAAACTTCAGCTATATTGTCCCCAATTGCTGCTTCTGGTTTTAGATTTCCACTGGTATCATAACTGGTATTTATTTAATACGGTGCTGTGTTTCTGAATAGCTAGTGGAAGAAAACATCTGTTTGGGAGAACAGCATATTACAATAAGAGGAATTATTTGCTTTAAAGAAAATGGGTTAAAATACAGGCATGTGGGTATGTCGCTTGGGGAATCCTCATGCTCCGGGCACACACGTATGCGCGCTCGGTCTCCCTTGGAAAGAAGGAAGTTCCCAAACTATTTAAAACCTTCCCAACAGACCTCCCACAAATGATAACTTCTTGAAAGCCCAAACGTCTCCAAAGATGTACGTGGCTTCAAAAGGGAATCCCCTCCAATGATTAGAACCGTACAGCCTCCCATCTGGATTCGAGCTCCAATAATAAGGGTCAGGACCTTGTCCATACGTAGTAAAAAAAAATACTGTAAGAAAGCACTTTTTTAGTATTTCCAGATGTAGGGAGAACATTTTTCTTTTTGAAATACAATGAGAAAGCTTTGTCAAGCTTTTTTGGAAACAAATATATAGGCAAGCCCAGCGAAGAAAAACATTTTGCCAAATAGTAAAGACACGTTAGGGCAGGTGAGTTTAGGAGTTGGCAGCATGACGAGTTACCAAAGGCCAGCATATTTTTGAACTGTACTGTAAATGGGATTTATTTAAATCAAATGGGGAATCACGTTTTAAATAGATTCATGGATTTTTCAGTCCAGAAGGGATCATTAAATTTTCTAGGCTTTTCTCCAGTATAACCTAACCCATTGAATTTCCCCCCTCAGTTACTCCTGAAGAAAAAATAGAAGGAAAAAAGAAAGAAAAAAAAAAAAAGAAAGAAAAAAACCCAATAACTTGCATTTGGGTGACATTTTGGAAGACCTGCTTTAATCAGACTTGGTATCACAACTTCAGAAGCTGCAAGGTCCACCGCTCCAGCCGGTCATTCAGATGGTCAGCCCCCACATGCTTTGTTTCACGTTTGGGTTTGCCTGGCTTTAGCCTTCAGCCATTACTTCTTTTTATCCCTTTTTCTTCACGATAAATAAAAAACGTGGTATTTTTGTTTCACACAGGTATTCATGCACCATAATCAAATTGCCTCTTGATCTTCTTTTTGATAAGYGAGACAGCTTATGCTCCTTGAATCTCTCTGGTTTTAACTTAAGCCCTTGAATAATTCTTCTGGCTGTCCCCCGCGCTATACCATTCAAGCGTGATCTGAAGCTCGGGTATGACTTCCTTTCAAAATGTGCCGTGAGGAACAAAATTAAACAAAAAGGGCACTTCCCTGAGAAAAAGGAAGGTATCTGCGTGTCTGCAGACAAGATAACATTGCGTGCGTTTGCCAATTTCAAACGTGGATAACTGGATGCACATGGAAAAGAATTCAATTTCCTTGAAAAATCAAAATAAGCAAAATATTTTTCAACACGTTTGGAATTTGTCCTTGATTTTTTTTAAAGCAGCTGAAGTAGAAGCATTTTCTTAGTTTCATTTTTATGAGGTTTTATATTTCATTATATACCACATGTTTTGCTTGGATTTTTTGGTTCATGGGGTTTCCCTCTGCCTTTTTTTCCTTTATTCCCATTTAAAGAATAGGGGAAAAAAAGGAAAGAAGGAAAATGAAAGATTCTGTGCGTTTTTAAGGGGAAGGAAAAGGACTTAATGCCTCTTTAACATAAAAAAAAAAAAAAAAAAAAGCACTGGTTTCTTTAAAAGCTGCTTTGGTTGGAGGGGAAAGAGCATCTTAAGGGATTTTTTTAATTTCCCCCGTTCTGGCTGCCCTAATTGTGCTGTGAAGCCCAGCAGTAGGATGGCAGGCTTGTCTGGGGTTTCATCATCGCACCGGGAGGACAAGACGACTGGGTCTGGCATTTGTCTTTCTCCTTTGGTCACCTTGCCTGGAGCATCCTCTTGCCCTTAATACCGAGCTTGAGCCGGAACATGGGAGAGCTTGCCTGATGTGGGCTGGTTAAGGTCTTGGAAAATTTCATGGGAGCTTAGTTCTACCACTTTTGCTCCCCTGAAGCGTAGCTCCGGGGTCGGTCCTTGGGGCTGGACTGCATTTGCAGAGTTGAGGTGGGACCAGGATGGCACATCACCAGGAGCACATCCCGGCAGCATCACCCATCTCCATCCTCTGCCTCACGGGAGGGAACAAGGCTGGGACACTGCAGCAGCTGCAGCCAAATGAGCACCATGGTTGGTGGTAATCACATGGTTGGACACAAGTTATAGGTAGAACCGCTGCAGGTCRAAATATCCCCAGATCTATCCAATTTTTTGGCCTGGGAATTAGGATGGAGGCTTTATGGATGCGATAATGAGTTTATGCATGTCCAGTGCAGTAGTAATTCCTGAAACAGGGCTGTGAATCTGGAAAACTCAAATACGTGCGTAACGCAAAGGCACCAAAGAAGGGTGACGTGTACTCTATAGGCAAATTTAGCACGATTTGCTTAGCTCGGGAATTCATTTGCTCACTTGGACATCGTTGATATGATCAGCTCTGCCCGCTGGCTCTGGCAGTTTTGCGCCGTATTGCCGTAGGTGGGGATTTATTGTGACAGCTGGTGGGGCGCAGTCGCGAAGGCGAGACGAGAAAATGTTGTTGCGACTGCTGAAGAACAGGTTAAAAATGCTTATTTTGCACGAGTCTCTATTTTTAAGGCAAGAGCAACAGGAGAGAAAGTGCCCGCCAGGTCACGGTGTGTTTATGAAAGCTCAATTTCCTGGAAGCGTGGGACCTTATGAGACTTTTGGTTTTCATTTTTAAAAACACTGTGTTTCTAGCCCGTGTGACTGCCGAGAAAAACTCGACAATATCATCTCTGTGGATTAGTGAGGCTCAAAAGGCATTGGAGAGTGAAAAGAGGAGCCTTTCAAGTGCCTTCACACTGCAGCTAATTCCACAAATGTTTGGGTCCTGACTCACCATTTTGAATGTTTTTAGACTTGGCAGTGCACGTCTAGTAAGCGCTTTGTGGGATCCAATTCTTTCAGAGACGGTCTAGATTTTGCTGGTGTTTTGCTTGGTTTTGGGCTTTTTTTGGTTGAATTTCTTTCCCTTTTTTTTTTTTTTTTTTAATTGAAATGATCATTGAAGATTTCATGCTGTCATCAGCCAAAATACTGTCTTGGATACCGACAAGTACTAGCAGAAGATCTAAAGGAATATCAAAACCGATGGGTGCCTTTTGCAACTTAGAATGAGTAGCAGTAACCTGTTGTTGATAGTCCAAGAGTTTATTGCAAACGGTTCGTTTGTCTTGCCTGTTTYACGCTGAATGGTGTTCAGGGAAAACCTTTAATCAGCAGTGTGTAACTACTTGCATTTCACAGAAAACGTGCCTGAAAAATTAATGTGCCGTTTAAAGGTACAGTTCCCCTTACCTGAGATCTCTCCCTCCACCCATCCCGGGCTGGAAGAAGAGATGTATTAATTAATCCTGTGTTGTTAATAGCACTGATTCTGCGGCCCCTTCTCTATCCCGCACGTCTCCGGCAGGAAGAGCGATGGGGCAAGATGGAGCCGAGCGGTTCTCCCAGCAGCGTGTGGAGTCCAGTTTCATCCATCACGTTCTGTGCAGCCGCTAAGTGGAAGCACATTGCGGGACCCCGAGGCTCCCCGCCTGCGCCAGGGTGCCGCAGCGACACAAACCCTGCGGCCGCTTGCTGTACAGGGAGATTATTAATAAAAAAAAAAAAAAAAAAATCTGGACAACTTCCTGGCCTTTTTGTTTGTCACAGTCTTGCCGATTCTGGTATAACCCGAATGCTAGCTTTCTTGGTTTTGCTGTGTGTTCGTTATGTGGAACAATTTTGTGCTCATAAAAAAAATTAGCTTTTTTAATAATTAGCTTTTTTTGAATGTGGGGGTTCTAGCTTTTCTTTAACTTTTCCATTAACTTGAAGAGGAATTCTGAACTACCAGTTCTGTAAATATTTTTAAGTTTATACCCATGTGTCGTATGTGGTCTATTTAGTCTTTCAAATTTGTACCTTATCCCAGGTCTTAAAATCAATTTTAGTATAGTTTCCAGAAGGAAACAAATGCAACCGCGTTAACACCGTATCAGCTCATAATATAAACTATTGCACACCAGTTACAGGCACGTGATATAGCGTGCATACACGTACACGTATGACTGTTTAGATCATATCTCAAAAATGCGATTCGGAGTAGGAACCAGCCCGCGCGAGCCGGGTCCCCGGGCGAGGGTGGGATACCGCTTCCCCTCGGCCGCCTTTTCCGTGGGGCAGAGTACCTGGACCCCCRAGGAGAGCTCACCCCGCTGTGGGGGGCAGGGGGTAGCGCAGGCAACGATGGGAGAGCAACAGCCAGTTGCCCAGACTGGCATCCCTGCCCAGAGCAGCAGAGCCGGGGCGGAGGCGGCTGCAGCGCGTAGCCTGCGGCATCACCCGCCGAGAAGGGGGAAGAGCCACAGCCCAGGACTTGCCCTACCTGGGGGGGTGTTGCAGTCATCCTCCTTCTCTGCTTTTCTGACATAAAAGGTGTCAGCCACCACGTCTGCCAGAGCTGCAGCTCCTTCAGGCAATGCCCGCTTCTCTCTAGGTCTCCTCATCGGTGTCTGGACCTTGCAAGTCCTGCCTGCCCTGCCTGGCACTGAAGCCAGCCCTTCTTGCTCACCCGGGGAATTAACCCTCCCATCTAGGCTATCCCCATCGTGCACCTCGGCGATTGCAGCGTCTTTCCTCCTCTGATGAGTACAGGCTTCCCCGCCCGCATCCCTTTCCCAGCCCCATCACTCTGCGTTCCTCCCTTCTCCCCCGTGCCCAAAGCCGTGGTGGGGGTGAGACTTTTCCTGCCCTTTCCCCATCCGCTCCCTCCTCTCCTGTTCAGGGCCAGGTCGATGCATGCACCAGCGCTTCCCAGTTACCTTTAGTGCTTTCTCCTCACCCTTGGAGGGGTTGGTCCCTATAAATGTGCAGCAAGCTACCCTGCTACGACCTCCTGAGACCCTCCTTAAAACACACCACGATACCTGCAGCAGACTTAGCCTCTTGTACCGCTTTTTAAAATGCAATTAGAGCTGGTCTCAGATGCTCCTTTATTGCTTTTCATGTTATTTAAGGAGTGAAAAAAAGGAAACAAAGACCTAGCTGTGTAGATTCTCATTTCACTTGCAGTGCGGCTTTCAAGCTGGGAATTTGGTCTGCTGAGTCCAAAAGGTTAAATACCACACAGAAATAGTTTAYACCTGTGTCGATGTATCTAATATTTAATTACGGAGTAGTTATGTTTGCTAAAAGCTCAAACCGTGCATCAGACAAGACCGCAGAGGCTAAGAAATGGAAAGGAATGTTGTCTAGCGATAAATCCACGAAGAGGCAGCGTTTGCACGCCCAGCTGTGGCAGCAGCTGCCGTGGGAAGAGGTCACCAGTGCCGTGGCCCCCGCCACTGGCCGTGGGGGATATCTGCTGCTCCGGTCCGGCACCATAACTGCTTTTTGTGAATATTTGGAGGCTGGATTAGCTCGATAGCTCCAGGTTGCTGTAAGACCTCCGTGAGTTACGCCTTTGCCAACGAGATCTGCTTGGAGTAACCAGGAGGAGCTATGGTGGTGGACCTCAGGAGGCAGCAGCCTGGTTAGCCACGGATTAGCTTTGACAAAAACCACCCCAACCCCCACGAAATACATCAACCTAACCCTTGTAGGGACACCCCATCTCCAGCAAGTACTCTCCAAATATACTAAATGTCGCTCTATGCGAGGAATTTACAGCAAATTTGCCCCTTCTAGCAGCAGTACCAGCCGCAAAGGTCCTTACCCAGACTCCTTCCAGACTTAAACCAAACACGTTCGGTTCAGTGGGAAGCGCTCGCCTCTTCTATTCATGCTTTCTGAGCTTTATTGCTGCCGGTCCCTATTGCTGGAAAGGCCCTTACCGCTCCAGAAGCAGCTAATTTAGCTCAAACTCCTCGTCTCAGAGGTAGCTGTGGAGGAGTAGAGGTTTTTTAGCATAGCCATTCACCATGAATACCTCAGCTTATTTTTCTGTAGCCTCCCAAGCCTCCATGAATCAGCATCTTTGCAGTGCAGAGCGCAAATAAATGCAAAGGCAGCGTGTTTTTTCTATATACGTGTTGCTGTTTTGCGTGCGTTGAGCTGAGTTTTTAAAGCGAGCGGTGGAGACGCGGTTGTTTCGTTAACGACGAGTAGCTTGATTCTGTGAGAGTTAAAAGAAATACCCAGATTTTCTGCATTCCAATTCTTCAACTTGATTTCAGCCTGTCTGGTTGCCTAGTCATGGATGGATTTCAAACTTTTGATTGAAATATGGACAGTATGTGATTTAATCGGTACTTGTTTTATCTGCAATGCTCCGTTTGAACTCTTTGTAGCATGCTGTATCTTGGCATGTTCAGACATGCTTCAAATTTGCCATCTGGTTTTGGAACCGAGTACCTGTTTCTTTTACGGTTGCACTCCGTATCCCTTGGGGGGGTCTGTTTGTTTGCTTTACCATTTTTTGATTTGGGATTCCGCTAAGGACAGAGCCCTCCTCTATCGCACCCGGGGAAGCAGCACAAGGGCAGCAAAGAGCTGCGCGCAGACCGAGGGGCAAACCTCAAACCCTTTTGGAAGCGTGGTTCGGATCTGTGTCCAAAAGTTGGGATGCTTTTCTGAAACTCATCCAAACATATCTGAGACTCTTTGGGTTAGGAATTGGGTTAAAACCCAGGAGAATAGTCACTTTTCATTTTTTAATCCCCTCTCCAGTGTTGCTGTACTTGCTGGTTCTTGCAAAGCCCGGGCTCCACTGAAAAATCACAATTCATGGGGGTACTCAATAATTCTCTCTCTGCTCTTGGAAGAAGTTAAGATGACCAGATGTATGCAGTCATTGTGGATGGGAGAATAGGATGAAGTTAGCCCAACAGTTTTCCCCCGCCGCGTGGACTGTAACTGGGACCTAAGCCACAACTGTAGGACGCAGAGATGCCCCCCAACGTAAGCCGTCATCTCCTCTTTCTCTGCAAGCTGTGTGTTTTCTTTTGGTGTTTTATCACCAATAAATCACCCTCCTCTAGTTACTTCGTACACATGCACATGGGCCCCAGATCTGCCCTGAGACCTGCAGATCACCCAACCTGGTGATCTGGAGCCCCTTCACCCCTGGGGTTGCCCCACCAGACCTTGTTGGAGGAAGGTGTTTATCAAACACAGGCGGCGTGATGCTCCATGGAGGAAACCTGCTGGCCTGCCCCGAGGTCCCCGGTGCCACCGGCAGGCTCGGAGCTCAGCGGGACCGGCACCATCCAACGTGCAAACCTCAAAACCTTTGCCTGCCCTGGCTAAAAAAAATGTAACTTGGAGCCGAACCGCACAGTCAAACCCAGAAATTAAATCAGGGAGAAAAAAATGCCATCATTTTCTCCAAGACTATGGCCCAAAGAGCATCTGTGCGATGCTAAAATTTTGTACTAAATCCTATGGTACTGATATATTAGCCTACAGTACTGAAATATTAGCCCCAGGCAGCATAAATCAGAGCTGCGTTGCCGAAGCTCGCGGAGCCCTGCTGATTTACCCCGTTATTGCCCRGCGCGCTGACCTGCCCGAGGGTTTTAATCAGGTCTGAAGCAACTGAAGTATATAGCCAATAAATTACCGTGCGCTCTTTGATAGCACGGCAAAGGTTTCCCGGTTGAAGAGGTAGAATATCTGAAATCAAACCATCAAAATACGGCCTCGCCGGTATTTTACCCCTTCAGCCTCAGTTCATCAAAAAGCCAGTAAAAGCCTCTGCGGATACCGCCTGGCTGCTACTTATTCTCCTCCTAATGAATGTGGAAATATCTATGGCACGTGGAATTTATGGATGAAGGAATTCCAGTTACCATCATTTCATCTCCGCTGTAATAAGGCGGGCTGCGGCTGACAGCCCTGTAAAATACTGCCAGCTTGCCAAAAAAACCCTGAAAAAGGGTCGTCGGAGCCCGTCCAGCGTGCATCCAGGGGGGAAAACCACCTTTAAACCTCCAGAAGATGTTTATAACATAGTGCAGCTCCTGTTCCTTCACAGGCCTCTTCTCGAAGCCAAATGAAGGTGAACCAAATACTTTATTGAGTGGGCTCTGATGACCTTCGCTTTTTTTTTTTTTTTTTTTTTTAAATGAGCAGATCTGTTTAAGGAAAAAAAAAAAGTATATGAAAAACACAAACTAACTTCAGATGGTGAGTTTAACCTCCAGTGGTCTCGTAGATTAAAAAACATTAAATCTTTTTATCTAAATTCTAATAAAAATCATGTCTCCCATGATTTTAGTGACTGCTTCCAACTACACTTAAAAGCTTATTATTTTCAGGTCAGGTAGTGTGTGCTGCAAAACTTTTTGGTTTTTTTGTTTTTGTTTTTGTTTTTTTAAATATATATTTTAAACCATTAATTTAAGGTTTGCTCTTACTGTGAAAAAGTTCTTTGTTAAATATTCTTGCCTGTCACAACGGCACCCAGGAAAAGCTTCCTGTTTAAAATGAAGCGACATCAAGTTTTAACTAATAGAGGAGAGAATTTTAATGGCAAATCAAACCCATTGCACGTTTACTTACCTTCTTTCGTACAGTGTTATAAATATACCATATTTCAATGGATTAGCTGCAAAAAAAATTTTCTTTTTTTTTTTTTTCTTCAAAATCTTCTAAAATTAATAAAGTACGGAAAGGGTCGAGGCAGCTTGACTTCATCCTCAGGTAGAAGCATCCCCAGGGGTGATGCCGAGTTGTTGATTTCACTGATTCACTGGAGCCGAAGGAAAACGCACGCGTTCTCCAATAAAGGGGAATTCTGAAGGTTTTAGGGGAATTAACTGCAGATCCTGGCAAAGCTGAGATGGGCACAACTTGCTGGCTGAGGAGGCTGTTTGTTGAAAAACCTGAACGTTTCAGGTGACCGCAGCTATTCATTAGCTCGGTCTGGATTCAGCACAGGCTGCTGGCAAGGGGGGGGAAACGAGGAAGGCAGAGCCGAATTGTCAGTTTGGGGTGGGGGGGGTTGCTATTTTTTGGTTTAGGTTTTGAAATACAGGTTGGTATCTTGAATTGTAATCCCAAAATGATGTTTTGAGTGAAAAATGTAGTTAAAGTGAATGTTTTTGCTTGCTTGCTGGTTTGCTTTTAGCATGCAAAACGGGAAAAAACAACCCCCAAGACAAAATGACCTTGTTTCATTTGGGGTGAAACAAGGCATTTAATTCAATCCAAACTTGAACACTGCTTTTCTCCTTCCCCCCCCCCCCCCCCTCAAAAAAAACCCTCCCTGCTTTTTTTTGCTTCTGGTTGATCCAAAATAATTTGGGATATACCTGAGGTTTCATTTGTTATTGTTCTCCCGCTTTGCCCACTCAACTGAAAATGCGATTATTCCTGTGGCTTTGTCGGGCGCAGTTTTGGGATGCAGAGACGAGCAGGGAGGGAGCAGCATCCCTCGGGAGCGCTGCGCTTGAGCCTGCCAGGGTGGGAGTTTGATGGGTTAAAAAGACCCTAATACTGCTGGACGGGGGAGAAAATCAATCCAGCTCTCCGTGCCAGCAAAACCCACGCGCACGCCCCCCAGCCAGGGTCTCTGATGGGTCCATTGACAACTTTTGACCTTGTTCTTTCCTCCCCTCGGCTGGAAGCGATGCTCTGGCACTAGGTCGAAAGCATCATTAGGAGTTGGAGCGGCTCTTCAGCCGGCTCCTTTCAAACCATTGCACCCCAGTTAGCCTGCTGGTTGTACAATGCTTCATTGGAGCATCTCCCGTCCAGCATCCCATGCTGGAATGGAAAACCTTCCATCGCCGTCCCCTGCTCTGACCGTATTTTCTGGCTGTTGCCAAAAGGCAAAAAGAAATGTCTCTTCTCAGCCTCTCCCAGTTATTATGCATTACTATTGACAATTTTCAACTGAACGGACCAGCCTAATTGCTGGAATTAGATTCGTTCCTCACCTACTTAAAAAAATGCCTTTTTTAATGGCCTTAGTCCYACTGGACAGGGAATTTTCCTTGTGTCCTTCTGCTTCCCAGATTGGTTTTGTACAGTTCTGAGACTGCTGGTGTACCTTGCTTGCGTATACTGCTTCTCCTTCTTTTTGGGGTAGCTAAAATCAGAAGGTAACGAGGGACGGCAAGAAACTACGCAATGCACCAAGCCGTGTTTGACTTCCATCAAATACGTGAACTGTATGGAAAATATAGTATCGGATCCGTAACACTAGCGAGTATCATACATTCAGCTGATAAATCTGAAGATATCTTAACATCCCCAGTGTTGCTAATGTAAAAATATTGGGCTATGCCAATCTGAGCCGGTGTGGTGCCTCTCAGAGCGGCCATCGGTGGGGGCAGGGGCAGGTTGCGGTGACACCTCCCTCCCCTCACGGCAGGGTGTCCCAGACCTTTTGGAATACTCTCGGCTGCAGCAAATCCATAAACCAAGAGCTAAATCAGGCTGTTTGGAGTCTCCCTTTACTCGAAAGGAAGCAAGAGTTAGCGGGAATAATGAAAATCTTAAAATAATGGGGTAAAACCGCCAGCTGCTGTCCAAACCCCCTCGTCGGTGCAACTTCTGACCATTTCAGCATCTCCCTCTGTAAACATTGCTATTCCAACAGCTGAACAACCCTTGCACTCGACGGAGGCGTTTGGCTGCCAGAAATATTGGGGAAAAAATTCCGACTTTCCATTCACGAGAGCATTTAAGCAACACTTTACATCAAAGCCCTTTCATTCCCCGGCCGGAGGAGTTATAAATGGGGCTCGGTGCAATCGGTACGGCTCCTGCCTCGGGACGGAGCGCTTCAAGTGCCTCGTGCTTTCAAATGCCACAACATTAATATCCACCATCCTGGAAGTTAAAAGAATATTTATACACGTACACATCACATTAATAATGCATCGATTGACTGCTCTTATATTTAGAAACTAATATATTAAAACAAATTACCAAGTGACAAAACTTTCTTGACAGGGGATGAAATATGTTGGTCTGCTTTATTGTATGTTATATATATTATTAGAAATCAAGTAAATTCTTCCCATACTGTGACTTTTTAAAATAAAGTCTTCGTGTCTGATTCTCATTTATGCTCCAAGCTCCGTATATTCCCTTGCTCGTGTGAAGTGGCAACAGGGCAGATAAGAACGAAGTCTTTCAAAACTGAAGGTTTTAAATCTCCTTATTTAGGATGTACTTGATGGGAGAAAATAACCTTCCGTCCCGCATGTAGCTACGGTGAGGGTTGGATATCAAACGCTAAGATTTCAGGACCCCAATACTAAAATTTTGAAAGGTCTTTAGCGTAATCCTTTAATCTGTTTGCCGTTAGATACAAGGGAAAATGCTTATTTACAAGAGTAAACATCTACTTCCATTTCAAATAGGAGTTTAATCTGTTTAGAGAAAGGCTTGGGAGGAAATAATTCAAACTACTTTGAAGATTAAGGTTATCATCTTTTTTTTTTTTCCTTCAAAGGAGATCGCAGGCAACCTTCAGAGGAAGCCGTATTCATTCAAATTAGCCTGAAAGCGTTTAAAATGCTCAATTATTTGACCTCGTCGCAGTAAACCTAAATGCGAGAAGGGCCAATTTTTGCCTCTTTCAGAGCGACTGTAACGGAGGCTGTCGAGCGTGTGGCCCCACGTCGGGTGGGTTTTCCATTCCGCAAACCTGTGCGCTGYTCAATTAAGCTTTACGGGTGGCTCTAACACAGCCTAATTTTCGGAAGACTGCATGATTATGATATTATATTCCATTTTTACTCCTGCATTTCAGTCATTGGTATGTTCTGCAGCAAACATTAGCGATACTTTTGAAAGGGCTTAGTGCTTAAATGCTTGGTTTTCTTTTGAGTCTTTATTTAAATATACTTTTGATTAAAATCACCCGTCCTACCAGACAGCCCTTCCTCGCACTGTGCATCGATTTCCATGCAACACCTTCTCCTGAGGACAGAATAAATCGACTCCTGTTTACTGTAAATCTGCTTACCCTGGTGAAAACTGGGTAAAACCTATTTTTAGAAGCAAAGGTGGATGCTGAGCTCCCAGCACCTTGGCAGGGGACCGGGATGGGGTGAAACGGAGCTGCAGCACTGGCTGGGTGGGAAGGGTCTGGGCTTAACCAGCAGCTTTCCTGCCCAGCCTCCTTCAAGGAGGCAGAGGCGATAAGTGGCCAGCTCTAGAAATTTACCTCCAGCGCTCAGACGGGGCTTGATCTTGCCAGACGTGCCGGCAYCTCCTGCCCTTGAGATGCTGGAGCACTTGAGCACGTGCTTAACGTTTGACTTTTGCGCATCCGCTCATGTGCCTATGGCCAAGTGCGTGTTTTCACCACCTCTGCAAGACYGAATCCTCGCAGAGCCAAACTCAGGCTCTCAATGTCCAGGTTGGTGCTTTCGCCTTTCCATCTCCACCAAAGGGAATTTGAACTTCTTCTGAAAGGTCCTCCAGAAATGATCCTTTCAGGCTCAAGTTCTCCCTTAGGCAGCAGGGCTTGGGCTGGGTGCTGAAGGCTACCCTCTGCATATGGAGGGGCTTTTCACTACCCAGGATGGTCTCTAAAGTTTTGGAGCGAGAAGGCTTAGTAGCTCCGCGGGACTAAAACACAAACCCTGCTCCTCTTCTCCAAAATACCACCTCGGTAACGTGAAACATCAGCAGTGGGAACGTCACCATCTCCCGCAAGAAAGCRGTATAGCGTCAAGTGGCAAGGATCGCGATTAAACTACCCATGACGAAGAGTTTAGAGGCTGATATAACATGAGTTGTCTCCTGTATTGACCAGCGTCACATACATTTTGCATACATATTCTAAGCAATTCCCTTTAACCCTGCTCATCGTGGGAGAGACAGCAGCATGGACAAGTGCCTGTCCACTGAGGTTCCTCAACCTTTTTTTCCTGACCCTTTTCTCATGCAGTTCAGACGTCCCCAGACTTCTTAACCCTGTTGAAGTCAAGTCAACAGCAAAACTGCCAGGAGGCTCGGTAGAGCCAAGTTTTTAACAGGATCTCAGGAGAAGTAGCCACGTTATGATCTCATGGACTTACCTTCGGTGGAAGCACTCACACCCCTTTACGTTATGTCTGAATTTATCCCTGAATTTGCAGTCCTCAAAGTGCAAGTAGTGTTCTCCTGTCTCTTGGGTAGCTCCTGCTCTCCTTGCTCCACGGAAGTGCCTTGTCCCACAGCAGATCTCAGAGAGCTTTGAAGAGGAAATCACTTTTCTTTTCCCCCACCTCCTTTAGGTCAAAAAAGCGATGGTTATAAAAACGAACAGGGAGCACTGATGCCGACGCGTCCCAGATATATCAGATATCTTCCAGCTTGCTCCTCTTGGCAAATCCAAAGGCCAGGGCAGTCTTCTAAGAGCCTTCAGGAGGAGGACGTCGGCGGTCATGCAGGTGTGTTGTTCGCCATTAATGCAGAGACTCACCCAGCGTGTTGGTTTTCTGGCTTTTGTGATGGATGAATACCTGTGTTTGTCTGGGGCAGTTGTAAAGCAAAAAGAACCAAACCCAATTTGATCTCCATCCTTAAAAAAGTTATTTCCTTTTCTTTTTTCTTCAGGGGAGGTAAGGTAGGCATGGGAGGGCACCAGAAATCATACTTAATAAAACATTCAATAAAGAATGTTTCGATTTGTTTGATGGAATTTTTACAGGCAATGGGAAGTACCAGCTTTGTTTTACTCGGAGTGTGAAATGCCTTTTGATTTCTGCTCTGAACAGACTGTTCTTCTTCCCCCGCAGAGAGAGGCCATTGAGCACCACCAAGAGAAAACCACGGCAGAGGATGGGGCCATCAGGTGGACCTCCCTCCGTTCAGGTAAGCGTGACTTTCTTCTCAATGCCGTTTCTAGATGTATATGTTGCACCTAAGGATGGCTCACAGAGCATTTACCTTCCCATGAACCTTGGATGCAGTAATCCTGTGGCTTTCATTATTTTATTGCCGTTGCAGTTACGGTATGCTTGTAACGAGAGTCCACACCACGCCGAAATGGGAAACCCCGAGGGACAGCAGTAAGTTCTTGGTAGGAKTCGGATAGTTTTATCTATTCCCACGTTGAACGTGGCCAACAAAAATAACCAGTGGTAGCAACGTCAAACATAAAAAAAAGAATTAAACTCAGACAAAGTTTGAAATTAGTTTTACAAGTATGAGATTCAAGATATTGCTATCAATTACACTGAAATTATAAAAGCATTTTGAAATGCTTTCCTGCCGGCCTGGGCTRAGGAGGTAATTTGGGCTGAGCAGGTAGAGCAGAGGTGTGCCAGATGCGGCAGCTCCGCGGACACTTCACCCGTGTACCTCTTCCAGCTTCCCTGTACGCCCCGTAACTCTCTCTCAGCTTTTACAGACAAGGCAAGGAAGCACAGCATTTTTAAGCAAGAAATTTTCGTTTCATTAAGTTGAAATGACAGAATTAGGTGAACAATAGAGCAACATCTGAAAAATCTGGCTGGATGCAACAGGGGAGAGCTTTCACCGTACAAACTTGGGAAATACAAACGGTACGTGGAACAAACTTGTGAGGTTTTGATTTTTGTAAAAAGCCCTCAATTTCAGCATGCCTTTTTGATGGGAATTTCAATAATTCATGCCCATCTCAAACGAGTGCAGTCCTCACTTTCCAACTGTGAAGAATTCCCCCGCGGAAGTGTGATCTAGCCCTTCCAGAATAAGTGATGGAGTCAGCAAGGTGAAAGTTAATTTCTTTGTAACGAGGGTTTAATTTAAAATAATTGCAGCTACGTTAAAGAAACGGTGTCCTCCATTATTTATTTACAACACGCGCATTAAAATGCTTAACTAGAGCTCAACCTTATTAAACCAATCTGCAGCATCAGCGTATTATTTAGTAAGTTTTGCAGCCTCCTCAGAGAGGCTGAAATGATCCTCCTTTATATTTTTTTTAAATGCAGACCCCCAAGTCACACTGATGTCAGGAAGGGATTTCTTACAAGGCAGCGAGTGAAGCCGTTGCTCACACTCTTATCTGGGCCTAAAATCAGAGCGGAGCAGCGCCGCGCTTTTAAAACGTGCAAATATGGAATATTCACATGTAAGCAAGTATGGCTGGGAGCATGTGCCAGGTTTCATTTTGGTTTTGGAGTCAAATAGGAGCAATTACAGGGTGTGTGGTATTGTGGAACCCGTCCAGATTTTTTTAAGAGGGACTGCTGATGCTTTTTTAAGACACGATCCTGCCCTGTGAAACGAGTGCCTTTCTTCACCACCTCTCCCGTAAAGCAAAAGGCTTCGTCTCCGGACAGGGCCAGCGACAGAGCAAGGCAGGGTCCGGCCTCAGCTCCCTTTATCAGAAGAAATGAAACACGAGTCTTCGTAAGACTTTAAAATTTGGTGATGGTCTGAATGAACATTAAACATTTTAGATTATAAGTTCACGTTGAAGAGCATCCTCGTTTTTATGTAGGAAAGTAAAACGCCCAGGAACAGCCTAACAGTCCCGAAACATAGGATCCTGAGAGAGTGTTCAGCATGCTACTTTGGGGTGATTTTTCCTCTCTCCCCGTTACAAACCATGGTCCTGAGTATCTATCCTTCCAGCCTCACAGCAAAAAACGTCGAGATTGTGAAACTCATCCTGTGCCCACCCCTAAGCAAGTGCGCGTGGCTCAGGATGGGACAAGGTCCCCTCCGTGGGACTCGCTGCAGAAAGCAGGCCAGGTTTTGTCTTGGAGTTTGGCTTTAATCTCATTGCTCCAAACACAGGGGTTATTTCTAGGCACGGCTTTCCCGACATCACAATGAACACCGCAGGCAAAGCAGGCAGGCACATTTCTTACCTGCCTGCGGAATGGATATGCAGGTTTCTATCACGCTTACCCTCCTTCTGCGGTAGATTAATTAACGTGCAGGGCAAAAAACTGTACCTCTGCTCTGCAGAAATGATTTTTCAGTGAGTGTAAATCGGTGGCTAGTGACAACCGTGAGGGGCAAGTGACGTTGCAGCCAACGAGAAGGGGCGCAGGCTGCTTTGTGCGTGGCRGGGTACGGGGTCAGCGGTACCCTCAACACATGGAAAAGTCCAGATGGAGCGAGGTCCAGCACCTCCAAACGGAGTCGGGCTGGGGCTGGAGCTTGCCTGGCAGCTGGGCAGCAGCAGGCAGGAGGTGCTGATGCACAGCTGAGGAGCCCCATGCACCCCTCCTGCCTGCGGGGACGGGGCTGCCTGGCAGCTACGGGAATAGGTTTTCCATGGTGGACAGAAAGAGGAGAAACCATCTTAAATTGCAGCAAGAACAGTTCCTTCTGGAAATGGGTAACAGCTTGCCAGCAGCAGCGGAGAGGAGTACGTAAGGAAGCTGTGACATTTCCAGCTAAACCTTTGGTTAGACCTTAAGGGTTATTAAGCCCTATCGGGAATGACGAAGGGTACAGCTGGTCCTGGTTTGCGGTTGAGGGATGAACCCTGTGGTTCCTGGAAGCCCAGCCACCCTCACTGGGTGGCTGCTGCCTTCTGGCGTTTGGCCACTAGATGCCCCTGCCCACTGCAGGGAGCGCAGGGCCACCGCCCTYCCCATGGTCAACACCGGCACAAAGGTGGAGCTCAAGCGGTGCGCCTCGCCGCTTCTTGTCGTGCCTAGGACGCTTTGTGATTCTGCATGACGTGAAGACTCTGTAAAACGTCAGATTCTGCAGAGAGTCCACCTGTCCTAATGGGAACGAGGCATACTGCAAAATAGCAACGCTATGAGCCTGCGGCTGTCACCCCAGCYGAGGAGTTAATTCTCTGCGCCCCTTAGACCCTTGTTCCTTCTGCCCAGGCTCACTGCCTGCTTACCGAGGAGTAACTCAGAATTTCAGACCTCGGTATCTCAAAGGCGTTTCTTCAGCAGTGGCTGGAGCACAGGAAACCTGTCCTTGGTCCGCCTGGGCTTTTCCCCAACGTTTGACAAAGTGCATTTGTGGCCTTGCATTAGTCGCAGAATTAATCACGCCTGACAGGCTGAGCGCAGCCCCGTGCGAAAGGGCAGAGCTCCAGCGAGGCCAGCGGCTCCTGCCAGCTCTGCCCTGGCCTCGTCCATCTGAAGCCATTCTTTGCAAACACTAATTTATTTTCTAGACTCATTTTTGGTGTGTCCCCTGGGCAGGTTTTCATTTTTTAATGTGACTGGCAGGTCAAGTGACAGAAATGCTTTTCTTTGGTGATGGACAGCAGAGAAAGGAAGCCTTTGTCAGCATGGAGCTGCCACTCTTTTTTGGTGACACCTTTCTTCCAAGCCTGCCAGCGAGGGTGAAAATGGCAGTGATTTGTTTGGTAACTCCTTATGGACATGCCTCTACTTCCACCAGGCAGGTCTATTTATAACCCGAGTTTATAACCCTAAGTTAGCCCTCAGCTGTACGTAGCCTCACCTATGTCATTAGGCTTGGAAAAGGTTGCAGCAATAGTTGTTGGATTTTTTTTTTTTTTTTTTTTTTAATTTGGGCGAAATTTTAACAGTGTAARTGCAATGTTGTTATTCTTTCTGTTGTTATTTGAATTGCGTAATTCCCGTTCTGTGTTATTGCACTAAGTACCCGTGCTCTCTGCCTGCGCAGAAGCCTGCAAGGCGGGCAGACTTTGCTGCAACGGCGTCCTGCAGCAAGAGCAACTTGGGCCGCGCTCTCCTGTCTTCCCCGCTCCCAGAAACGGAGCAGGCTGGTTAGTTCAGCCTGCGACTCGTGCAGTCCTGGAGCCTGCGTCCTGCAACGGCTGCCTGTCCTCTCGGCTCCTCCCTGCATCCAGTCTGGGGTTTCCAAACATCTAAAACCCTGGCTAGAAGCATCACTTCTTCTACGAGCATGGTCTTTGATCGGAGCTGGGATGGTGGGTCTGGTGGGTTGGGTGTGCTGAGCGGACGTGGAGGACTTCTGCAGGAGTCGGCTTTGGAGTGGTCTACCAAACTGGCTCTACCAAACACCAGGAATGGCCAGAGGTGCCATGCTCCTCAGGTGTAAAGGCTCAGCGCACGGTTCTTGCGTTTAACTTGAAATTACAGGGATTTAAGTGCGCGCCCCCAGCAAAGCGTGTGTTAAGGCTGAGAGAGGAGCACGAGAGAAGCAATGCCTCGAGTGCATAACCCACTTCTTCAGCTGAATTTTCCCTGAAACGAAACCTTCTTCAAGAAAAAATGGAACCTCTCTCACCTTCTGTGCAACAGGGAGCGTGATTTTCTCACATGCCAAACATCAATAAAAACGAGAAGTCCTAGGAAAAACATCCTCCGAGTTCTCTCTCTGTAAACGTCCTCCCTTCAGCCATGCCTTCCTTTTTTAAATGCCTGCTAAACCCACCTCCCTGCTTTTCTTCGTCATACTCCCAGTCCCTTTCCTTCTCCAGAAATAAATCTGAATGTCTCTTGAACTCATTTATACTGCTCGGTTGCCTTCCCCAGCCTAACTCGTTCCATATGGCTATTGCTCTTTGCGTGGAGCAGTTCTGCCTGGGTTCCCTCATTTACTTCCAAGATTCTTAATTTTATGAACAATTTCCTAACAATCAGATCAATTAGAATGTGGAAAAGTCCTCCAAGGGAAGCGGTAGGATCCCTGTCACTGGTATAATGCAAATTTGGGCCAGACAAAGCAATTCCGCCCATCCTCTGCGGAACAATCCCTTGGATGGGCTGATCTAATAAAGCAGATATTTTCCATCTTTGCATTCCTGGGGCCTGATCCTCCTCCCAGTGACACCAGTGGCCACGCTCTCCCGGGGGGAGGCTGGGTTCCCTCTGCCCGTCACGCCGGGGCTTTGCCTTCTGCGCGCAGCTCTGCCTTTTTCCAGAGCGAGGGCCACGTGACGTGAAATCACTTTGGGTTATTCAGGCTTGCTTTCACAATTATAGCTGCTGCTGCTTTGCCATTCTTTTTTTTTTTCCCCTTATTTATTCTGAGTAATGCCTGACACATGCTTATTTCATGCTTCGTACCGATATATTTCAACGAAAGGCAAACATAAAGAATGAAACCAATACAGTTTTAATGGATCAAATACCATCCTACTAAAAACCACAATTTTCGAATCAACATTTTTATTGAAACAGACTTTCATTCAGAGCAAAGCATCCTACTGAAACCCAACATTTTTTCAAACTCTTGTCCAACAGTCTCTTTTATTTTCCCATCTCAAACAGGTAATTTTCCAATCAGACCTATTATACCAAATCAATTTACGTTTACCAAAAATATATAATTACAAGAATTAGCCCAAACCGACGTATTTTTTTAATCCTTCGCCTGTTAACGCAAACCACATATATCTGCAAGTAGGAATTCTTTTGGAGACCAATGGAAATGTATTCCAAACAATGCATTCTTATTCAAATTCTTATACATTTTAATCAAAAAAATCTTGTATTATCTGCAACCAATATCTTCGAAGTCAGCCCATTTTATTTTGTTTAAGCCAGACCACTTTTACTAACCCCCTCGTTTATATGGAATTAATATAATATGYGTATTGAATGCGATGCCTAATGACTTTGATATAATAACACAAGCAAGTTATTTTCAGTATATATATAACGAATGGCTATATTGCTGAGATTTACCAAACCAAAACATATTTTTATTGAAAACAGGAGGGATACCCAGCAAGGACTAGCTTTTTCCCTGGCCTTGCATGGCTGAAGGGGATCGGGGTGGAAGAGTGGAGGACCAAAGGGCAGTGCTCAGGAGAGAGCATTCCCACCCTCCAAACTTCTGCTGTCTCAAGTAGCACACAGGAGCACAGGACGGTGATAGCATCTTTGCGTTGGAGACTCCCACGTGGTGTTATACCTTCCATAACCTCCAAAAAACCACAAATGTGGGAGTTTTTATGGCCACAGCTTGTATGGGAAACTTCTTCGGGACCGTCTCCGTGGATGGTTGGGAACMTTCTTCCAGCTGTGGGCCAGTGGAGATCCACCTGCCTGGAGCCGGCACTGGCCTCGCTGGATCTTCTCCATCCCTGAGATGTGGTTGTTGACAGGAGTTATGTCTGCTCTCGGCTTTCACTTCTCTTGGTTAAAGACAGGCTCTCCTTTCTCCAGGGTATCTTGGAGCTCTTCTCTGTGCTGGCTCTAGCTCCAGCTGAGCTTCCTTGCACGTGGATGACCAAATTCCTGAATTCTCTATTAAAGAAGGTCTCAACAGAGTCTTATAAAGCGGCAATAAAATTTTCCTGTCCTGGGTAGATTTGCGCCGCATCGTATGTCCCCTCAGCTGTCTACCTTTTCCTGCCTATGGCTGAAACTCCAGCTTGTTAGTTCCCACGACCATACTGATCTCACCTAGCTTTGGCAGCCATCTCAAAGTGAAATATTTGGTCTGACCTAGCATGGGAAAGAATGGTGCCTCCACAGGGCAGGTCCTCTGATCTTACCGTACCTTGGGTCACCCTTGGGAGATGCTGGTCTTCCTCCAGGACTGCGAGAGGGAGCAGGCAGCAAGAGATACCTGCAGTTGGGTGGACGACCGTGCACCACAGCACCTGGGGGTGTGCCGGTCCCCAGCTAGCTGGCACACGGCTGGTCCCACCCACGCGGTACCTGGGAAGGGGGAGAGGGGCAGGCGGGCTTCGCGGCACCGGCAAGTCCCGGTCTCCATCCCTGCTGTGGCTTTTCCCGGAGGCTGATGAGAGGGTTGAGACGGGGCTGGCGTTTCGGTCCCTGCCAGGCAGCAGGGAGGCTGGGAAGCTGGCCTGGCTAAATTCATTTACTCCTCTGCTTCCTCCTTTATTTATTGAGGGGCTGAGCGGGCTTGGCAGTATTCTGGTATTTCAGCAAAATTAGATATTAATTTTCTCCTAAATGCTCTATAATTTTATTTTATTAAAACTTTTACAAGGAGAGGGAGAAAGTTTTCTTGCACCATCCCAAATGGGTGCCAATAAAATCTTTATACCCTACCGCAGTCTCAGGTACTCCACGTTTGCAAAGCAAAAGACGTTATGCAGAGAAATTATTTTTTTTAAATATATATTAGAGAAAGGATATAAAACTTTATTGGCTCTATATTTCCTACCCCTCTACTTCAGAAAGCCAACTTTCTCAAGTATTATACACCAAGCGTACAGTCCTGAAAGGCAGGAAAAGGGAAATAAACCTCTAGGCAAACGGGGGGATCTCTGAGAGCACTTCCAGTAATTTTTACTATGAAATTAATACCCTGATTTTAAGGTCTGGTGCCTTAGGAGCAGAGACGGGTTTAGAGGAGAGCAGCCCAGGCATCTGCCCCTGGTTCGAGGGGCTGGGAAGACCATGCTGGGAAGGCAGCAGCCCTTGGAAGGTGATGGGACTTTCCAAAGTACCCACGCAAGCCGTTTTCCTCCTGCTTTTTAATCCCAGAGCTTTTGACACCGCTTGGGACAGACCGTCCCTTTACCATCGCCTCTTTCGGACCACGGGGGTTTTGCACAAAAAGGCTAATCCGCAGCTTGGATAAACTGGGGTAGCCCTGCTAGAGCCAGATGATCGCTCTTGACTGAAACTAGCCAAGAATCTGGTCCAGCTTTCTAGCCTTTATTGGGAAAATTTGTTTACAGCTATATACTGGGCAAAGGAAGCTTGTGCAGCCCTTCTACAACACTTATTCACACAAAGCTTTAATATTTGATAATGTTATTTAATAAAATCTGTTACAAGGTTCTTAAATAACTCTTTATGACCCTTTTATGATTTATGTCATGACACGTAACCTCGGGTGTATATATTTTATGTTATTACAGATGTGTAAACTGATATTAATTGTACACATTTTCCCCTGAAGTATAAGAACTTTTTTTTTTTCTCTTTTTCCCTTGGCTATATAACTAGACATATAATAATTTCTACAGAAGGTAAAACCAGCACATATAGTAAAAAATGGATGAAAAATGTTTGTGCAGCTCTGCCTTTCATTTTAAATGAATATAAATGTTCGTATATGTCATAAATTTAAGCTGCAAGTAAATTACTGCCAAGTTCTGAGCCCATCTCATGTTTGAATCCTGGAGTAAAATAGAAAACATTTGTTGAATCAGTCTGCTGAAAGCAGCAAGGAAATGATGTAATGTTTATGAAATATGCAGTTTTGATACAATCCAATTAGCGCTCCCAGTTGCTCTCTAGCAGGCTTGCAGCAGGTTTGCTGGGGGGACTGACCCCCGGCGCGGCGGGGACGGATGGCTTTCCTTAGGAGGGTGCCCAGGCAGCTCCCTGCAGCCTGCAGGTTATTGCTCGTACCGCTGCTAACGATGCCCCCCGAGCGCTCTTCGAGACCGCCAGCCTAGGACGCGCTGCCCAAGGTTTCCTGGTAGGTCAGGGCAGAGGGGTGAGAAACCCCCTGAGCAAATCTGTGTTTCCAAGGGGGCCTTTCAGTGAGAACTGCTAAATCTTCCCTTTTTCTTGAGTCGAACGCCCCTCAGCAGCCGCCAYGTTCCCGTGCGATGGGGACGGCGCGGCATCCCCTCTCTCCAGGGGCTCCTACGGAGTGAACCCAGGAAGCTCACCTGGCGTGGCCGTGCCCAGCAAAACGGGGTTGGGACACGCGATAACGTCCCAAAGTAGAACTACGGCATCAGGAACTGCATCCTGGCTTTCTGAACCTACAGGATTTTCCACCCCGAAATCCATCTCTGCAAACGATAACCCCAGCTGAGGAAGTCACAGCATCAAAAAGAAGGAAAATAAAGCCAAGATACCTTTCTCTTCAAATGCGATTTACAAAACATTTCAGCATCTGGAACAAGGGACATTAGTTTTGATTATTTCCTTATGAAATTTATTCAATTTGTTATACTTAAAACTGTTATTGTTTTCTATTCTATCTCTCCCTCACTCTGTTCTTCTCTTTCATCCCCATATTTCTGTTCATTTGTCAAGCACAGCTAAAGGAAAAAAAAATCAGCGGCAGGAAAAAAATACCGAAATATGTCATCAATGTGGCCTTTTTTGTTTTATGGCATTAAATGAAGTGCCTGCCCAGGCAGCAAAAATAAAGCAAGTATTTGAAGTTTGACATTATAACAACCAAAGGCAGAGCATGAAAGTGAGCCAGTGATCAAATCTTGGGTAGCATATTTACCCAAACCTCTGCTAATGATGGTGTAATGCCGCTGATGGATGCACACGCGTCTCTGTCGTGTCATGGGCTGCAAGCTGACGTGAAGTTAACTTGAACTCACGTTAAATACTGAATTAAAAGTAGCCATGCTGGGATGGCACAGGGACACGAGCCCCGCTTGAAGCTTTATAAACCAGTCAAAGCTGCAGAAATCAGCCTGGAGATGCTGGCAGATGTCCTCAGCAGCTGGGTCTGGTGGCCACAAGTCTCCTTGCTCTCCGCCCTGCGTGAGGACAACTGTGTTGTCCCATCGGCCAAGAGGGCTCCTCTCGCCCTCCAACGTGCCCATCCCAAGGAGCGAGCCGCGGGGATCCCTCCCCACCAAGGAGTCTGYGGAAGAGTTCCTCATCAAGCTGGGCCGATAATGGATTTTTGGCTCCCTGGCCAAACCAGACAAAAAAAAAAACCCAGCACATGTTGAATCTCAGCTTTTGGGGGAAAAATATAAAACCCAAAACGTCATGTTGGGTCAACCTGAAACATCCTCTTTGATTCAAATCCGAAGTACTTTGTTTTGCTTTGCTGAGTTATTTAACTCTTTTGTTCTAACTTTTGTCTTTTAATTTAGGTCAATTTAGAAATAAACAAACGCTGTTTGGAAACAAAAGGCTTAAAGGTTCTGCTTGGGAAATGTCAAATGTTTTAGCAAGTCTGAAGTGAAATGTTTTGACATTTTCCAAAAAAAAAAGAAAGATCCGTGCTTTTTTCTAGCTGAAATCAATAGCTGAATTTGACTTGAAAGTGTGAATAGTTTCTCTTTTCTTCTAAAACTCCATTTTTAAATGAAATTACTTTCAGTGGCAAAAAAACCCAACTATGCCCAAGCACAGTTCTTTTCTCCCATTGCAAGAGAAGCCTCCAGAAACCCTGTGTTCTCCTGCTCAGGTGGCCGAGCTGGACGCGTGCTTCCTGCAGGACTGGGACACTTACGGATCTTCCTTTTCCATCCAACAGCTATTCGGACGTAATAAAAATGCATCTGTTAATAACCACGCGGGAGATGGCTCTTCTTTTTAGAGTAAGGACCTTGGCCAATACATCATCTGCAAATCACTTCAAATCCCCTTTTGTTCCTCCCGTGTACCCTTGTTAAACCCTGCTCTCGTTAGATGGCCAGCTGTTTTGTCCAGGGAATAGAATCATAGAATCATTAAGGTTGGAAAAGACCCCTAAGATCATCGAGTCCAACCATCAACCCAACACCACCATGCCCACTAAACCATGTCCCTAAGCGCCTCATCTACAYGTCTTTTAAMTRCTTCCAGGGATGGTGACTCMACCACTTCCMTGGGCAGCCTGTTCCAATGTTTAACCACTCTTTCAGTAAAGAAATTTTTCCTAATGTCCAATCTCAACCTCCCCTGGCGCAACTTGAGGCCATTTCCTCTCGTCCTAGGTCAAGGTCTACTGAGGTCAGTGCTGATTTTGGTGGTGTTTGCTACTTAAATGCATTTCTGCATGTGGTCCTCTCTTTGCTGTTTTCTCCCCTTCAACGCCTGCACTTATTACAAGTTGGCCAGTTGCTCCATCCCGAGCGAGCAGAGTTTATTTAAGTCAGTTTACAGTGGCATGGGATACAGCTGGGTGTTACAGCACACACTTAATAAATTACCAGCTGGTAAGAAATGTGTTTGGACAATGGGCAGAGACAATAGCTGAGATATAAAAGAGTAAAAGTCATGCCTGCTTTCAGGAAAGCAAACACAATGCTGCCAGCAGCCATCCCGCACAGGTCTGAGCTTGCGTTTTCCACATCTCCCACACCTGGTGCAACTAACCCTTTCTCTGGGCATTACCACAGCAGATCAGGCTGAGAGCGTGTGAGAAACCCCCCTCGGGGTCAGGCCAGTCCCTTTTGCTATATGAATGCAGAAGATAAGTCCAGCCGGGCTGGCATGGGTGGCCATCAGCCTACCTAGTCCCGTGGGACCACACATCTCCTCTCCAACCTCAGCTGATGCAACGTGGCGAGCTTTGATTTTACGGCCCCGGGTGGGATTTGTAATGAAAGAGCAGCAAAAGCATTGCAAAACAGTTTTGCAATGATTGCAAGTTAACTCTGGCACCATGAAACGCCGGTGCTGGTGCTCCATCTCACCCCCCGGGTTAGCCCGGGCACTGCGGGGGGCTCGGGAGCTCTTTCAGCTGCCTGCTGAAGCGACGCGTGAGGCTGCTTTGCTCCCCACCCAGGCAGAAGAGCAATTCCTCAGCTCCCGGCTGCTGGGAAAGTTTACTGTGGAAACTGATACCCTCCTAAAAGTCCTCCTTCGCCCCGGTGTCACTGCAGGTAGGGCTGGGTCAGAGGATTACTCTGGGGCTGCCGGCCAGGCTCATTGTCCTCCCAAGCATGAAAGAATGGGGTAATTTAACCCCGAGGAGATAACGAACCGCCGTGTCTGTACCAACAGTTGTTATTAGCATTTCCCATGAAGCTGCCGGGTGTTGGTTTAAAGGGTCTGTTAACAAATTATCAGGATATCTGGCTCCCTCCAGGTGCTGAGTGTCTCTGTGACTCGGCTTCTCTCTGGTCATCAACTAAGAACAGGCAGGAAAGCTTTAATTACCTCCACCGCTCGTTACACGCCTGTCTGGAATTTGAAGCCGGGCTGGCGGGTGGTGGGTACCACGTCTTACACTCCAACGCACACGGTCCATCCTGCTGGAGAAATTTTGCTCCTCAGACAATGCCTGCGCTCAGGGAGCTTTGTGAAGCATTTCTCCACTTTTCTGGGTATGCGCCAATGTTTTTCCTTCAAAGTGGGATTTAAATAGGTAATAATTGCACGGGTTTGGGCTAATATTGATAATGCTTATACCGATCCATAGCAAAAATTATGAAAAATCTATCAGTCTAAGGTTATACCAGTTAATTCAACTGGAAACCAGTTGTCCCCTTTGCCAACTTCTATGGGTAGACGTCTTCCATGAGCAGCTGGGCATGTTAATCCGGGCTGCCCATGATATGCCAGCAAATTTCCCAGCTGATGATAAGAAAGAGGTTAGCTGGAACTCCGTGACTGGTTAGCTGTGAGGTTATTTGCTCCTTATGCAGAATATGATCATCGGCATCACATCCTTGCTCTCTGCTCATTTACTGCATCTGCCCAGTCTTCCTTGATTGTCATCAGTCATGGATAGGTGGGATGGGTGGGACGGGRGCTCAGCCCCCGTGAGCTCACCAGCAGCAGCAGCGGTGGGCTTTGGGTCTCACACTGCCATGGAATAACTGGTTTTGGTGGGCACCTTTTGGCTGTCTGAAACAGCGGCGCAATTACATCAGTATCCGACCCAAGCCCACCTCGCACGGAGCTGCCCTGCGTGCAGCGCAGCACCTAGGTTATTCGGGTGTCCCGCTGCTGGGGGTCCCATCCCAGCTGCACCCCGCTGCAGGAGGCGGGGGGCACAGCTGCAGAAAGTCCCTTCGGATCTGCTGCAGGAGCAGCCACATCTCCTGCTGTTCCTCCTGCCTCCTCGTCCTCTGCATCCCTGCTCTTAACCCTTATCCTTCCTGGAGCGGGGATCCCTCCCTCCCCTATGCCCCTGCTCCCCTGCAAAGGCGAGGGCAGCTGGGTGGGGGGAGGCAGCCCTTCCACAGAGCGGGTGTCCCCGGCGTCGGGGCCGAGGCAGCCCCTGGCATCCTCCAGTGCAAGCCACCCAGATGCCCAAATTGGCAGGGAGGCACGTGGGCTCCCGTTTCGCACGCCGTCCCTCCCTCCCTCGGTGCCCGGGTTCTCAGAGCGTGCCAGCCTGCAGCTGGGATGGCTCAGCTGCAGCAAGGGAGGCTCCGGGGACCCACGTGTTCTCCCTCTCATCTCGGGAGGGCAGCGAGTCACGGCTGGAGCAGTCGCAGTGCAGCAGTTCTTTTTTGGGTTTTTGTGAAGGCAGCTATTTTTTTTCCCATGGACGGGGCTCCGTTGTGTAATTTCCCCAGAAAGAACAGCCTTTTCTGCCTTAATTGCTGTGTCATTTTTGCACGTATCCAAGAGAGTCTGGGTGCAACCGGTGGGGTGAAAAGTACAGGCTGTGACTGCTCTATACGGCCCCTTATCCTAAAGGGCAGCATCACCTATATCCCGGGGCTCCGTGCCCAGCCAAGACACCTGGCGGCAGGCACGGAGCTTTGGATACTTCATTTATCTGCAGGCAGAGGATTCAGCGTTTCAGTACCTATCTTCACGAAAGCCTGCAGACCTTAGATCAAATTTTTAATTTCGCCTCGCGTCAGATTCTCCGGCAGATGAAATGCGTCCTGCTCTGGGAAGCCATCTACCATTGCAAATGGCCAGCATAAAACAGCATATCAGTTTTATTAAGCAGGATGCTAGGCAATTTAATAGCCTGGTTTAATTCGGTAGAATTCATCCAGCTTAAGTATTTTTCCATCTTCTACTCAACCCGTTTTATGATTTATCAATTACCTATTTCACATATATCATGGCTTTCACTTTTTCACTCTGTAAATCATATTCCTGGCTGAAGAAATGTTTGGTTTTTTTTTTTACAATTGAAAAAACCCCAACTCGTCTCTCTATGTAAGAGGCATAATACTTTCTGTGAAATATTTAAAACGTCATTTACAATAGATGCAATTCAGCAACGAGCCAGAAGATTTGCAGGATGTTCACGAGGTTATAGTGACCTTCTGAGGATGAACCATATTAAGTATTAATCTTTCCTACAAATAAACCTGATTTCCATCAATAGGCGGTTCTTTCTTTTTTTTCCCCTGCTAAGTATGCCACCCCTTTTGGAGAAAGCCTCTCCCCGTAGCATCGCTGGCGTCTCATGGTTTGAGAGGAGCTGCCCTCCCATTCAAACACGGAGATGACTTTTCATTGACGATGGGAGGTTTGTGGGTGTCTCCCACAGAGCCTTATTTTGTAAAGCACTTACTGAAACGCTGCCTGAAAAAACAAACACGAAGCTTAAATCCCTCACCCGCATCCCGAGGGGACATCTCCATTCACTCCGGCGGGCGCTGGCCCAGGCTCCGGCTGTGCAAAGGCACGGCAACATAATTGCAATAGGCCCTGCAACAGCACTGCCAAATTAAAATTAAAATTTTGTAATTCTCTTCTTTTAATCGTCCATTGTATCTGCTCCTGACCGAAGACTTTAAAAAACCGGACCGCTGGGTAAAATCCTGGCTTCACGGAGGTCAACGGCAGAAACTTCCATGGGCTTAATGAGGTCACGGGCTCTCCCCGTGTCTGTTACGACTTTATTTACGTTGTGGTTTAATGAATGATTGTCTAACGCAGATGCGTAAATGACTCCAAACGAGACCGAGATCCCTGCGGTGGTTGGTGCTGTATGGAAATGTGATATTGGGCTGTCTCTGTCCCGAAGACTGGGGGTTTAAGAGAAAAGACAGGGAGAAAACACAATGACTCACCTATGAATTTTAAGCCAGGTGGTAAATCCTGCCATTTTTGCCCTGCCGCTGCTCCGGCTCGAACCCGCGGCATCGACAGGCAAAAGGGAATTATTGCTTTGCAAAAATACCCCAAAAAAGCAACGAAGTCGCCCAGGAAACCTGCGCCAGAAGGTAAAGGGTAAAGGCTGAAGCCCACCACAAACCCCCTCTCCTTGGTGATTACAGCTCCGCTTTATGGTCAGTAGTGTTATTGATCCATCAGCGTCTAATCAATAGGGACCAATTTAACGGACTGACGTGATAATTAAGTGGGGCTTTATGGGTTCAGTCTGGAACATGAGCGCTGGCAAAAATGGTTTGGACTGGAGGTTTTAATGTGGAGAATAAACCTTTCACAAAAACAGAATCTCCCATTAAAGTTGATGATATTGTGAAAAACGTTCACCTCGTCCTCAGAAATGTACCTCCTTTGCGTTTTAAAGAAGTATAACAGAAAACATTGTCAAGAGCATTAGAGGGTCTTTCCTCTGCCAGGAACCAGCCGGTTGCAAACGCTTTCAAATGGAAACAACTCAGAAATTTCAAAAATGTTTGCAAAAAAGACATTTTCACTTTTCAACYAACTCTGTTATTGATTTTCCAGGCTGAATAAGGAATGCTTGTTGAATTTTATGGAAACTGATAGTGGGACTATATGAAACTGGCCATAAAAGATAACAGATTTTGTTTTAAAGTCAGATAAAAGTTATAGTCCCATGTTATTTGGCATATGAATTTCCTATGATACCAATAAAAATGTTAGTTATAAAGCATTTCCTGAGGAATGGTTGTAACCCCAAATGATCATGGTTATTTGCTGAGGAAAATAGGTTTTATTCCGAACAATAAACCTATGCAGATTTATTAACCTGGGAAACACACAGCCATTTCATGTACCAATCCGGTTCGAGCTGATGGAATTAATAACACTGATATAATGAAAAATATCTTTTACACTCCAAAACCATTGCCTGCATAATGTCACACATAAAAGAGTTTACTTAGCAGCCCTTTAGCTCTATTTTCCCATTCTTCGCAGAAGTCTTCATTCACAATGGATTGGTTCTATTTAAATGGTGATATTTGCTATGTATCATGTTACTGCAGCGCTATTCCCTGTAGATGAATGAAAGCCGAGCATGAACTAACAAGAAAAATACTCGGAAGATGAAAATTCGAAACAACCGAAAATGCCTTTCGTGCTTTCAAGGTGATGGCAAGCGAGCCCGACGGGCGCTCGTGGTACCCCCAAACCCTCCCCGGCGCGCTCTGCAGCGAGCGCGCCTTAGCTCGCCTTTGTTGCCAGCGTAAATAGCCTCACCCCCCCTGGAATTCAACCCAGAAAATAAATGGGGAGCAGATTAAATGAAGAGTTAAGCGGTGCTTGTTCCGCAGCCCGCTGAGCTCACCTGGGAACCCGCCCGCCGGCTCGGCAGAGGGCTGGATCAGGGCTGCAATGGATACAGGGAGGCTGAGCCCTGATGTAGGTGTCAGGAGCAGCACGGCGGGTCTCTCCTGCTGAGATCTGTGTTTTCCCTCCCCTTTGAGACCGCAGCCCTAACTGCAACGCGTAACTCWATTAATAAAGCAGCACCGGAGGATGCACAGCCGTAAAAGCTTCAGCCATCAGCTTCATCTCTTCTGATTAGCTGGCGGCAGAACCATACAGCTCCTGTCCTCCCGTGGGTTTGGGTGTCTGTGCTATGAAGTGCTTCGAAGGCACCTACAAAGGCTTCCTTCRCCTGCCACCAGCCTGGCCACCTCTTGCCAGGGGAGCTCAGCATCGGCAGCCCCAGCCCGGCCAGCTCCTGGCTCTACAGCGACTTGTAGGTCCCAGGCAGCGGCCAAGCAAACTTCCCGCTGTGTGGGGACAGAGCTCCCCGCGTTGTTCTCCTAAGCCAATGAAGTTTTTCACCTTATCGTGCAATTTTATAATTTTTTTACTGTAGGAATAGCTGTCTTAAACTAAGAGACGCTGCAAATAGGCTCGCTCKCTCACCAGCTATCAGCTGCTGGGGGGGGATATTTTTGGAGGGCAAAAGCTAAAGCTAGGATGAGGACTCACCTTTGGGAAAGAGACAACAGAGGTAAATCCTGAAATGGCCAGCTGAACGTAAGGCTTGCTTTAATTGCGTATTAAAGCCAGTGCAAAGATAAGCTTGTTAGAAGAATAAGGCATTTTTTCCCCTATCGTTGCTTCTTTTAATTTTTCTTCGTTTTACCCTGAAACCGGCAACCGCTGTTTAATTCATTCCACATTTCCCAAGGTCTAAGACCGCCATCCCGAGCAGCAGTGTGCTCCACAAATGTTATTTCTTTCGGAGCGCAGAACAATAAGTGGTTTATCCCATCCACTGCCTTCGCATCCTCGGGATGGCTGGAAGCAGTGTCGGTGGGACAGCAGAGAGCTGTCGGAGAAGGTGGCCATCATGAGCCCCAGCCCACCTCAGTGTGTGGAGCAGAGAGAATGAGAAAGAGGGGGTGACAGCTTTTGGGGGAAGGTCTGGCCCCAATACTCCTTGTTTCAGGCCAAGGAGATAGCGATAGAGCTGAAGCAGCACCCTGGAGCTGCAGATGCTCGGTGCTGGACTCCCTCTCTGCGGCCTCCTGAGGGCCATAAGACGGGGACAGCCGAGTCCCATCTGTGGGCTCTGCCTTCTCCCACGCAGAGTTTGCTCCCCTGGGTAATCTATCTTTTTGGAATAATTCACCTTAAAAACACCTCTGAAGCCATCACTGGAAAATCAGGTGGGAAACTCTTATTTTACCTGATTTTGGTACCTCCTTTCAGAATCCATCAGCTCTACCGATGGCTGTATTTACAGAGACCGGCGTTTTCGCCGTGTGATCAGCTGAGCAGCCTTTAAAGCGGGGTTGCCCCATGTGCAGGCAGAGCACYGACGCTCTCATCCCATGGATGGGTAGGAGGACGCGTGGGGCACAGGTCCCGCCTGGCCCCATGGCCCAGCCCAGCTGAGGTCCGGCCGGGCACCTCCGACGCAGCAGGCACCTTTGCAGCCAGAGAAAGCACATAGAGTCACCTAACCCCCCCCCCAAAATATTATAGCCTCACCTAGCCCATGATGCTCGCAAACGGGAGGGAGAGGGTTAACAGAGGAATTTGGGTTTTGTACAAATCAGCACATTCTGCTTTTATAAATGTATGTATCTATATATAGAGAGAGGGGTGAACATGCTGGCTAAATTCTGCCTTTTTATAAAGCAGAACCTAAGTCTACAGGCCACGTATTAAGCCAAACAGCATGTTTTCAGGTAATTAGTGTTTATAATCAGTTTGTAAAGCTAAAGTGACTCCAGATCGCAATGCGCTCAAGAAAAAAACATGTAGAAAAGATTTTTTTTCTTTGCGTATGCATGCAAATGCCAAATTAACATCTGCATACAATATATGCTCTGGTCAGACCCAAAATATTGTTGTGGTTATGGCCAATTCACTTAAAAGCCTATATGTTTAAAACCTCACATTAGTATGGATGAAATGTTTTCTGTTCCTTTAACTTTTTTTAGGGTTGGGGTTTTTTTTAAGTTAAAGTTTCACATTAATGGTACTTATAAACCACAGCTGTTTCACTGTACTATATAACAATAGTGTTTTGTATCTGAGCAAGTTTGGAAATCTTCATGCTTACTCAATTCTTCCAAAACCAAAAGCAACCCCACTTGTTCCTTGAAATGGAAGAGGTATCTGTAGTGTTTGCAAAACAATTAGATTCTTGACAACTTTTCATAAAGATGATGTTTTGTTATTGCATTAGAGATGAGATGAAATTCAATCTGAGTCAGATGAAATTTGACAATTTTGGCTCTGGGACCTTTCTTTTTGTTATTGCTGCGGAGAAGGGAAGGCTGAGCGGGCTACTTCACTCGCACCGGTGGGTCTCTCCAGGGATGGAGGCACACCTCGGGTGCTGCGGAAAGGCGAGCGGTGCCCCTTTCCTTGCCGGGGACGCAGCCGAGCTGCAGCCAGTTGGCTCCTCATATATTGATTATAGCACTTACCCGCGCTTTCACAGTGAAAGCGTGAATCCTAGGAGCTCAAGCCAGTTGTGCAGCCTCTGGGTGAAGCCATCAGGTGAACTGCCTGCTGGTCCCCTCTGAGGAGCTTCAGCAGCAGGAAGCAAAGGTCTGCAAACACGCAGTGACTAATAGCGTTTTTCCTGCATGGTCATCCTCACGAACATGGTTTTCAGATGAGGGCTTGGAAGAGCGCTTTGCCCTCCCAGGCTGTTTCCATTACACTGTGGTTACTTTCCCCTGTCCTCTTCTGTCCCTGGCTGGCCTGATTGAATTGCCCAAGCTGGCATGGCAGGGTCTGCATGGAGTTTCCCTGCATCCTGCAAGGCTGCTGTGCTGCTGCCCATCTCCAGCAGCGGGAGATGTGCGTGCACACCCGCGTGCGACCCTGACCCATCCACCTACTGCATTTATCCTGCAGGCAACCTCCAGCTTGGCTAGTCGCCATGGGTAKCCCTCAGTAGAGCCAGGTTGTCCAGCTTTGGCCAACAAAGGCGGCTCATTTCTTCCTTGCAGTGGCATGTTCATGCTAGGAGCAGAGACGGGGACATCAAGGAGGTGGGGAAGTTGCAAAACAAATGCCTGTGCAAAGCGCCTCAGAAGGGTCTTGGGAACAACCCAGCAGTAAAATGGCAGATGAAATTCAACAAACCTCTAGTAAGACCATCCTTACGTGGACCCACAAGCGTCTACTGTCAGCATAGCGGTTTCCTACCTTCATGTTCAGACTTGCTGGTGATCTCTAGGCCATCCTGTAAGACCCACCCAGGACCCAGGTTGGGAAGCCCTCCTGTACGTACTGCTAAACCCTAAGTGCCTTTGCAAGCCCATGCAGCCACAGGACTCTTTGCTGCAGATTCTGGGTCTAGCGCTTGGCTTTGGGAGACGTGGCTTGCGCTCTGTGGCTTTGGAGGTCACTGGTTGACTCCACTGGTGACCACGGAAAGCGACAGGCATGCGTGAGGATGCATGCAGGCAGGATACGTGCCGCTCTCCTGCCAAAAGCAAGGAGAAGATTGAGTTCTTGACAGAGGGTATTTTGTTCTCACTTTCAAGCAGATTATGAAGCCGTTTGTTGGGTGKTTTTTTTTTTTCCTCAATTCATTTCATCTCTTTCTTCAAAACTCCAGTTTTCCGGGAGAGGTTTTGAAGTGGCCTCATTTGTAATCTGACCTCGCTTCTTGTCATATTTGCGTCATCGGCTCTGGGGGCCGTGCTAGGATGCTGACAAGTATTTCTAGCTTTAAAATATGACTCTTTGGCAACCCAAAGAAGAAAAAAGAAAAATACCCCGCTGTCTTCAGAGTGTTTCTGCAGAGAAAGGATGAGGGTTCATGGCACAACACTACTGTGACCAAAATTGTCCAAAGTTGCCTGAATCCCACCCTGTTTTATTCTCACTGGTTATTGTGAGCCCAGTTATTTTCTCCCATGGATGAGCCCGTAGGGGCCAGCAGAAACTGCGTCCTGAGAAATGTGGGGGGCTGGGGTGGCTGCTTGCTGCACAGGGAGCTGCGGATTGGAACCCTGCACATCTCCACAAGCCTCCCGTCTTCTTCTGGGGATCAAGTGGGATCAGAAAAAGGCTACGGCAAACTGTGGTCCTCTCCCGGCGGGTACCACCCCGCTGGACATGGATGCAGTCGGACCCTGTGCATGGCCCCACAGTCCTGCTGGGCCGTGGCTGGCCCTTGGGTGTTGCACATCCCAGGAGCAGCCCAGGGGCTTTATGTAAATGCATGAGGTTTGGCAGGTCCAGCCAAGGCCACCACAGGTGGGATCAGCTGGCCAGACCTCCTTTTTGGCAAATCCCTCCCACCTCCCCTTCCTTGTGCAAATACCTTCTGGCCATCGCAGYCCCGTGTGCCTGAGCAAGTGGTCTCGGAGAGGTCTCCTTTTTTACATCTCTCATGAAAACCGGCTGCCTGACGGCTGAGACTGACCCAAATTAGCATCACCAAGGGCACAGGCAGGCAGGGCTCGGCCGCTGTGTGCCGCGCTTGGCAACAGCACGCAGCCACGTAGCCCTGCCTTGGCTTTACGGGGGGGAGAGCAGGCAGGGAACAACACAGCTCTTAAGGGTATTTAATAGCAATATCTGATGTACAGGGTGGTCCTTCAGCCTGCTCACGCGCTCGCCTGTCAGGACTGCCCAGGCGGAGCTGCTTTCTGACCCGCCAAAGCCATCCTTGTGCTCATGGCAGACCTGCCTTGTAGCTTACAGCAACCATGGAGCCTTGTGTTTCTCTTCCCCTCRAGACTAGATGAAATTTTACATGATAAGTAACGCTTGCTGTTTGCCCAACCATGAAGGGAAATCTGTTAGACCTTCGTCAGAAACTTTCTTTATAATGAAGTTAAAATACCTGACGTTAGATCTCGTGCTCATAAGAAGAGATGCATCATCACTGACTCAGTGGAGCTATACGGGTTTCTGTAATCTTGATGTTTAAAAAAAAAATTAGGACTATGTAGATTTAGAAGTAATCTCTATTAATCCCTCGGTTCTTCAAGAGGCTCTTCAAGACTTTAAGGCTTAACATGCGTGTAAGCATCTGCAAGGTTGAAACCAAAAGATGTTTCAGCCAGCCCCAAAATGAAAAACGTAAATATGAAATATTAAAACCAGATCTGCTCTAGAGAAGAACTTTGACATTGCCACAAAGCTGAAGAAGAAAGGGAAAACTCTGGCATATAAATTCAGGATGACATCACTTTCTGAGAACCTGATGCCAAAACAGTGCTATCTCTGGGAGAGCTTCAGTGAAAGCTTTTGTCATCTTTGCCAGGTTAATATAACTTTGAGATAAAAAGTACTTTCCTATTTATACTGCAGGATGGGGGGCAGGGAGAGGGGGTATTACATTCGCATCTGTAGCATCAAGTCAAGAAACAGAAGACTTGCCATCTTTGCGCAAGTCATCGATCTTCCTTCCCCAACTTGCTCCAAAACCCATTGACACACGATGCTTCTGAAAGGAGACCGAAAACCACAGTGCTCCTTGGTGGCTGAGTAACACTATACTTAGGGTTCAGCAAAGTTTTTGCTTCAATTTATCAGCGCCAGCTTTCTGCAAATTATCGAGAGGTGCCTTTGTCAAAACTCTGACACTGCTGCTCCGCTTTAGTTCTTCTCCTGCATCAATCAATTTGGGAAGGGGGTCTCCGAAAAGATAGAATGAAATGCAAAAYTGTAAACTAACACTTTCCTGGAAAACACCTTCTTATCGCCTGCAATCTTTGTAACTCACTTCCTGCAGGAATCCTGCCTCAGCCCTGAGGTTGTTCCCTTGCAGCCCTCTCTGTCCTCGGGAGCAAGTGATCCGTGTTTTGTCACGAGTCACTGCCGTTGTTTCCAGCGCTGCTCGGAGAGCTGGCAGGGCAAGGCAGCCCCCGGTCACCTCTGCGAGCACTTCACTGCTGCAACAAGGTCTGAGGCTTACACGTTGGGGGAATCATGGAGAAAAGAGCGGTTCACATCTTCACCCTGGAATCCAGGGAGGAAATCRGGTTTTCTCTAGTTGCCCGCGGCGGACAGAGCTCGCACGTGTGCACGGTCCTTACACGGTCCCAGAGAACCTGCAGCAAAGGAAAGAAAAGCTACAAAAAGCTTACAGTTCCCGTGACCGCAGCATTCRAATAAAGGCTAATGCACATGGCGGATTTGCAGCCACGCTCGGTTCAAGCCTGGGCTGTTTTCTGTGACTACTTTTGCTGACCTCCACACACCACAGACCGATTCCTGATGGTGGTAGTTCCTTTCCCTCTAAAGCTTCAGATTATAAACGTCTCTCAGCACCTCCAGGAAATAAAAGCCTGTGCTCCAGCCTCTCGCTGTCRGAGCGGACGTCTTGGATACCAAGCAAGCAACATAAATATTGCAGCTGTACTAGGTGCCGATGTTAGCGGGGGCTTACACGAGCAGAATTACAACTGCGGAGATTATCACGGTCACCTTTGGGACTCTCTGGATAACACATCTGGTCCAGCARTACGCTGCGTCTCTCCGTATAGGGGCTATATCAGCAGGGCTGCAGGCTCCGGGGATTTCTGTCCTCCCAGAGCTGTCCCACAGGGAAGGGCAGAGCGCAGTAAGCAGACACGAGGGGAAAGCTCTCCTCGGGGTGACATGCAGCACCACGGTCATCTCTTTCTTGGGAAACGCTGATTTTGCTCAAGCTAATGCCAAAATTCCCATTGGCATCCGAAGRGGCTAGGTTTTCACCCAGGGCTCTCTCCTCGTCCAGAGCTTGCTCAGGAGTGGTGAGGAGCCCGGGTTTTGGCTGCTCCAAGGAGATGAGGTGATAAGGTGTCGGCCAGCGCATTGCTGCCGTGCACAGCTCCGAAGGAGAGCCTGGGRGCCGGGCTGGTCCTGCTGCTGAGAGCGGGGGTTGCGGGAGCAGGGGACAGACGGGAGCTTAAATCCACTGTACCCGGCAGCAGATGCTGCTTCACAACCAGCCCCTACATGCACGTATTGGTGGTGCTTCTTGTCACGGGCCAGCAGCAAAACCAGAGAGGACTTTGTAGAGCGGCATTTAGAGAAACAGCTAAGGGGGCTGTAAAGCTTTGGATGGARAAGATATCTGCCCAAGACAAATCCCCCATCAAAAATGACTACCTTGGGAACGCTGAAGCAGGGATGCCAAAGGTAGATTGCCTGAAGTGAGGCAGAGATCCTGCTTGCTACGCAAATGCATTAGCTCTCTGGCAGAGAGCAGCCGGCACAGGCACACGGGAGGTGGGTTTGTAACCAGAGCTGCCAGGGAGATGGACAGCCTAAGGAAGAGGGACCCAACAGCGGGGGCCGGATTTCAGAGGCGTGAGCTTTTACRGGCTGTAACCCAGCCTGGGTAGTGTAAAGCTCGTCCCTGACTATCAACTTTTGAAGCAATGCTTGTCTGAGGCACGTTTAGGTTTCATCACCTCGCATGTTTGGGTTCTCTCCCTGTCAAATACATTTGCTGTTAATTAAGGCAATTGGAATGAGGCTGGGTGACTGTCAGGGCAGGGATACGCTGGGATAGCCCCTGGCGTGGGAGACACATCTGCCGAAGCCCCGTTACTGCGCAGGGAGATGAAGAAGTGAAAACCTGATGAGTGGAAAGCTCTGGAGGCTGCGAGGCATGGCTACACGTGCCAGCGGGGCTTTACCTGTGGTCTGGCTGCAATSTAGCCGAGCTCACAAATCAAAGGGGTGGGAGAGGGAACTGCCTGGGAGGAGGATGAAAATTGCAGGCACACGGGTTCTTTGGGGAGGAAAAAATGATTTATTCATTTGGTTCAGGTCTGGAACGCAGGCTGCCCACGATGTGATCATTTTAGTGTCCGTATTATTTTATTTACCCTGCTGAGCTCCCACTCTGGAGCTCTTAGGCTCTGCCCAGAGACCTACCAGACCTGGATGCTTCCCCAGAAAGTGTTGGCAATGTAAGAGTTAACCATTAGACTGGTGGCTCCTAACCTCAGTACCCTCTCAGTACATGAGCGGCTCTCCTAGAAGACTCATTTGGCTTTGGACAGTTATTGGGCATCTCAAGCTGCGAAATGAGGAGCTGAGCCCAGATCTTCTCCTTTGGCCACGGGCTGTGGGTGGCAAGGAAGGGTTGCAGGGAAGGTCTCCACGGCAGTCGTCACCGGTGGAAACCTGCTGGTGGGCAAGGCTGGGTCCAGTCCGGTCCCCCACCTAAACCAAGCGAGCAGAGTGCCCAAAAGGCTAATTATTAAGAGGAAATGTTATGAAGTGCCTGAGTGATTTAGGAATCAAAGTCCCATTTTCAAAAATGACTTAAGCAATTGTGGGAAGGTTTATAAATTCACGAATGATGGTTTGGTTTATAACTTCTGTTGAGAGCTGGGCACGTATTCTTGTGCGTTCGCCTGCAAATGCTTCTCTAGGAGGGTGAGGATTTAGTTACAAAGAACGCAAAATATTTGAACCAATCCAATTTTGAAAATTGTATGTAGGCTGTTTTCAAGTGTAACTAGCCTGTACTGAAAAGTGACCCCGGTCTGAGGGCCAGATCTTTGGCCAGCGTGATCTCCAACGACACTGCTCAGCCAGGTGTCCGTGGCCCTCCAGGCTGAGCTGTTACCACAGCCATACAGAAGACGAAGCTGCTGCAGGGAAGGTGCCTAACAAACCCTCTCAAAAGGAGAAAAGGTTACAGTCTAGAAAGTAACAGTTCTAGCAAATGGCTATCATCAGACTGAAGCCTCTCTTCTTTGGTTGTTTTCCAAGACCATCTGTTGGTGCAATAGAAAGACCCTAAGTGCGTGGAGTCAAATGCAGGGATTGTCAGAGGCTGGCATAGGCAGGGACTGGGTCTGCGTGCGTACGTGCATGTACGTGTGTGTGTGTATATACACACACACACACRCGTATGTATGTGTATGTGTATATGTATAAGCATTTGTAGATGTATATGTATGTATATATATACACGTATATGTATATATTTGTATCTGCATCTATCTATGTATGTAAGTACATCTATGTGTATGTATGTGTGCATAAATACTCTTTATACGCTTCCCTAAGTACCCACCACTGCTGCGGTCGGAGCCGGAGCAGGGAGGCAGCCGGATCTTTGAGCACATCAGCTCTCGGCTCTTAACAACAAGCAGAAGTCTGGCTGTCACCACTGCTGGTGACSTGGGCTCGCCAGCCCGGACATGGGACACCTGGGGTTACGCAGGACGAAGGGGCTCTGCTCTTTCCTGGTGTAATATCAGCATGGCTTGATCTCTGAGGGCACCGCCTCTCCTCCAGCCAGCTCCTGTTGCGAGCTGCTCCACGCGCTGAGAAATAAACCAGAGCAAGGCGAGACGCGCAGGGACCCTGCCCAGAGCCGGGCGTGCTCGGCACGCTGCACCGCCGCAGGGGCCAGCTCGAAGCACCGGGCGATGGGGAGGCAGACCTTGAGAGAGCAGCCGCAGCCTGTACTTATGCCAAACATCTGCAAGCCCCACTTCCACGGCACGGCTTGTTTCTAACCAGAGTGATGTTTTTAAATCTTTATGATTCTTAACATGCTAAAAAGAAAATAAATATGTGGTCCACCAGCGAGTCTCCAGTAACAAAGTGCAGGTCTTTGAACGAGGTCTGTAACGTTCTCCATCCTGCTCCGAGCTCTCAAAAGAAACAGTGCTAAAGATATATGGGGCAGGTAGAGCTGATGGAAACAGTTTCAACCTCATTTTTTTCTGTCAGAAAATGCCATTTCATCAAAATTGACATGTTGCGAGGGATGGTATCGATTTTGACAAAACCGTCGCTGAAAAAGTGTCAGAGCGGATTGTTTTCACCCTCTCGCTTTGTTCCGATAAATTCAAAAAGTTCCGCTCTGATCAAGTCCAATTTTCTCTGGATTATGTCAGTCTGCCTGCTGCAGAGGGGAATTTGCTGTGAGGCCGGATCGCGGAGAGGCAGAGCAGCACTTCATGCCGCCCTGCTTAAGAGACTGACTTTATTTCGGAATTTGTTTGGGGTCTTTGCTCCCAGCATTTTTTTGTGGGGAGGAATGGATTAGCTGAGGTGTGTGGGAGTTCTCTCAGTTCCCCCGGGGATTCTCCCCGTGGCTGCTGGCCTCAAGGCAGGACTCTACCAAAAGGCAGAATAACATCTTGCTGTTGGCAATCTTGCAGCCAAACTCTGCGAATTTGCCGATAGAGGAGTCATCCCCCTTCGATGCTGGCCCGGGGAGCCAGGCAGCAGCTGGCCAGCAGCAGGCTGCGTGTGCGGCACGTATGCAACAAGTCCAACACGTCTACCATGCATTAGGCACGTTGGAGGTTGCTCTTTCACTGGAGAACTGACCTGCGTATGCACAGAGGCTGGTTTCCAGCCTGAAGCCAGGCAGAGCTGCTGCGGACGAGCGGCCACAGCCCTCCTTTGCCACTCAAAAATGCCATCTTCTTCCCTTCCCTTTTTATGGAGCAAGCAAGGCAACGAGCCATCCTTCTCAACTTTGGTAGGTCTTAGTCCTTGCAGGAGGCAAGAAAAATTCTGTATTAGCTATAGCCCTGGGGAGGTTTCAAGGTGTGAATTATCCACCTCCCAGCAACTTCCAGTCCCTCCAGCCCTCAGACCCCCTGTAAGTCCCCGCCAGCCCCTCTAAGTTCCCCTTCCATGCTGTCTGCATTCAGATCAGCCTGATTTTCCTCTGGACACAAGAAGGAAAGGCTGAGCACTGGGCAGGGGTGGCTTTCCCCTCCTCAGTTGGGATGTTCAGACCAGGGTTTGAACCCCAAACATCCTGGACTTCCAACTGGAGAGAGCCTTGCCCAGCTCCAAGGAATCTTCAGTGACAATAGTTGTCATCATTACCTTTATCAACGTGGGCAAAACAATGTATTTTTCCTCATTTTCTCAGAACTCAGTGATTTACTGCAGCTGGAGCTCATTTTCCTTCCTCTTCACACTACTTTTTTCTCCGCTGCTAAAACGTCAGCCTTAGGAAAGTGCTTGTTGTGGCAAATTTCACCCCAAATAATATATCGACCATTACATTTCCAACTGGAAATGTCTACATTTCTAACTGGGAGTGCCTGGTAATCTCAGTAGCACCTTTTGCTGCCGGGGCCATCGGCACTCGTGTCCTGCTGCCAGCCGCAGGACCCCCATTTTGCTCTCGTAAATGCGTCGGTCGTTCAGAGACCTCTGCTCAGACCCAGTCCAGTTGTCCTCCCTTCAGCTGGGCTGGGCTGAGCTGGGTGCTGCTGTTTATACAGCCGACAAGATGCAGCCTGTGCCGCAAGGCTCACATGCCTGCAGCAGCACGAGGGGGGATTGTGGGGCTTGCTCCTGGGGGGACACAGGTACCAAGAGTGTTTTCCCACCCAGCAAGGTTTCTCCTTAACCCTCCTCGCTGGGGACACCAAGCCGTGATGTCCTCAACTTGCCTCAACAGGTGACAGTGGATCTGCATGGGGACAGGCCACCGGGTTTTGCTTTTCAATTGCTCTACCTGCACCACAGATGCTGCCGGGCGGGGAAACCGGGGGACAGGCTTTGAGGTGAGCGGCTGCGGGTCTGTGCGTGTGCACRGGCAGCTGGTCCCAAACAGAGCCCGTCCAGCAACAGCTCTGCAATAGCATCGGTCAGGATGGATAACTGACCCACGGCTTCCTTGTGAAAGCTCTTCTCTCACAGCAAAGCATAGGGGAAAAGGAAGACAGCTACCAGCTTTCGAAGACCTGGGTTAAATCCAATAGCTGAAACAATCCCCCAAAAAGTTGTTTTTTTTTTTAATGAGAAAGTCCCTTCCCTAATCATWATTGTTAAAATTGCATTTTTAATAAAGGCTACTGACAGTCAAACAGTCAAGAAAAGAACGGAAACCAGAAGCTTGACTGCATGAAAGCAACTCCGCTGTYACCCGGCGTGCTTCGCTCTGCTCCCTGCGCCTGCTTGCCTTCGAGTGGCATCCCATGGATCGGCACGGCACCGCTTCGTGGCACCTCAGCCCTAAATACCTGCAGCAGAGCAGGTTTCTGCTGTGGCTGGGAATACGCTCTGCGTGTCCGCCTGTTCCCGGCCGGGAAAGTGGAGGCTTCCTCGCCGGCTGCAGCAGGCTGCTGTTAGGTGTTCGTGGAACAATAGGGTCTCCCTCTGGTGGCAAATTCCGCCCGAGGTGTGCTGACATCGCAGGCAGGGATGGGGCTGCAGGACAGCAGAGCTGGCTTCCAGCCGGCTGCCCCGGCTTTGGGCGGCTGCGCAGCCCCGGCTATCTGGCTGTGGGGATGAAGGGGCTCGTGGCCCTGCTGCCACTGGCCTCTGCCTGGGAGGGGGGTGCCCAGGACGCCCCGGGCAGCACCACTGGCACGAGCTTCCTGCAGAAGCCTCTGGAGGACCAGGCACACGAGGCATCCCATCACACGAGGCATCCCATCACACAAGGCACCCCATCACACGATGCCTCCCATCACATGATGCATCCCATCACACGAGGCATCCCATCACACGATGCCTCCCATCACACGA
>JAYKAV010003210.1:1948825-1959062 GCA_035582835.1 Phoebastria nigripes
AGGGCAACGAGCCCCCGCGGGCCGGGGCGGACGGGCCCCAGGTGCAGCCGGCCCGGGCGAGCCGAGCCGGGCCGGGCCGGGCCGAGCCGCCCCCGCACCGCCGGGCCCCGCGGCAGGGCCAGCAGCGCCGGGGAACCGCTCTCCGCTGGTGATGCCAACCCGGCTCGGCAACCGCGCCGTGAAGTAATTAATAATGTGCCCCACATGCCCTTCCTGGTGCTCAGCGCCCTACGGACAGGTGGGGGCAGCGCCTGGGGGCTTCCCGGCACCCCCAAATCCGCTGCCCCCCGGGGGCCGGCCCCTCCCGCCCGCCCCCCGACCTCGCTCGGGAGGGGGGTTTCATTTGCTCCGGCTTTTTTCCCCTTCCACCCGCTCTTTCTCCGCTCCTCTCGCGGCCCTCTCGGTTTATCGGCGTTCCCTCCCGCCTCCGGTTTTGATTTAGCATCGTGAGCTCACGGTCCGGCATGGAAAATATTAGGCTGGGGCTGAAGCTTGGGGGGGGGGAAGTCCCTGTCCCCCCCGGGGTGAGGGACAGGCTGCCCCGGGCCGGGACACCCTCCCCCGGGGCCGCTCGGGAAGGCGCGCTGCCCCTCCACCTCCCTCGGCACCTCGCTCCTCGGCTCAGAAACAGATAAATACCTTTTTTTCCCTTTTCTTTTCTTGCTACTGCTGTGACGGAAAGCTCAGGAAAATGCCCTTTTTTTAACTATATTTGCAAAAGCTGCTGGACATTTGTGGATATTTTTGTGCCGTGCCTTCCCAGGAGCTGAGCTTCATGTGACAGACGCACGATTTTGCACTGTTAGTTTTGCTGAATAAAAATATGTATCAGCAGTGAAGCAGGTAGCTCTGAAAGCTTTTTTAATTTTTAAATAGAAATATCAAGAATATTGCTCTACTGCGGCAGCTGGCAATTAATATAGCTAAAGGTAGGGGTTGCCGTGTGTTTCCCCATTTTTTATTCTATACTCATTAATGATTCAGAAATACTGTGGCTCCTAGAGGGGATATTTAGTTTAGTCATGGTTATGGAGCTCATTTTCTGTCACGATCAATCAAAATTGGAAAATCCTATTGCAGCGGGTTCAAAACGAGCGCCTGTTCACAAAAGGCACGCTGCAAAGCATAATGTTTCTCCCTTGCAAAGTGGAGTGCAATATTATCTGGGTGCCTGTGCGTGTGCTTTTTGTGTCAGAAGGATCACAAAATTACTTCTGACAATTTTTTTTCTTGAGCGTTTTGACACTGGCTAAATATAGAGAGCTGAACAATCCCGCTGTCATGACAAAAAATGCTTTCTGTTTTCTGAAGAAAAGGCTTTGAGAGCTCAAAAAATAAAATCATTCTTCAAAGCTTAATGTGCTGTCTGAGCCATTTTGTTTAATCATATATTTCAGTTTGGTAAAGGCCACAGGTTGAGTAATTAACAATAACTTGGTTTCATTTGTCAAAAGCAATTTAGCTGTATAAAATATACTCCACTGCAAGCCAGAAGGCTCCTCAATTCCACATGGAGAGAAAAAAAATACCAAAMCCCCTGGATTTTAGGTTTGGATTTTTTTTCCTAAAGACTAAATTTTTGATCACAGATTCTTAGGGTGAAAATGATAGCGGGATCCTGGATCCTTAATAAATTCTGTCTAGTCCTTGTGTAAAGCATTGTTGATCTGAGGACAATACAGATCATTTTAAATTATTGCCATTGCTTAAATAAATAGCTGTGGATATATCCTACCTTTCTTTTTACTGACAGTATCATTATTTTCTTCTCCTTTTCTGCCTGTAAACCATTTCAGATCACTTGTAAGTCACTGCGTGGGGATTTGAAATCTCTTTTAATGCCCTGAGAAGCATGGAGGCAGTGGGAGGTTTTTTTAGCTACAGTCCGAATCCGCCTGTCTCCCGTCAGCTATAGAGGTGCACAGTTGCAGGCCATCACCTTAGCTTGCTAGGTATTGAAATTTTAAAAATACAAAGCAATTTGAGAACAATATTAAACAACTCTCAACGTCGACGGCACGCAGAGGTCTCGCTGGAGGGGAGGTTTGAGGGCTGTCGGTAGAAGCGGGCGAGCGGGACRGGGGCTGCCTGCTCTGGCTGGCTGTGTCTCAAAGGAGGGGTCGAACCAAAGCCTCTTCCTTGCAAAGGCTTAATACTGTGAAAAAGACATCTGTCAGACGTATGCGAGGGGGACTGGCTCGCAGGAACGGCTTCATTAAACGCCAGGGTCGGTATTGAAATTCAGTTCAGCTGCCTGGGGATGGACCGGGCTGGACTGCCCCGGCTCCTCGCTGCAGGGGAGGAGGCTGCAGCGGTGGGGGTCTCCGAGGACAGGAGCAAAGCACTACCACATCACAGCCCGGCACCTCCAGGCTGTCTTCCCAGCAGAGGAGTTTGGGGAGGATGAAAGCATGCACCCATCCTTTAAAAAGCAGGTATGAAACCCTAATTCTGCACAGGACAGCGCCGCTCTCCCCGCGCTCACACAGAGTCTCACACTGCTGGCCACAAAGGCATGGCGTGAGGGGCAAAAATCCCGAGACCAGCAGCTAAGCATCTCTTTTTCTGGCTTTGTTAGGGCTTAGATTCAAACCCTCGCGGAAGCCGTGCTCCGGCATGTAATGTCATTGCACGGGCTCTGGGCAGGTGCCGTATCTGCTCGCAGGCGGTGAGGTTGTCCCCAGGTCCCCGGTGTGTATGGCAGCACCTGCCCTGCTTCTGTGGGTAGGAAACGAGGTCTTGCACCACAGCCACGCTGGCCGCAGGCCAGGAGGCAGATACCTGTCCTTTTGTGTTATACAGCCTTCACCGGGGAATTCAGAGCCAAGGTGTCACTTAGCTTTTCAGTTTCCTCGGTTTGCTGAGCCCATTACAAAAAGACACCTTTCAACTTCTGCATTCAGGTCCTTTCTTTCCATCTCGTCTCTAGGAGTACTGAAGGCATCGTCTGCACAGCCCCCTCCTGTGCTCTTCCCAGGGCCAGAGCAAACACCCAGCCCTCTCCCGCAAAGGCTCATCCAGCCCCAGTGCCACACGGCGCTGAGAACCCACAATCCTTGTGACTTTGGTGGGAGCTGTAGGTGCCGCGAGAGATGACCAGCACCTTCTCAGATGGAGTCCTTGTCTCCTGGCTGGCCAGCTACCCCCGAGACCACTGGAGTCCGCGTTTGTCTCTCTCTTCACTTTGGTGAATATTTCTTTGGTCCTACGGTGCACTGAAGGAGAAACAAAAAAAAAAAAAACCCAAATATTTTCCTTTGGGTTAAGCTCTTGCTTAATGTTAAGCCCATATGGAAGTCTTTGCCTGAGTGTAAATCTCTGCAAGATCAGCTTATTAGCTTATGCCCAACTTTGCAAACAAACGCCGCACGTGCTCGCCRACAGAAGGGATGAAGGGCTGCTAAACCTATTCCTTTGTTTTCTTATTGAAATGGTTTTCTCATGACCATAATGAAGTGGGAAGGCCGCACACTTGGCAAAGAAATGGATGTTAAGTTGTGCTGGTGGAAAAACACATCGAGTAGGCTGAAATAGCACCGGGTCGGCTTGTTGCATTTGGCACCGCACATACGGAGAGCGGCTGCACGCTGAACGGTGTGCATGTGGCCCCGGGGAAAGAGCAGGGAATCTCCTCCTCGTGGAAAATATTTCAGATGAGGTTCGGATACCTTTACTCACGCTTAAGTCAGCGAGGCTTTATGGTACGGATCCATCTGGCACATCACCCCCGGCTCCCGGAGATGGTCTTCCATCGGTTTCATGCGGGATCTTCGCATCCCTAGGGAGTCCTGGAGAAGGACCACGGGGGAAGAAGGAGGGGACGTACATCAGGGTGACCTGAGCCAATGGTTTGGAAGAAAGGCAGGATAAATAATCCATCCAAAAGAAGGCACCCTCCAGATTAGTTTGCCTCATGCATTTTGCTCTATGTCTGCCTTGGCGTCAGGGGTGGTGAAGGATGCAACAGGTTAAATTTTATAGTGCTGGGCTATGAATGTAACGTATCTTCTCCAGCTCTTTACAACCTGGTGCCACACTTCATAGCTCTTAACAAGGGCACTGCATGAGGTATGCGTTCAGTGTGTTGTTCCAGCAAGCTAAGAGCTGTGTTTCACGGTGTTGTACCAAAGCATTTCATGGAGTTCAGAGCCATTTAGTGGCAGGTAAACTCTTTTCAGGGATCATTTCACAGCAGAAACTTGTATCAATATGAGAATGCACCGAGGTAGCAGGGCAAGAGTGAGGTGAGCGGCAGAGAACATTATAACCATCATAAAGACTCTGAATAATCATCGCAAAACTCTGTTTATTTCTCCCTGTATGTGGCACGGGGGATATAAAATAGGATTTACAGGACGTAAAGCTGTGAAGAGCTGCCTTGTCTGTTCTAGCCGACTCCTTCAGCCCTGAAGCACCGATGTGGGAACCGCTCCAGTGATGCTCCCTTTGCTTCTCATTCCTACCTGCACGTGCTGGCAGCGTGCTCCTCGCACAAAGGCCCTTAAAATTGAAGATGAGGGGAAAAAAAAATACCTTATCTTCACTGCCCAGGAAACTGAGCAAAGACTAGGAGTGGGCACTGTGAGCAGTGTGCCACTGTGTGAGCCACTTGCACAGCCCTTCCTCCTCCTCCTCCCACGGGCACAGCAGCTAAACCCTGCAGACGGCAGCTCACCCACGGAGCTGCGGGGCCGATGCATTCACGGTCCTGTAGTGTTTGTTTCAYGCATCCCTAATCAAATCTTGCCAGCTCCTAGAGCTGATTTGCCAGGTTTGCCCATATTCTCCCTCCCCGCCACCTGGCCGCAGCAATGCACCATGACCTGGGCACGAAGGTCTCGGGGGCAGCAGGATTTTTCTCAAGGCTCCATCTCAGCCAGGAGCTCTCCATCAGGTCGTTTGGTGCAGCTCCAACACCAAAACCATGGCGTGGCCGGAGGGATGAGCTGCAGGCGATGGGAGGGAAACCCGAACCCTCTGACGGGAGGAAGGACCATCAGCTCCTCCCATCCCCTTTGCTCCGAGGGACATGCTGTACATCGAGGTCCTTGGCCAGACAGAGACGGGGCTGGTGGTACAACCRTGGTCCTTTTCCCTGCCGTAGAAAAGAGGGGAAGCCTGTGAAGTGGGTGACGATGCAGCTCTGGAGGAACTACTTCAAATGAGACTGGCAACAGCTGGAGCCCGATATTAGAAGATGAGCCTGTGTAAGACACTTTCCCACCCTCCTTGGTGAAGCCAGTGTTTGCCCTGGGCTGATACTGGCTTTATGCCCTGCTCCCTTAATAAAAGCACCCACAGATAGTGACGGGTGCTGCACAGCTTTGGTACCAAACGGGGTCACGCTTGGRCATGAATGCTCTGGAATGGAAGCGATTGCGCAGTTCCCCTTGTCTCCCTGACTCTACAGGGCTGGCRAGAGATAAAAAAAATAAACCAAAAAATAGTTATTTATGTCCCTATAAATTGTTTTCATTGAAGTCTTTCTCCAGAGGGAAAAAAAGTCCTTTGAGCAAAATGGGTCTTTTTTTTGCAGGGGTGTGGGTTTGAGTAGAAATGTTTTGAGATGCAAAAGATGGTTTTCTGACTGTGTTTTTTTTGACAGATGAGATAAGAGAAAATGACTAGTCCTGTATGGCTGGAAAAGTTTTCTTTTCATTTCAGGGAAAAGCCAAAATATTTTTTGATCTCTCTGGTTTGGGTATGATGGGGGGTGGCTCTGTTAGTTTGCTTTGAAAGAGGGAAAAAAACCTCCTAGCTTGTTTCATTTCAATTTTTTCCTGGAAAACAGACACAACGTTTTGCAGTAAACTCTTATAAAAAATATATTCGTGGCACCGGTCTGCAGCTGTGAGGGCATATGGAGTGGGAGAAGAGCTGCTGAATAACGTGAGAGTATTTTCACAGCCACTACTTCAAACCAGGATCTCACTTTTGACCGTGCCCTGAAACTTTCCATCTCCTCCTGGCCCCTCTTCACCTCTGCCTCAGTTTTCATCCCTGCCAGGCAGAACCCAAGCCCAGACCTGGTTTTACTGGAAAATGTTGGGATATAATAAATACAGATGTCATTTGAAATCAGATGTTGTGTGAGACTGGTTGCATCAGGTCAGATAAAAGACGCTTAGCCCCCTGTCCCCAGAAACGGGCAGAAAATAGACCCTTTCTTGCTCTATACCCTCCCAAGCAAGTTCCAGAATAGAGGGACTTGCTGATTTTTTTGCGTAACACACCAATGGGTTTAACCTACGTAAATTTGTCTAATCCTATGAGCACCGGTGGGCGGGGGGGAGCTGGGAGATGAAAGCAGACCCAACCAGGAGCTGATTGGGACTTGCGGTAATTCCATCGTGCGGGAAGCCAGGCATCTTCCAGGGAGCCTGCACGGCAGTCCTTCTTTCTGTTGAACCCGCGCCCATGCTATCAGCTCCTAAAGATTTTAAATAACAAATTAAACATGTTGTATGTTATGTGAATGCTGCCGCTGCTTTCTGGTAGTTTTCCTGGAACAGCGGCGGTGGGAAGGAGCRGCGAGTGTTGGAACGGGAACATCTGCATTGCTGGCTGCCATCGTCGGATGGGGACCACGGACCGCAAACAAAGAGCGGCTCCTTTCTGGAATTCCCCCTCTAAATCAAACGCTGCTCCTGTAGGGAAAGCATACAGGTTATTTGAGTTATTGTGTGTTACTGGACATATGCAATGCCAGAAGAAACAGCAGTATAGCCATTTGCTGTTCCCGAATCTAACCTGAACAGCTCTGCTCTCCATGTTAAGATTTATTTGCATGGTGTGTATGGTCCTGTCTCCTGGCACAAACCTTATTTCCCTCCGTGCTCCGTCTGCCTTTCTTCAACCCTCCAACAAGGATTTAGGCAGCTTAGCAGYGCCCCAGCCTCACTGCCCCCATCGCCACCGGGACCGGCAGCTGCTGGCTCGGGATGGGCAAAGCCAGCCCCTGGCCCCCATGATGTGCCCCATGAGTGTCAAATCCTGCCCTCTCCTCCCCACCCCGAGGAATTCGGCAYTGCCATTGCAGAGCGGGGTTCCCCCTTAGCCCGGGACCGGGCGAGCGAGATCCTCGTGGACAGCCGGACCAGTAATTTGGATAAAATGTGAATGAAACAATGTAAGAGGAAAATGTAAGTACAATTTGTAAAGGCTGCACACAAACAATGCTTCCTGCTATTAATTCAAAGGCATCAATAGCTGAGTGCTTTCAGGGCACAGTATCTATTCTGTTTTCCATTTATATGCTAGAATTGTGGTAGATGTCAGGAGAATTTAATACACATGATGTAGGCATATGAATAAGCTGGATCCTTTTCTGGGAACAAGTATTCATAAGTCTCCATGTGGTTCCACATCTACAAAGACATGGGTATTTATTTCATGAGATCTGGACTCCATTTCAGGCAAGAAAAATCCCACTGAAGCCAATGGGGAATCTTTCTGTTCACGTCAATGGATCTCAGAGCCCCGATTCAGGAATGCACTTAAAACACATGCTTAACTTTAAAGCCAGGCTTAAGTCTCACTGAAGTCCATTAGATGTAAGTGTATGCTTTTGCTGAAAGACGAGGAATTTAAACAAGCATTTATGTGCTTACCTGAATCAGAGCTTGGCTCGCACTCACAGCAGAGTGAAGCTGAGGCTTGTAAAAGAAATACTACAGAAATAGCACACATTTGAAGTTTTACGGGTCCAGGTTGTCGGTCTGCGTTATTCGACCAGCGTGGGGGGAAAGGCTCTTTTGCAGACGAAGGCAGGGTTCGACACGCGTTTGCATCTGCTCCGATTTCCCCAAATTGTCTGGGTAAACACCGCCGATTTGCACGGCCAGCAGCGAGCCTCTCGGTGCACGGCCCCGTGCGCTAGCCAGCAGCCCAGCCGGTTTTTGGAGAGGCTGCTCTGCCCTGCCCTTCCCCTCTCAGCCATCCCGCGAGCGAGTGAAGCTCAGTGGGTGATTTTCAGCACCCCCACCACAGCCCCCAGCTGCCCGTCTCTTGCCTTTAGGGTTTCTCCATGCTTTTTCATCAGAAAAAGGCAATTTGTCCAAATGGGTGCGCTCCCCCACAAAATGATGGGTTTTTTTGGGAAAAAGGCCCTGCTGACCCGCGGCTGAGGGCGGGCTCCCACCCCACCGGGGGCTCGTGCCTCCCCGCCACATGGCCGAGCACAGACCCCCGGCTTGTGCCRGCACTGCCCCACCACTCTGGGGAGACAGACGCCTCTGTCTTCCCCCAACAAGCACTCAGGCGTCCCGAGTTCAACCCTTGCCGGCGTGAAAGCACCGGTTCCTCCCCAAAATCCTCCCTCTGAAGCAGCCTGGCTCTGCCCGGGGGGCTGGAGGAAGCCCCAGCAGGTGCCGCAGCCCCCCCAGGGTAACGGTCTGGACCAAGTTATTGCCCCCCACGCACACAATATAATTTTGGGCGAGCAAATGCAAGTCCTACAGGAGCCCGATGGCTTTGCATCCCCCCTTGGGTACAAGCTGCTGCCAGCCAGGTTGCAGAGAGAGGGTGCGTTATGGCTAGCAAATAACGTCGGCAGGTCAAAAAATGAGTCCCCAGCTCGGGCAGGGAGAGGAGGGGATTCCCTGGGCTGGCTGCGGGGTGGGACAGAGGGACTGGGAGAGCACAGGAGCGGGAAATCCTCCGGAGAGATGGACATCACCTTGTCCACTTCTGCCGTGTATTTATTTTCCCTCTCCCAAGCCCTCACTCTGGCTTTTAGCAACCCACAGCTGAACGAGTGACCTGCTCTGGGCTCCAAGATTCAACATCTGCAGCGATTAATTTCCTCAGGATTAAGTTCCTCTGATTTAAAACAACAGATAATGGCTAATAAGGGGAAACATCCCTATCATAAACACTGCTTTGGCATTTACCATTTGAAATAATTTATATTCTCTGGTCTAGTGGGTTTGTATCACCAGACTTAATGACTGTTTCTGTTTAATTTTCAGATGCTTAATTGCAGTAGAACACTTCAACACCATTAAATTAAAACAAGCTACCAGCTTTTCCTTGCCTATGCTGCTGGCCTGGCTCCAAGTGACATTTAAAGCGATCTCAGATGTTTTATTCCTGCCACACAGGCTGCTCGCTTACGAACAAAAAGTGTGTGCGCGCGTCGGGGCGGGGGGAGTGCATGAAGCCACCAACATGGGAGCATTAAAAACTACTTCCAGGCAGAAGAGAATCGGGATGAGGCTTGGTAACCACAACTGCTTTCCCTTCTCCAGAGCAGATCTGCGGTACCTGGCCGTGCCGATGGCCGAGCTGCCACCGGGCGAAGGGTTTGGGGGCACAGAAGGACCCCCAAATGGGAGCAGACCCCAGAGAGGAGCTGTCAGCCCCCAGCCTCGGCAGACGCCCCTCTTCGGCCCGACACGAGCTCTGCTGGGGCTTTGCTGGAAAAGATTCTGTTAAGGGGCTTTATCTCGGGCAACTTCACATCTTTGAGCAAATTTTCCAATGTGGAAGTACTTTGGGTTTCAGGTACCTATTAAAAAGGAGTAAGAGGAAATGGAGTTCCTCTATAAGTTAATACTCTTTGGTAATGGATGTTTAGAGTTAGTATGTGTCTTTACAACATCATTCATAGGGGTATTGTTTGCTTCTGACAGTTTTTCTTTTAAGATTAATGTGCTTATGAAAACCTTGTGCACTGCTCTATGAGGCAAGCTTGAAATCCATCAGCAATACCATCGCCATGACACAATGCTGGGAGAGCAAAGCAAATGACAAACAGAATCTGGTTTTTCAGAAACCAGTGTGTGTTGAAGAGAAATGATCTGAGGCGAAAGCTGGCCTCTCTCCAGCCACCCTTCCTGTTCTGCTGTTGGCACTACCAGAGAAGAGGGGGAGAGTAAAAATACATGCGAGGGAGTGAAAGAAAACAAAATTAATTGGGGGGAAAAAAATAACTCAAACCTGCTAGTGTTTGGTCTCTTTTTAGCAAAGAAGCATATGGAAAATTCATATAAAGTTTAAAGACTATTTCAGCCAAACATGCTTGTTATACATATAAATAATTTCATCAGAGATCAGCGGAAACAATGCAATTAGAGGCGAGTTGCATTTAGCATGTTGGGATTGCATCCAGTTGACGTGCATCCTCGTGAAAATTCAAACATCATGGACCAGACCCTGAGCTACTCTCAACTGCCAAAGCTGTGTTGGTTTTGGGTTTTTTTTGTTTGTTTGTTTTGGGTTTTTTTTTTTTTTTTTT
>JAYKAV010003210.1:1959089-1990967 GCA_035582835.1 Phoebastria nigripes
TTTTTTTTTTCATGGGTTTTTTAATGTTTGCTCGCCCGACCCTGATTAGGCGAGACAAGGGTCTGGCCTCACTGCTGCAGGAGACAAACCAGCGTGCAGCACGAACACGCTGGGTTAAGTGTTACATGCTGTAGTTGGATGCAGGGGAGCCGAGAGCCTCGCAGGAGGTACGAAACCATCGCTGGCATGGGACGGCGGGACTCAGCCTGCCCTAGCAGGGAGCCGCAGGAGGAGGGGGTGCTGATGTGCTGCTCCACGGGGCCAAGTCCTTTCCACATCCCCCCCCCCCCCAGACCATTCAGAGGCTTTGCAGAAAATTGGGTGAAAATAGGTGACATCTGGAGGGAAAAAGAAAGTTAAATGTTGCTTTTACTTGGGCAGAGGTGGCCTTGTATTCACACCTGTCTCCCGGTCATCTGTAGGAAGGAGAAGACTGTCCGTGTCCCAGACAACCCAGGGGCTCCGTGAAGGCAGCACCCTCCGCTCGCCCCGCTCAGGGCTGGGAGAGGCCAAAAAAGCCTTAAAACAACATTTGTGCCAGGTTACCTGATCCCAGCGCTGGGATGAACGTAAGAACAGCCTGGATTCAGCCCCTCGCACTCCTGTTTCGATCATTATCTCAAGAGGAGACACAATGCCCTCTTTTTCTTTCTATTACGGCTATCTGAAAAATAACACTTAAAATTAATTTCATTCTCCCGAGTTCTTTAGCAGAGCAATGAGCAAACACAGGAGGCGCAGACCTAGTCCTGTGCAGCTCCTCGCAATGAATCTGCTTTCCTGATGAAAACTTGTGACACTGTATTTAATAAAGCCTCTAATAAACCTGGAAGTGATTCATTTTCCTCAGAAAGCCCGATGGCTGAAATCACCTGGGATCGCCTTCCCGTCTCCTCTAGGATCCTGAGCAGCTCTTTCGGCTTTCCAAAGGAAGGAGACTGGTAGGGGCAGGCCAGCCGTCCGTCCGTCCGTCCATCTATCCCTGTCTCTTTGACCCTTATGGCTCAGTGCCCACCCACACACTTTGCCATCCTCTGGCAAACATCAACAGCAGCCTTAAAAATATTAATTTTCTACCAGTGAGATGCAGGGGCTGGGGAAGACCCCGAGCTGTGCCCCCACGCCGAGGAAGGGGCTCCCCTGAGCAGCCATGAGGAGATGGGAAAAGCCCCCAGAACTGCTTCTTATTACTCTGTCTATAGTAATTTTCATCAGACCAGGTTCAGACAACCTCCTGACTGTGGGTGCCATCCACAGCCCTACTGAGGAGGAGGCTCCACGCCAAAGAGCTTGCCCTGGTCAGCAAAAGAGGGAAGATGAGCAGAGAACCAGAAGCCCAGGAAGGGTGAGCAAGTGCCCCAGGATCATTTATTAGAGAAAAAAAATGACAGAGAGAAAACAGGGAAAAATCCCTTTCCACCAGCCCATTTTATTTCTCCATGGTCAGCTGCTACTGCCTTGCACAGCACCAACACCACGGTGTCTTATTTAGGACRCTTGAGTCCCCAAATACAATTTGGTGAAGCCGCAATGCCCATTTTCCTGGACGGCTTTCCAGGGTGGATCAGTTGCGTGAGGGCTCTGGTTTCTGCTCTTCATCACTGCTCCGTCACTTCTCACTGTCACCATCATCACTTCTAGGATGGACATTTGCAAAGCTGGATCGGCGCAGGCCGGGGRAGCGCAAGGAGGCATGAGCCACCACGTCCACGCCTCCAGCTTCTGCCAAAAAATAACAGCAAGCAAATGCCGATTTGATAGGAAAGAGACTCCTGAAGGGGATATCTTTCACCTCTTTGTGACTTCTTCCACAAATACATCGTCCTTCAACACCTTTTTGTTGACAAAATCTCTGTCAATATAGCCTGAACTTCAAACTTGATACCATCTCTGTATCAAGAGGAACCGGTTGCACCAGAAGTGCTGTTGTAAGAGACGTCTGTGTGGAAACCCGGCCTCCGGCCCCCAGCCCTGACAGTGGGGCTTGGCATGYGGTTTGCTTTCTGGAAGGGCATTTCTCATTGCATACATGAGCAAATTCAACCAGCCTGGGTGCAGGGTTCTCAGAAGCGGCAGGTGATGTTGAGCTGCTCCATGAGGGTATTTCTGACATGAAATGCCTTTAAAGTACCCTGTTTCTTCGATACAGCAGAGCACAGAGAATAAGCCCATGGCTTTGAAGATCCTATTGCCATGGAGGTGCTTTGTAGGGCCCCGGGACGGATGCTCAACCCGCTGACAGCACCTGTAGCCTTCCTTTCAAAAAGCAGAAGCTAGCAGCAAGTTCAAATGCATCCATGTAAAGGAGGCAGCAGAAAGCTTATCCAGGGAAAAGCAGCCTCCAGTACACCAAACACATTGCAATACACTAAAAAACAGGCTCTAACATGCTGCTTGAGACCATTCTGGAACAAAAATAGCCATACGCTGCAGCATCTTCATTCGTTGGACAAGTCTGGGTAGTTTTAAGGGAGCCACAACCCAGACCGTACCTACAGGAGCTTGGAAAGTCACGGCTGATAACAGCTATGTGCTGCACATCTGAAGTCTTGCACTGACCTCAGTGCACACCGTGGCCACATACCCGTGGAGAAGGGCTTTTGCCCAGCAAAGCACATCTCTATGCTGGATCCCAGCCTATTTAGTCCGGTGGTACAGGGGAAACCTCGCTAACCACCTAGCGACAAGGTCAGAGTGAAATAGCCATAACTTGGTGCCCAGAGCCAAGAAGAAATTTTATGAACTATCAGACCCCAGGTTTCCCATCAAGATTTGCCCAGGAAGCATCTCCAAGGAGCCACGGGTGCTGCTTTCATCCTGCTCTCACCCTGCCTGCATTTTGTTACAGGTAATCGCAGAGGCAGAGCACGCATCGGGGCCAGCTCCCCGTGGCTGAACACCGCAGCGAGCCCTTGAGGGATGGGAGAAATGCCAAGGGAAAAGCCCACATGAGCAGAAAAAGTGTTGGTTTCTTTAAACCCTCACTCACTCAAAAAGTTGCTGGAAAAAAGTATATACATTTACGTTAAAGCTTTTTTTCTTTTTGGCAGTGGTACTGGATTTAAGGGGAAATGAAAAAGCAGAGATGAAGGAGGTACCTTTATCTTATCAGCCATCATTTTTAGAAATGCAAAGGTCTGAAATTTGAAAATGGAGATAAAGTTCAGCAGGGTTTCTTTGGCGAAAATGAGAAACATTTACAGATTGTCAGCACTACCCCCCACATGCGCGTTTTCAGCAAAGCTTTAAATTTTTAAAATAAGGGGAAAAAAGTAATTTTTCTCAAAAAAATAATTTCTCAGATTAAAAAAAGCTGGGAGCTGGGGTTGGGTTTTTTTGGGTGGGGGAGAGTCTTTGGGATGGTTACCAGCTCTGCGAGCCAGGTTGTCTCTCCACACGCACCTCCGGAGCAGGTCAGGGCACGCCGAGCCGGTTGTCAGAATCGACCGGAAAGTCTTCTGAACTGGGAAAGGAGGGGGAAAAAAAAAAATAATAGAGAGAAGGAAGAAGTGGGCTCACAGCCCGGCCCGGGGCTTGCGCAGCCCGGGGCTGTGCCGGAGGGGCCGGCTGCGGCTCCCTCTAGCGCCGCTCCCCGAGAGGTGCCGGGCGCTGGGTACCGGGGGATGCTCTCATCTAGCATCTTGGAGAAGGAAAACTTTCTCGGGGGGGGACAGTAAGCAGAGCTCACCCCAAGGTGCRTGCAGATACAACTGCTGTTCCCTGCTGGTAATCTGCTCACGTCCATCCCTCAAAACTCTGTTTCATTGACCCATTTGCAACCCAGTGCAATAAGATCACCTGGACTAGACCCCACAGGGCAGCCAGGGCCTTCTCCAGCTCCTCCTGACGACCCCCGAGAAGCRATGGGCAGCACAGTCCATCTGACACATACTCCCTGCCACGGTCTTTCTGCGGCGATTCCAAGAAAGTGTTAAAAACCRTAGGAAATGAGAGGTCTGAGCCCCAGTTTACATACCTTATTATAAACCTGTGTACTTGCCAACACACACAGAAGTGCTACATATCAAATATTTGCCCAAGGAATCTGATTCAGTTCATCTGCAAAGAGGAACTGAAATAAATGAGAGGGGCTCACGTGTGCAGTCAATATGAACCGCAATCAACGCCTGCACCAAAACGAACGCAGCTCTGCTGATTTACTCCTACGAGACTCAAACCCAGCACCCAGCAAAATCAAACTGGGGGTTGCTTTGCCCTGCTCCACACGCAGCCTCTTCAGCCCCGTCAATGTCCCCTCCAAGGGAGGATTTTACAGCCACCGAGACCATCATCTTGGAGCAAGGGATGGTGCCAGGTACTAAAGCACAAGCCCTCTAGACCATAGGCAAAGCATTTGTCCAGCAGGTCGGTGACTGCCCCAGACCCTCCATCTCCTTCCCAGTGAGAAGCAGCCTCAGCCCACTGTGGCCTGGCCGATGCTCACACATTAAGGGCTGCCCAAAGCCCAGAGCTCCTGGAGCGTGCAGAGCTGCCTTGTTACGGGGTCAGCTTCCCTACACAGTGCCATCTCTGCCCTCTCCCTGCACGCACCCTGTACAACACAGGTCTCCAGGACGGGAGCTGGTCGCAGGTTAAGTGAGGGATGCCGCTCTGAAATGCAGAGGTCGCGGTCACGAGCCACCGCCCTTTCCCGCTCCAAAAAGCGCTCCTGACCTCTCCCACTGAGCCTGGGTGGCATCCGCATACACAGGAGCGGAAAAGCTCACGGACAGAAGATGAAGCCAAGATGAGAAATGATGGGCATCAGGAGAGCTCCTCGCATCACGGGGGGGAGCTGAGATAAACACAACTGTGTGTGATGGGTGGGGAAAAAAAACACRGGAGAGGGACGCCGAGGTCTCCCCAGACCATGGGGTGGGGAAGGTGGGTGCCCCCGTGGGACCTGGGCCCTGCGAGGGTGCTTCGCCCGCCGGCGATGCTGCGGCAGCACCGTGCAGCTTCGCGGCGTGCCGGGAGATGGCAATCTTCATCTTCCCTCTCCCTCGGCCCAGGAAGGGAGCTGCAGACCTGCTACCGAAACACACAGGGAATAAAGCTATTAAACCGAACAGCCTCGCAGATAAGTCCTGCGCAGGGAAACACCTCTTAAACATTTTTAAATGAATGGGGATTTATTTCTGTATTTAAAGCAATAACGTGTATTTGCCCTGCAGCGCATTATCTCCCTCTATATTCTCGAATAAACTACAGAAAATTAGAGTGTCTCTGTTATCTGTTTGCTATCTGTGGTAGGATTAGAGGCGTCATGAACTAAGCTTTGAATCAACAATGTTTTATTGGTTCATGTCACTAAAGGCTGGTTACGACTGAGCTAAATAAGACATCAAGCCTCCCTCCCTCCCGCCCGCAGCCCAGGCTGAAGCACTGCAGATGCTCGCGCAGGCGGCCACGGCACCTCTTTTTGGGGAGGGGAGAGGAGAAAGGGGATCGCACCACGATTTCCAGCATTCCCTCCCTTCCGCGGGGGCCAAAAGAGCGGACGGCGCTTCCCCTCCCAGGGAAGGAGAAGGGGATGGCCACAGCACGCTTGCAACTGCCRTGGCCAGGCTGAAAAAGCTTTAGTTTAATCACTGCTTCTCTATCATGTTTCTAGAAATAGACTTAAATACAAAAAAAAAAGCAGCCTGGGAATCTGCACCCCACCTTTCGGAGGTCCCCCATCACGCCGGGGCCCTCTCGCCTCTGGAAGATGGAGGAGAGGGACATGTTGCAGACAACCACTCTGCAAGTAAACGCTCGAACCACAGCAAAACAGGAGGGCAAAGGGATGGGTTTTGTGACCTCTGGAGATCTCTCTGACGCACCCCCCYGCCCCGTTCTCCCAAGTTTCCGAGGAGAAAAGAAATGCAGAGATTTGATTTAACCATTTTCACCTCCAGCCATCGAGTTGACTTCTCTTCCAGAAGGAGAGATGAACAAAAAGCCTCTTAATGGGGAAAAAAATTGGCAAATAAGCTGACTGCCACAGATTTYCCAGAATTATAAAGCAAAAGCACAAGTTTTTTAAAAAAGGAAAAAACATCTCTACAAAGGAGCCCCAAATTCCGCCCCCCCAGCAGCCCCCAATTCCACCCCCCAGCAGCCCCCAGCAGACTGCCGGCCGATGCCGATTACTATGAGCCTCTAAAAGAAACCTGATTTACAGCTCCAATGGACACAGCCCACCTCTGCACCCACATGAGAAAAGCCAGCGATGTGTTTGGTACCAGTTTTGCTTTCCAGTTCCATTTCTCCCGGTGGTTCCCTGAGCTGATGGCTGCAGCGCAGCGGGAAAAGGGACCAAGGACATTTGGGAAAGGAAAACAGATGGATCACGACAAAAAGAAGGGGAAGAGGGAAAAWGAAGCGTGAGGAAGGAGACTACCCCAGTAACCTTGGCAGAGCTGCCATCGTTTTGGTGCTGATTCCAGCTGGAGGTGTCCTTCCTCCCTCCCGTGCCACACTGGTCCCTTTTTCAGGCCCAAAGAGGATAAATGATGCTTCATTCACAGCACAACACCCACCTTGGCGAGACCCCAGCTCTCCCCTGCCTCTCCCCACACCCAGCCAGGGCAGCCCCTCGCTTTCCCCACGTTCAAGCCCCGCGAGGAGCTTGGTAACCCATTGCCTTGCAGCCAGGGTATCTCCCTCCCAGCAAAATGAGACTTACGGTGGTTGCAAATATAAGCTACATCTTCCTTACCTGGCTGGTGAGGGGAAAGGGGACACTTATTCCCAAAAACCTGGTCCCAAACATGTCGGTGTGATTCTCCTTTCCTCCTTCCTACTCATTTTTTTTCCTTTGAATTGTATAAATGCCGTTCCATGACCCCATAAGCCACCCGGAGAACAAAGTCAACTGAGTGGTGACAGTCACGCACGAGAACCGCAGCATTACTGTTTGGATGCCTGTGCTCGGTGCATCGCACTAGAGAGAGTAGTGAGTTTTACTTCGCACTAAATAACCTTTGGTTCTGTGCATATAAGAAATGCAGCTGGGCTGTTTCCTCAATAAGATGTCCTTACTTAGTTTTTCTATTACTGTTATCAGAGAGGATCAAAACAGACAGATGCATTTACTGTTTTCCATCAAAAGATAATAAAAAGAAACAGTTTATAAAATCAGATTATATGAAAAATTGCCTAATGATTATAATTTCTAAACCCATTGCTGAATAATGATGTATTCAAGAGTTGTCATCGAATGATGAAAGAAACCTAATATGAAAGATTTTCTCTATGAAGAATGACTACAGATGAATTGCACACAGATACAATCCTCTGATAAAGGACAATAAGAGCCTCTAGAACACTTAATAATAGACTACTCAGGATGAATTGAGTATTGCAATAAAAGCCCATAAATTAAAAAGTTTCAAAATGATTTCTGATAAAAGACATGCCAAGGTGAAATAAAAAAAAATCCTTGAAATCAACAGATATACTGGCTACAGCACATTAGGCAATAGAAAATGCACTCTATAAACTCAAAATAATTGATTTTAAAGAGAATGCTATCGCACTCTATACACGGCAAGCTTTTCCTTGCAAAAATCTTTTATGTAAGTCAAATCAGGGTATTGACGTACGTGCGCTGGCTGCCCGGGGGTTGGCCGCTCCCGTGGGTGGGAGTGGATGCATTTCTGCCGTGCTGCTGAGCCCCCGGCCCGAGCTGGCGCCGAGCTGGCAGTTCTGGGGCTCCACGAGGAAGAGCCCGAGGGTGAAGGTTAGATCTGCAAGCAAGGAAGAAAGCGGGGTTTAGGTGTCTGACAGCCCCTTCTCAGCCCAGGGCCCCCAACACAGCTCTAACCCACCCTCAAACCGCTGAAGCCCATTAGTCGTCTTTGGCTTTTAACATCAAAGAGCTTCCCAGCTCCCTAAAGCTTTCCAGCGTCACCTCAGGCAGCGGCCGGGCAGGTGGGCATGGCAGGGCTCCCCCGGCCACGYGGGGATGCTCCCAGGTCATGGTGTGCCCCAGCACCGGGGAAAGCCAAACGCAGCGGCATCCGTGACCCCCCACTGGTGATGGACTCTCCTGGCTGTGACGGCTGGGGAAAGGCCAGCGCCGGGYGAGGAGGCAGAGCCGGGAGCCCACGCTCTTCGGTCCTGGAGGCAAAGAAACCCAAAGGATGGGATTGAAGATTTACCCTTCCCTTGGGCATCTCCTGCCAGGCTGACGGGCTGGCCCCAGCACGGCGGGTCTGGAGGCACCYGGCTGCAACCCAGCTCATGCCCCATGCTTGGAGCTGGTGGGCCTGCCGGGAGGAAGGCAGAAAATGGTTTTACAATGTTAGACGTGGTCTGTAATGCAGATGTCTGTACTTAAAATAGCCCTACTCACTCGCTCTTGCACAGGGAACCGAGATGATTTATTATAAGCTGTGCCAGCATATATTATTCATGTTGGAAGCAAGGAAAGGTCTTTGATATGTATCTGAAAAAGCTTCAAATCCATAAAAGAGATAAACTTGTATGAATAGTGTCACCCAGAGTATAGATGAAACTCTCAGACACATCTTCATATCACATAACGGAGTGTAGGACTACTATACTTATACAATCTGTGCATTAATTTCACTTAGAAGAGAAATTCATTACCATATCTCTACAGAGGGAGAGCTGACCCAGCCGGGGCTTTCCAGGCGCGTTATTAAGCCTTTGTTTGCTTTTGATGCACACCACAGCCCGTGTTGGTGTGCACACCCTGGGAGCCTTGCTTACTGCAAACTTCCCTTTCAAACCCACCGTTTTTGGCTCAGAATGACATCAGTCCACCCCAAATCCCTCGACATTTAGGCGGTGAGTGAGGGAATGACAGGATCTGTCAAGGACCCCCTTGCTCCAGACTGAGTAGTTACATCCCCGCAGGTCTCCTGCCAGCACTGGGATTAGACTGTGACTAATTACGGCTTTATTTCCGTTAATAAAGAGACACCCAAGTGTTCGGCACAATTGCGCAGAAAACAATAATCATAAAGTCTCCCGCTAAATGTCTGCAATTAGAGCATTCACTWTTAATCGTGCTAATTAACCTCACGCACAGAGCAGCTGGTGGAGCGGGCACAGGGAGAAGCGGCTCCGGGGAGTTTCCCCGGCCGGCAGGAGCACGGTGCACCGGGGCTGGYGGCATCGTGGAGCAAAGCTCCCTGAAGCATCCTGCTGCCCCGCRGGGCCGCCCCAGCCCACAGGGAGCCATGGCAGCGTCTTCCCCAAATTGCACAAATAATACAGCTGGGGAGAGGGGGAAGGTGAGTTGGGTGGATTTTGGTGCTTATTATGGCCAGGTGGTTTTGCCATCACTGGTTGCACGGGGAAAATGATCACTTGCCCATGACTGTTTGATTAAAAGCAATTATTTGTGGAAACAAACTCAGGCCTGCAATACCTGAAAATGGGCTGGAGTCCTTACAGAAACCAAGCCCCAGAGGAAGCGGAGCAGGCCGGTGCATCTCCGTCCAGCACACACCCACGTCAGATGCCCTACATCTTCAGCTCTCCCTTCCTAGCTTTGCTTTTGTTCAATTTTGGTTTGCTTGGGTTTTTTTGATTTCTCTCAAATTATTTCTATTTTTAACTTACTAAACTCCAGGAAAATCCTTTAACTTTCCTGTAGGCTCTCCAATTCTCACAGCTCATTCCCAGAGTATACAACACAATAAAAAGACAACAAACAAAAGTCAGGGAGACCAAGAGCCCGAGCATCTCTCTCAGTAAAGCAGCCATTGTGCTTCGAGGGCGAGCACAGCCCTGTTTCATCTGGCAGCCAGGGTCGGAATGAGAGGAGAAGGAAACATTTTCTAATTTTTCCTGTCTCCAGAAGAATCTAGCTTTATGGCACCTCGTTATTGCTCCTGCACGAAACTGCTACCAAAACCCACCACACTGAGTTGTAGGCAGGCAGCAGAACAACACAGAATGGGAACAAGAGAGCCCATAACATTTTCATCCCAAACTTTCTGCCCTTGCTTGCACTACCAGCCTTAATTCACTCACAGCACGTGGCCACAGGATTTGCTCCAGGCAAATGCTCCTGATCCAGGGGTCCCCGAGACACAGATACCCCCACACCCCCCAGCCCATGGGGAAAGGCACTCTGCAAACAGTGCTGGGCACAGATTTCAGCTTTCCAGCCTGCACTGACTCCACATCCCTCCCAAGCCCCTGGTGCTCTGGGAGAGGGGCTGCCCCAGCTCCCCGGCTTCGGACCGGTCTCAGAACCTTTTCTAGGAGAGGTTCAGTCCCTTTCTGCTTGGCTTTCTTAGCTAGAATATTCGTATTTTCCCATCTGTGCCCTGTTTTAAAGCCCTTTCTCTCCCTTCCTTCCTTTTTGACAGCAAATGTGATGCTTTTGTTCCCATTCTTTCTCTGGCACTGATCCTGTGAAAAAAAAAAAAAAAAAAAATGCCACAGCATCTGAAGTGGCTGCACAGTGGGTAAAATCCTGGCTCCCTTGAAACTGCGAGTAAAACACCCATTCATTCCCCTCCGCTGTAGCGCTCACCCCGTGACTTCAATGGGACAAACTCACAGGGCATAAAGTTGTTTGTTGTCCCTTAAATGGCTCCATTGTCTATTGTTGGGGCTCTTTCCTGAGCTCTAAATCTTCCTTTAGCTCTGCTCTCTGCCTGTCCAAGGGCCCTAGGAGGAAAGACACCCTCCAAACACAGCAAGTGCCTTCGCAGACTCCTGGCGTTGCTCTGAGCAAGAAGATTTTGTTTCCCTAAATACATTTTCTGCCCGGTCCGTGAGGGCCATTAAAGGTATCCCTCCCCTTATTAATGGTTTTATGTTGTAGCAATAATGAGTAACTTCTTTTTTTTTTTTTCCCCCCAGGAAGAATAAGGACTCAATTTCGGCAGCCGGCTCGGTGAGTCCCTACCTGCCCTGCTGCCCCCCAGCCCTGCCGTCCACCTGCAAACCGAGGCAGGCTGGCTGCAGCAGGGCTGGCGGGGAATTGCTCTGCTGCTCAGGCCCCAGAACAGGCAGAGCTGAGCTTTACCATGCCAAATCCTTGTGACTGGAAGGGACTAAGGAGAAAGAGCTTTTTCTAAGAATACATGTGGTTGAATACATTAGGCATGATTCCTCTCCAGAGCCTGGTGCCTGCTGAAATCAGAGATAAAAGCTCCCTGTCCTCCAGAAATCAGCTTGCTTTCAAGAATGTGGCACTTGTGATTGCTGCAAGGAGGGGGAAATAAAAATATCTCAGATCAGTTGGGATGATCCAGGCAGGTCTTTCTGGGAAATGCCTGAATCCGATTCATTTCGAGAGACTCGGGAACCTGGTAGAGTTGTTTTCAGTACAGCTGCAGGGAAGTGGGGAGAGAGGGATCCGCAGCCTGCATCCAGCACCGCACGCTCCGTCCCTCCCCTGAATGACACTTCTCTGTGCTGGGGAGGTATTTGGAGAGGATTCAGGGTTTGTTGTTTTTTGGTTTTGTTTTTTTTTTTAAATCCCCATTGTTGGGCCGCTGCAGCTGCCGGGGCGGAGATGCGGGGACCTGCCACACGGTGTCAGCGGAGATCGCCGCATCCGCCCCGCACCGGCTGCTGGCCCGGCCCTCCCCACCCAGAGCCCGAGGGGCACCATCGGCGGGTGCAAGAGGGGTTTTCGCTTTGTCTCCGTGCTCCCGATGAGCCCCCCCGCCCGACCTGCCGTGTCTCTTCTCCGTTGTCCCTTCGGCTTCGCTCCACCCGCGCTGAAAAATCCAGGGGTCCCACCGAGGTCCTTTGCCGGTGTCCGGAGGCAGATGCTTCTGGCAGCTTCCCGGCGTGCCTGGTCCTGCCCCAGGGAGCCCCGAAATGGAAAGGGTAAGGGACCAGCAAGGCGGTCCCAGACAGAGCTTTTCGGCCCCAGCCTGTGCCACATCAGTGACACGGACAGGGGCCAACTGGCCCCAAAGCAGGTAACAGGCACTTAGCAATGCACAGATAACCTCTGCCAGTATTGCCTCCTCTCTGGTGGGTTCCCCCCCCCTCCTCCCTTTCACTTTTTCTGCCCGCTTCTTTCTATTCAGTCCTTCTCCTCCGTACTTCTTGTTCCACGCATCTTCCTCTGCCAGCATCCCCAGAGCATCCCCAGCCCTGACCTTCCCTCCATGCACCAAAAGGCTCCTTAGCATGGGGACACAGTCCATGCAGCACAGCACAGCTCCGTCTGTTTACTTGCTGGGCAGTCTTAATTCAGTGTTTCTATTTTAATTCTTGGGTATTTACATTTTTAGCTGACTAGACAGTTAGACTGAGCCAAACAATTTTAACGGTGCCACACAGGCATGGTGAGTGCTAAAGATGTAGCCCTCTATGTTTATAATCATTACTGATTTACTCCAGGACTGTGAGGAAATGTAGGTTTGAAATATAACTTCCCAGTATTTATCCCTGCCAACCCCACTTTGAGAAACCATAAGACACACTATCGAATGGACAGACCTTTTCAAGCAAAGTGTTGCTTTATACACTGGCTTTACTCTGGCACCACCAAGGCAGCGTTAAGAGAAAATGTCAAATGGTACAATGATACTTTTTTCTAGGCAGAAGAGACTACACAGCTGGCAACATGGGTTTCAGAGGATATTTTCCTTAAATGAGATTTTTAGTAGCACTGAGCGTTCACCACCACGAGCACAGACTCAAAGCAGCCCACAGGAAAACTCTCCCGATGCCTATGGGAGCGCAGGCAGGACAACGCCAACATCCAAAAATTCATACCCAGTTTGAGCCCGGCTGTGCTGTCAGCATGGTCTGACTCCCAGGGTCCCACACCCTCGCCGAGATGGGTCATGCTCACTGCCAAGCACTGGGAACATCCATCTCAGCCAAGGAGACAGCCTTGCTCTCACCAAGAAGGGATTTCCCCTTGGCAGCAAGAAAGGGTTCCTCCCCAGGCTCCTGCTTTGTAACCTGCACCACGACGGAAACCACATCCAAAAGCAGCCCCATGTATTTCCCTGCCCTGCTGAAGCAAACAGAGCCGGTGCGTGGGGAGAGGGAGGCTGAGCGCTGACCCACGCGAGCACCTGGACTGCCTGTGCTCTCACACCACTCCAGCTTCATCCCTCACAAGACACCTAATCCTGCACTGGCCTCCAGTGAGCAGTTGCAGGCAGGTCCCCCCCTCYGCTGTCACGGGCAGATGTTCGGAGGAGCCCCACGGGCCAGGCAGTGGCTGCCTTTTCCATCCCACTCTTGTCCAAACAAGTAATAGAAAGCCCTGAAAAATAATGAGTTCTGCTTCAAACATAACACAATTTTTAAAATGCAGTAGGTTTCTCTACACACATCTTCAGGTGTCCATGCCCTTTGAATGCACCTACTTCAGTTTTTCCACTACTGGCAGCAGAGCTAGCAATTTTTCTCCCTCTCTAAACCAGAGCAGAGATCACACAAGAATGTAATAGCAAGAATCCAACAAATGAGGCTCTAAATCTAGATGTGTATTCTGGGCATTCCAATAAAAGGGATCAATAAGCCCCAAGTGTGATTTTATGGCCTTCTGGAATATGAAACTGGTTCAGCTGGGGCATCTGAACAGACACTTTGCAATCAYAGAGAGACAATTACTAAGAACAATTTCAGAGATTAAGTAAAGGCAATCGCTCCCTTTGGCCAGAACTGCAGCACCTCCAGCACAGCAAGGCGCCAGTTCATACCTGGGTTCCCAGGTATTGACAAATACAAAAGGCATTAGAACCGTGACAAATGGCAATCAGCAGCATAACCCCACGCTTTGCTATAGTGAAGCGGCACACATTTACACCAGGTAGGGGTGTTTCATGAACTTTTCTTGGAAGTTTGGAGTTTTCCTTCCATCCAAACTTTGCTTTCCTGTCTGTCTGCCTTTCCCCGCCAGCTGCCTTCCCCTGTGCTCCAGTCATCTTTGGCGTCCGGTATTGGCCAAAACACTGTTTTCCTGCAAGAGAGCTGAACTGCTCCGTAGAGGAGYGAAACGCTGGGATCTCAGCCCGCCCGTCATCTGTCTGGGAGAGGCCAGGGCACTAAAGGCACTTAAAGATGCATCCTATCACATCAGGCTCCATCAGCTCTTCCCCCTGCATTACTGCTGTCCTAACYGACCGTCCTCTGGGGAACTCCCTTACAAACCAAGACCCATCCCACAACCACTAAGCACAGAGATGGGCTGTGTCAGGATTTCCCTCCTGGCTATGTTATTGCAGGCTGCTCTGCTCCGCTCCAAGCAGCGTTTTAAGCAGATGGGTCAGACGGGATGGGAGTGCGTGGCGATGCAGGGCCCAGGGGAGTCGCACGGGGCAGCAGCTCTGTGCTGCTAGGCATCCCCACCTAAGGGCGGGGGGAAAGGTGACCAGTTTGCTTTGAAACGTTCGCTAGAAACTGAAAGAAAAAGGTCTGTATATCTTTGCAGAACAAAGAGCAGATGTTTTGCAGAAAACCAATTCTGTTTCAACAAAAAAAAAATGCATGTATTTTGGTTGGAAAAGTTCTCTCCATGCAAAATTTCAGTGGGCTAAATTGGAATTTTCACCTTGGGGCAGATGAGCAGTTGGGATGGTGTGAAACGCTACAAAGGGAGATGAGTGGAAAACCGGGCTAAGCCACGGCAGAATAATCTCTTGGTGTATCCACTGGGAATCTCTTCTCTCCAACGCCAGCATAAACACACTTCACATAATGCTATTCTCAGCCAGAAGATTATCGGTGCACTCGCGCAGGCATAAAGAGGAGGTCTGCTCCACAGTGAGACACCTTGAACAAACAGCACGCTGAACCCTAACCTCCGCCGGCACAGCGCGCCGAGGATTGCTGAACGCAGGTCAGCGCCGCTGCCGCTGCCACCGGCGCTGCTTCAACACAAAAGTTACAGCTCTGGCTTACTACTGAGCCAACCAGCAGGAAAACATTCACACCACTGAGCGTGAAAACAAGCTGCACCCGTACAAGGCAGGCTGGTGTGATAGGAGTTACGTTATTGTGGCCATTTCGGTCGAAAAAAAAAAGTGCTCTCCAAATCAAAATTGTTATAGCACTACAAAAGCAACATCCAGAACATATACCTGTTTATAGGGGGCAAGAATTAAATCAAAGTGTGCTGCCTTTGCCTTGCAGAAAGCTGTTGAGATGCTGGAATTAAACCCAAACAATCTCCCAGATAGTAAAACAGTATCTTCAGTTATTAAGGAAGAATATAGCTTTATAAAGCCTATATTGTACAACAGGGCATTGGGGCTAGGAGGCGGTCAGAGCCGACAGCAGGAGATTCATGCCATCTTCACAGACCCCGTATAGGTACTCACAGAGCAGTTACATGCGTCCTAGAGGGAAAAATTTAAGTGTGCAGTAATTAACAGGCAGCAGGACTACTATCGGTTTCCTTCTGTCTAAACGAGTGGGTTCCTGGTCGCATGCCATCCCTCCTCTTCCTCCCACCCCCGGCCCATGCCTGAGCCCCCCACTGCCCCCCTTTCCCTGCCACCTTCCCAGCAGCAGGGACTTCAGGGGAATGTGTCAAAGCACATTTCAGAGTAATATGGCTGGAGAGCCRCATTCAGATCCACGTGTTGTAATGTGTCTGACAACATTATATTCTGATCCAGCTCTTCACGTAACCTTCAATTTATTTCTAAGCCCCCGTGTTTATTTAACCGAATCTGTCTTCCGTCGTTTGGAGCAGTAGCACTCAACCTTTAAACAGCCCAAGAGCCACTTCAGCCTCGAACAGATGCAGAGAGCTCCCGAGTCAGGGAGTCACAAAAGAGCCCGGCGCATTGTGCCGCAGGCGCCGAGGCGCACCGAGCCCCGTATTATTCATTGCGCCGGCTCCAGCACCTCGGCAGAGGTTGCGAACTGCACGGCTTTGCTCAGCACTCGGGAAGGGAGCGGGTCTTTCAAGGCTGGGCCGTGCCAGCGAAGCAGCAGGCGAGGGTGGGCTCCAGCGCAGCGGGAGCCGGKCAGGGAGGTGCAGGACCTCTGCAGCTGGAGGGCTATACGACTGGGGCTTCGATGCGGTGCCATGGATCTCTCCCGCAGCCTTGGAGAGCCGACCCTTAGTGTTTCGGCATGCTAACYCGTCCTTCACACGGTTACAGCTCCAGTCCCACCAAGGCACGTGCATGGGTGACCATCAGCAGCTGCTGGCCCCGGTGTGCCAGCACCCACCCACAGGCAGCTTTCGCGGAGGTGAGCCACAGTATCACCACCTCTCTCTAACAGCAGAGACGATCACTGCTTGCTCAATTATTTGTGACCGTCATCACATCCTTGCAATACCTTCCTCTCAAGAAAGGTCCCCTTTCCCCAAGCCTCTCCTTCTACTACCCAATACTTCCCAGCTACAAGAGGAACCCAAGTCACACGCCGGACTGGTCCCAGGTGGGAGCGGCCCCAAGCGTGGTGCCGTGGCCCCACCGGTGCCCCGACATCCAGCAGTTCCCCCCATCCCGCTGAGGCAGCCAGCACGGCCGCAGGCACCCAGCCCGCCGGCAGCTACCCCCTCGGCAGCAGCAGTGCCCGCGTCAGCACCCAGGCACAATCCATCAGGATTTCAGTCGTTTGCTGCTACATTCCCTGAGAGCACGGAGTCACCAAGAGACCCCAAAAAGCTGGGAACCCTCCCCAAGTGCTTTCCAAAGCCAGGGGCTTCGGGATCAGCCCTTCCGTTGGCAGGGGCTGGGGAGGGGACAGGAAAACTTTGGCTGTGACAAATCCATCTGCACTTGTTAACCGGAGAACAAAACCCCAATGATTTCCTATTGCTTTCTCTTTCAATTCACAGGAGTTTTGTGCTGGCTTTGGGTTCACCACGTATCGTTTAGAAACCTAATGCAATTTATGAGAAAAAACCTTGGCTTGCTTTTCTGTTTACTGTTCCCAAGCATAATGAAAATGTTAAAATGCTAAGTCACTTGACACCTGCCACCCCAGTAATGCACTTGCTTTACTTTTTTTGTAGTTACAAGAGTTGGTGAATATATTTAAAGCTCTTCAATTCACTTAAGTCGAGAAAGACATGCTGCATATTCAATGAAATGCCACAGTTGTGACATGTTCCATATCCTCTGCTGTGTTAAGTCTCTTCATTTATTCTTTTACAGACAGTCACAGAATTTGTTCTGTTATGAATAAAATTATCTCTGATGTCCTTCAGAAAATAATGTAGGGCTTTTGACTGAATGCAGGAAGTTCAAGGAAAATATTCCAGGTGTCCAGGACCTGAAGAACAAGCCATTGAACCTCTTTCATTGAGCTGTCATCTCTTCCTCCGGCTTGCGTGCTGCACCCCCGGTTCCAGACAGGCTTCTGCCTTAGTGAATAATGATTAACAGCACCAAAGCCTTTAGTCTGCTGAATGCCAGCCCCGTGCACCGGAGTAATGTGGGCTGCTGCTTAAAAAGGTTAAATAATGCCTGTGGCCCAAATTCTCCTATGGTACCACTGAAGCAAGTTGCCCAGTGAAACCACAGGGATTTGTAATGAGGAAGAAACCRTCTCTGTCACCCCGCTGCACACGACAGCTAACGTTTTGCGTGCAAATAGTGCTTTGGGTTGGCACATTTCTTCTAAATCTTTTCAAGAGGCAGCCTGAGCTGCCTGGCCACAGGTGGGAGTCAGCCGCATTGCAGCTTTACCCRATGTACTGCTTACCTTTAGCTTTGGTTTGGCTTTAGTGCTGGCACAAAATGAAGCACCCCAGGAACCAGAGATGGGGGAGGTATCCCGAGGCTGGGAGCAAACCCCCGGGAAGAGGAGGGAGCGGGAGCAGGGTAGCGAGGGGAAGGCTGCCAGCTCGGCACACCACGCTAATCACTGTTCAGCTGGTCAGGTAGCGCACATCAGGAGAGCAATTTGCCATGGACTYATGTAAGCCTGTTTCTCCTGAGGAGGAGAGACCACACCACATAATGAGGTAACTACCTGGGGAGGCTGGGATGCGGTGGGAAGCAAATGGCCAGGCTCCCCGAGGACTATACCCCCCGAGCTGCAAACGTGGTCACCCGAAATGTAGGTATTGCAAGAGAGAGGAGGGCAATTTGGGGTAGTTGTGCTTCAGTCAGCAAACACGAGCACAGGTGACTCAAGGCAAGCCTTGACTGGTGACACTGCAGAGGGCAAGGGAAGTGGTGCCTTTCCATGGGTTTCTGGGGGGGTTGGGGGGGAGAGGGAGGGTTGTTTCGGTTTGGGGGTTTGGATTTTTTTTTTTAAAGTCAGGATCCTGATCCTGTTTACGAGTTTGGTGACAGCCAGGAGGGTAGAGAAACCCCTGAACAAGCACCTACATCCCCCCAGGGTGCCCCCACTAGGGATGCGCTGGATGAAGCAGTGCCTAAACGTCTTTAAGCTTGGACCAGCTTTATAACCAAGAAAAGCGACACTTCCAAGTACATTTACACTGATGCCTAGAGACTTCCCTCCACCCACAGCTTCAGTTGAAGCCACCAGCAGCTCCAGCCTCCTGGAAGTTGGAGCAGGAGTGGCTGGAGAAATGGGAACCAAAGAGCCTGACTTTCAGACCTGGGCTTTAGAAACACCGACCATTTCTTGCTACTGCCTGAAGCATCCCCTTTCCCAGAGAGCCTCTGCTTTATAGACTCGAAACCGTGTGCTTTCCTACCTGAGGTCACGAGTCCCATGGTGCTTCCAGTTATTTAATGTGACCGTGTACTTCTGTCTGTTGTAAAAGTCTGAGCAAAAGCAGCCCAAGCGAAAGTTGATCATTGTATTAATTTGGAATATGGATACAGAGGTGCTCTCTGAACAGCAGAATAAAGATGGGGATATGGACTCATTTTTCTGTGCCTCACAATGTAATTTTTTCCTCTATTGTCAGCATCATTGTTGATCCTGAAATTATAGTGTCTGAGGAGTTATTCAACAGGAGATGTTCGACATGAAAAAAGAGTCTCAGAAAATAACTGCAACGAGAACATTTAAATAAACCCAGAGATTACAAAGGCAAAATACAAAAATGACTCCAAGAAGCTCATTTGGCTTCATTCCACTACATTTGAGTGTTATCTGAGAGTGGGAGAAAAAAAATCCCAAATTGGTTAGGTACGATGAGAAAAAGCCCAGGCATCTCTCCACCTACATCACAGCCTATTAATTACCCTCAGATTATAATGTAGGTCAGGTATTCAGCATTCAACTAAACCGCTAGTCAAAAGCTTTATCAGGTTGCCTGCATCTCTGCTCTGTGGAAGAGCTTGGCTTTTGTAGAGGACTAGAGTAGAATTGCTCTTGTATTGCTCAGAGTGCTGGTGGGTTTTTTTTCCCTCCCCCCTTTTTCAGTTAATCTCCTCATTTTTAAGGCCTGCCTGCTCATTTTCTTTGCACACTTAGCAGTAGAAGTAGGACATAATTCCCAGTTTCCCCCTACACCCCCMAATAGCTGCAGCAAACAGATTTGGTAAGCCCTGGCGATGAAGCCGGGCTTGCCAATGCTGCTCTCCTCCAAGCAAAGCAAGCAACACCTCCACACAYCCAGCAAGGAGCATTTTAAAGGTACCCAATTTTCTGAAGAACCCTTAAACCAAAGTCCCCAATCTGGCCAATTTCTACCCAACGGCAGTTTTGCTCCTCTCTGCCTTTCACTAGAATCAGGGTTTTTTGAGACAGCAGCATACCTTCCAGTCTGCCATGGGGGAGGAAATCAGACTGCTGCTGTTGGTGTGAATAATATTTTGTGATAAGTAAATCTTTTAGGTTTACTTCCAATTATTTTTTTAAACATCAGGCTTTTATCTTAAAAAGAATCAACGTTTCTCTTCCTTTGAAGAGCCGAACCCTCCTGATATTCATTACTTGACTCAGCTGTTCACTCAGGTCTTTTCCTTTGATGAAAAACTTTGGTTTACAGACAGTATTTAGCATCCTGATTAGTACATAATGTGACCTACTATTGGAATAAATGGGTAGGTAGCACTATCTCATAAGCAAAAGAGTTTACTTAGTTGTACCAAGAGGAAAAAAAACCCAAACCCTTGAGAATCATTATCTAACACAGCTACTTACTTAAAAAAAGGGGGGGGGGAACCGACCAAAATGGGCACTTTCTCCTTCCCACTTTGCTTCAAAGAAAAGGAGGATCTCATCACACCTTACCACCTGCCCAAGACCTGCCAGCCAGTGACTTGTCCTACTTCTTCCTGAGCTTGAAGTCCCAGATACTTAAGTCTTAGGAGGGAAAAAAGTGCAAATCAATAAAGGCATCTCTACAGCAAGAAAAGTCAAAGTTACATCAAGGAGAAGGACCGATCAATATATTTTTTAATTATTACTGTGGCAAGGCTATGATTAGCAATCGCTACAGCAATGCAATTAGTTTCAAGGTGCATATAAACAATAACCACACAGCACCTTAAGCCTGAGCATCCAGAGGAAGCAGCAGAAGTTCACCACACCACTCACAACTCCAGCAGCTCAATGTTTGCAGTTCCCCCCCAAGCGTGACCCCCTGGACCAGGCAGCAGCAGCAGCCACGATGTCTCAGGCAGCCCAGCCCAGCAGGCAGGGGAAACACTAGTGTCTTGTTAGCCAGGTTTTAGCAGGAAAACAGACTCAGTGTAAGCTGACTTTGGTGCAAGAGCTCCCCAGGGTTGCTTTATGCCCACAAGGAAGCATTTAGGGGCACTAGAAAAATATTTATCTGTAAAGATCAAGAACATCAAATACTCTCCCCAGCACATGCCACCTACCTCCACAGGCACAGCCCCCACCTCACTGAGCCACCCTAGCTACTGGGACATCCTCGTGGAAGGGAGCAGCGAATATCTGGGATTACACATTAGCCAGAGCAGCCGCACCAAGGTCCCCGGTAATAGGAACGGTTACGAGACAGAAGGAAAAAGCAGTCGGTCACACTGTTAATGTGTAACGTTCATGACACCTTTACCTTGCCTTCTGCTTGCCTGCTTTTGGGTGTCAGCATCTGCCAGAAAGCCCAGGGAGAGTGCAGCCTGGGCAGCAAAGCCTGAGCAAGCCCCCGGGCAGGGTTTATGCACCTCTCGGGGGGTGTGTGGGTGGGCAGAGGGCAGGGCGGTGGCAAGGGAGGGGTGGGCAGCCTCGTTTGGCACCTGGCCATGCCCTGCATACAAGGAGGATGCTTTCCCTGGGGCCTTGATGAAGGAAACCTGGTGAAGTTTGCTCTCACAAAAAGTCCCTCGGATTCTCTTCTCAAGATGGTCCTGACTGTGCAWACTCCTGCCAGGGCTGTCACAGACCTCGCAGCCCCCTCTTCCCCCTGTTTGCAGACCCTCCTGCTCCCCGTCTCCTCCCCAGATCAGCTTTCCTAGTGTTGGGCTTCAAGGTGCAGAGCCGTAGGGAACAGGGTTTGTCCGTGCCCCCACCGGGGCAGCCCCCACACGAGCTGCACTGTTCCACTGGGGACAGAGCTCAACTTTTCTTATCACTAGATTTTTATCCCGTTTCCATGGAAACAAAAGAAACCGGGCAGTAAGCCCCCTCCCAGCCCAACTTTGAACAACCCTTGCAGTATTCTCTGTCACACTGTCACTTTGGATGTGTCACGTTTTCCCCAGGGAAGTCCTTGAAGCACATGGCGCTGTTGACCTGCTCCGGCTGGGGTTTTGCTGCTGCACACCAGCATGCCGAGCACTGGACGTGCCCGGGAGGGTCAGCAGTCGGTGCTTCCACTGTCACTGAGGTTTTGCATAGGGAAGCCCAGGTAACGTCATTAGTGATGGGCAAGTTCAGCTGAAAAGTGATGAAAACAGATCAAAAATGAGCTAAGCAGCACTTTATTTCAGCTCCCGGATCTCCCAGAGCAGCCCTGTAGCCAGCGAGTCCCACCTCCATCAGTGTATGGGGGATGATATTAGGTCAAATCCTCCCTGGGCACTTCCCGGGAAGCCACTGAAACRGGTGATGCCACCCCCATCTTACCAGCCACTCCTGCGATTTCTCCTTTGATGGAGCCAGGACCGCAACCCGTGTCAGCAGCATCCCCACCAACAGCCTCCCTGATCCCTACTGACAGTGATGCCGCAGCCGCGCTCCCATCCGCTCCTGCTGCGCCGGGGTCCGGGCGCTTGGAGATGGACGAGTGATTGATGGGGCGCCCGCGATACGCCACGATGCTCTCCTTATCTGTGGCTTCCCAGTTGGTTCCCATGTCACTTGCGGGGTTTACGGCATCAATGTCACTTTCTTTCCCTTGGATTTCTTTTTTTTTAAACCTGCTTTGGTTCTCTCACACCTATTCACGCACGCCGGTGAATCTGTTTCATCTTCAGGATTAGTAAAATTGGGCAAACTATTCTGGGCAAGACCCATCTTTCCCAGCTGTCCATGGGAAAGAGGTGAGTTTGAACAGACGGGTACCTATTTTTCATGGCAGGTCCGCTGGGAGCTAAATCTATCTAAAGCATCTTCCATAGGAATTCTTAGTCAAACGTGGCAATGGCAAGTGTCATCCAAAAACTTGGGTGCACGTAGAAAGACCAAGGTTAGCTATGGACAAAGAGAAGCTGATGGACTGGCTTTGTTAAGAAGGGAGAAGAAAATCAGTCTGGGCGGGAACATTATGGGCATCACCGGGAGATCCCTCCCTCTCCCCTTTTTTGGGCTGACAGCTCCTCCTCGCCATGGACATGGACCTTCACTTGAAAACACTGGGAAACTTCCCCCCCTGTATGTGCTATGAACAGCACTGSCTTTGCCAGGCAGGTGAGACCACCAGGACAAGCCAGCAGCATCCCCAGGGAGTCCCCAGAACTTGTGCAAAACTGCCGATGTTACGGGACCCCCTCTGCTCCCCACCAGCCCCCCAGCCCACCGTCTCCCACGGCCAAGGGCTGGTGTCTGAGCACAGACGTCGTGACTTGAGGCTGCTTGTCCCCATCAGCCCCCACAGCACCAGCCTCTGTGCCCCACCAGCTCCCACCAGCACTTGCTCCTGCTCCTCCCCCTTGCAATCCCCAGGAAAAAGTAAAATAAAATAAGAAAACGAAGGGTGGATGCCCACTCCCAAATCAAACCTGGCCGAAAGGGGCAATTCACATCTACCTCTCCATGGGCTTCATCTTTTCCCTCCCCTCCTCCAGCCAGCCAAGACACTATGAACAAGAGCCAGAGTGAACCCCCGTCCCAGAGAGCGGGCTTTGCTGCTGCCAGATTGCGCTGTGTGCTCAAACCCGCAGGGACAACCCACGGCCATCTGTTAATCCCAGGTGTGTACACGCCGTGGCTCTGCCGGCAGAGATAGTCTTCTCCTGGCTCCTCAAACACACCCGTCACCCGACTCGGCATGCATGGGGGTTGTTAAAGCGGCGTGTGGGTGTGCTCCCCCATCCTCTCTCCCATCTCCTCCATCACTRGTCCTGGCATCAAAGGCTCAGGTGGTGAACAGGTTGTCTTTTTTATTCATTATAAAAACCAGCTGGAACAAGGGACAACTCAGTCCAGGCTTCACAGAAACTGTTCCTGCTTTTCACTGAAACCTGACATGTCCTGACACACGGTGCCATATGAGCACCTTCCCCAAGCTCTCGTCCTCTCCAGGGGAGAAGGTCCTTCTGGTCATTTTGAATTCCTTCACGTTTGTGAAAGGGCATGTATGTATGAAAAGTGGAAATACATTCCTTCAGCCAGGGAAATCTTGGGTTTATTTCACCCTACCTGATCAACCCTGAGCATCCCAAGCCCAGGCACCAACCCTTAGCGTTTCCCATTGATTTGCAAGAAAAGATTTGTCCCAGGATTTAGGGACCTCTCGGGAATACTTGGGCTCACGTCTGCCCCAGCTTGTGCAGCCAGCCCAGGTTCTGGATCTGGTCTTAACTGGTGCAGACACCCACACTCTCCGGGGACCGCAGCCCGAAGCTCAGCTCCTGAGAAGGGGTCTCCCCAGAGCCCACAGTTGCACGACGGCAGCCCACGCGTCTTCAGGCCCCCTTGGCCATACCCGAGGCTTCCCCTCCGTGCACCATCGGACCAGCCTCGGGACAGGCCAAAGCAACATGGGCTGGCTCAGAAATGCTGGGAACTGGCCCGTGTTGTGCCAGTGCCATGCCCCAACTGCTTCAACCCAGCCTCCAGACATTGCTTCCCGGRGGCACTGGGGGTCGTGCACATGAAATGCTGGAAGGGGGCTATTAACAGGGCCAAGGTAGCTGAACTGGCTCAAAATCAGCACCAGCAGTAGCCAAGGGTTGTCACCTTACCCTTTGAGCAATGAGCAGGAGGAGGGCAGGCAGCTCCGCCAGCCCTGCAGCTGGAAGAGCCTGCTGAGAAGTTGGCTAAGCCTTGAAATGGRAAAAGCCCTTTCCCCTCCCCTGGGGCACACGGAGACTCATAACTCACAGTCCCGTCCAGAGCCAGGGGCACAAAGAGGTGCCGGTGGACTCTGCACAAGAGAAATTGAGGCTGTGACTGTAGATACTTGGAATTAACCATCCTGTAACAAGGTGGAGCCCATCCCAACCTCTCCAAACTGGGGTCCAGACTGTCMACCTTGCACACCCACCTCTCCGAGACACTCTGCGCAGGATGTTTTAGGAGCAGGGTTTTCCACTCTTGCCTCTTCGAGATGGGCAGCGTATTGAGCGCTGGGAGGGAGGGCGACGGGGATGGGTGGGGGAAGCAGACATCTGCTGTCCCACAGAGCTGCTGAAGGAGGAGGAGATGAGGAGGGCACCAGACCACGGGGGAGGGCTGAGCAGCAGCTTATCACTGGCCCCGTGTCATTTATTCTCTCCCTGGAGCTGGAAGGGATCCAGCAGCTCTTCCCAATGCATCCTCATGGTTTGAGAGTCCAGCCTTCTCCAACAAAACCGTTACAATTATTGGGGCTGTTTAAGGAAGAGAGAACAAACCCACATAGACAAGGTATCCTGACCTCTGCTCCTCCACCTTTTTTCCTGAAGCAACATTTCCTGATGATCCTACAAACAAATAAATATTGAAGAAGCCTCCCCCACCTGTGAAACATACCCTCCGATAAAACCTCCCAGCCTGTTTTTACTCAACAATAAAGACAATTTCCACGATTGAGTGAAATGAGGCCACGTGGGTTTGGTGTGGAAATCTGCATCATCCGCTTTGCCTCCCAGGGCCTGACGGTTTGGCTTTCAGCAGTTCTAGGGGATGGTGAGACACACGCATCAGGTGCCAAAAAGCCCTCCAAAAAGGTTTGCTTTCAGTAATGAATATAAAATGGTTTTGTTAATAAAACAATAACTGCATGTTTTACAATACAGTCTGAGAGACAGCTTGTYGCTGTCACAGGGGACATCTGCAGGGCCCAGACCCCTGCAGTCCGTCAGGCGCTGCTTTGCCACTGGAACACCGTCAGTAGGCAGGTCCCGTGTCACCCAGCATCGGGCTGGGGYTAAGAGCTGTACCTTGCCCGGAGGTTTGCTCAGTGACCGGGCAGGGGCAGCAGCCTGGACCCCAGGCTTGAATCAGCCTCCTGAAGGCACAGCTTGTTGCTCCTGTAGTATGGACCATCCTCCTCCTCTCCCCACCTCCAGCCCCATCTCCTCATCCAGCTGCTCCCAGCCTCATTTTCCCTCCCTCCTCAGGTCCCAGTTTGCTCCCCTTTGACCTTCCCTCACCTGCCCCAAATCCAGCTGTTGTAGCCTTGCCTTTCTCCCACGCTCCTCCTCCTCCTCCTCCTGCTGTGCTGTGTGGATGCAGGGGAGGCAAGAGCCGCAGCTGGGGAGGTGGTGGGACCCGCTCCCGCAGCCCCGGGCACAGCAGGCTCTGCCGCAGGGGGACCTGCACGCGCAGTGCGGCCGCAAGCTCACACCTCTTATCCAGGTTTATAACCAAATGTATAGGAGTGCAAGCTCAGATCCCTCTGCGCAGCTTTACCTGGGGATGTGATAAGACACGTCCCGGACATCCAGACTGAMTTTCTTGTTATGAAAGATGAAGACTTTACAGGTATGTAAATAAAGAGCTAACTATTTACATTTGTATTTTTATGTGGGCAACAGGATATTTTTTTCCCTAATTTCACTCCCTCGGCCAGCAATCTGGGCACTTCTTTATCCAAACAAAACAAGCTTGGCAAAGTTATTAATTGCTCAGAACAAGATCTTTATTGATTAGTATAAGGATCAATCACTTTATCTACGGGCAGCTCTGTTAGAGCTGCCTGTGACCGGGGTATTTAGCTAAGAGATATCTGTCCTGGGCCCTGGGGAGTTTCACAGAGGAGTTCAAGGTCTCTCCAGTGCTTTTAAAAATACGGCAGGTGGGAGAATTCAGATGAGGTGAGATCTCCCCTTTGGAAGGGAGACGGACTGCCAGGCTTGGATGCCCAGAAAGCCCTTCTGCCAGCTGTAACCTCTTCATGTTTCTGTCTGTATTCGCAGGGGGTCGTGCCTTTTGCAGGAGCCTCTTGCAACCAGGTACCACTTTTCAGCCCCAGTTTCAGGAAAGTCGGACAGCGCCATTCTCCGCTCCCCCCCCCCCCCAACTCCATCACCTTTWCTTCGCCTCCCCCTTAAAAAAACCCACATAAATAAAWAAAATTACCAWAAAAAAAAARGGGGGGGGGGGCAGGGGAGGGGGGCTGCAGCTGGAGCCGTCTCTGGCAACCCAGCTCTAATCTCTCGCAAACCCCCGCTATCAAAGCTTGGATCAGCATATCTAATGTAAACGAGCTTTCACACATAAATAACGTGCCACATCTGGCTATTTGGTTTTTATAGCATCTTAGCTACCGAGCGATTTATAGAGGGCGAGCTTGTTAAAGAGCAGCCCGGGCTGGGCCGGGGGAAGTCGCGGGCTGCCCCGAGGCGGAGCGGGCTGGGAGGTGTGAAGAAGCGAGCGGCGAGCGGTGGGCGAGGGAGGATTTGGGCAGCGCCGGGGGGGGCCGGAGTCCCCGCGCCGGCAGAAAGCGGCTTCTCCGCATCTTTGGGGAAGGGGGGCCGGGGGGAGGGCTCTGCCCCCCGGGGGAAGAGGGGCCGGCTCAGCGGCAGGGCCGGGGCAGGCTTAAAAGAGCCATCCAGGAACCGGCGTGTTTGCGCTTATAACCAATTTATTACCGCTGAACATATGGCCGGTATTTCGCCTGGCGTCACCCGCCGGGGAGGAAAGCAAACAGACCGCGCGATGTAAAGCCGGAGGAAGGAGCGGCCGCCCTGCAGACGGCGGAGACAATGCGAGAGGCGCGGAGCCGCCGCCGCGCTCAGCCCCCGCCCGCCTAGGGACCCCCGCCCGCCTAGGGACCCCCGGCCCAGGTGAGCCCCGCCGCGGTGGGCAGGGGGGCGGCGGGGCGGCGTCCGCGCCGGTGACAGCGCGGGGGGAAAAAAAGGAAAAAAAAAAAAAAAAACGGGGAGGGCCGGGACGCGGGAGCAGCAGGTGGGAAGGGGCTTGCGTGGGGGGGGTCCCGTGGGGGACGCGGGTCGAGCGGTGGGGCAGGTAGAAGTTGTTGCTGAGCGGGGAGGGGGGGGCGCGTCCCCCTGCCCGACGGCGGGGCTCCGCCGCCCCGGCCCGCCCACGCCCCCGGCCCCGGGTGAGCGCCCGGCCGCCCCCCGTGCGCGGCGGGGCCGGGGGGAAGCGCGGCCCCGCCGGGGCGCTCCGCCCGCCTGGCCCGGGGCGGGGGGAGCCGGGGGCGCTCCCCCCCCTGCCCCGCCGGCGGGACACTTCTCGGCTGCGACGGCAGAGTACGCCAGAGGACCGGGAATGGCCCCGGCCCCCCGGCCCCGGCTCTGCCCGCCGCGCCGCTCCCTCTTCCTTGGCTCCTTCTCGGGCCGGGTCCCCCCGGGTGGACCCTTCCCCATCCTCCTCCCGAAAAGAGCCTGACACCCCCCCCTCCGCCCCTGCGCAGGGCGTGCGGGCACCGGAGTCTTCCTCGGAGGCTTAACGTGGAGCCCCGGCACCCCCACTCGCGACACAGACCCACCAGCTACCTGCGCGCACACCCGGGCTCCCCGCTAAGCCCTCCATGTTGTGCGTGCGGGTGCGAGAAGTAAATTCAGATAAGAAAGTGCTCTCGGCCCTAAATCCCCCGCATTCCCATCGCCCCCGGCCAAACGGGTCGGGTTTTCCGTCCCGAGGAAGAAACATTTCTGACAAAGCTTAATCTCATTGGGACACGTTTAATCATTAGCGAGACGGGAACGAATACAGCCGGGGGGCTCGCTGGGGAGGGGGCGAAACGTTTGCCCGGCAAATAAAACAGTTTATAATAGACTGGAAGGGGAAGGGAGGCCCCGGGCCGGGCTTACAGCTTTCGCCCGGGGAGGGGGGGAAATTAAATAAGACAAACAAATAGCTGGGTCGGGGGGCTGCGGGCTGCTGCGGGCTCCCGGCTTTGTGCTCGCACGCATGGCCTTAACAAACTGCCTCCGCCACTATTGGCAATATTTTCAAAGATCTCATTAAAGTGCATTTATCAAAGCCCTAACATGTGCCCTCCGGCTCTGACATAACCCCGCTAGCCCCCAGGGAGGAGGGGGAAAATCCCAATTTCTATTACAATTCACCACCTCGGGAGGTTGGTTGGAGGGCAGGCTAGATCTAGATCTACAAATTTATAAGTAATATCGGTGAATTGGAAGGATTTCTCCGTCTTTGAAGCTTCGGGGGGAAGGAGGTAGAGTAATCGTGAGAATAGGAAAGCTCATTTAGATTCCTATGTCCTGGAGAAGATTTAATTGTCTCCGGGAGAAAGGCAGGCCGGTGCCGGGATTTTGGGGGGTGGCAGGGGCTTTCTCTTGAGCCTCGATAGGGAAGGCTGGTGCCGGCTCCCTTTCCGTGTGCGGGGAAATCTTCCCCCCTTTTTTTCCCTTTTTTTTTTTTCCTTTTTTTCTTTTTTCTTCCCCCCCCAAAAATCCTTAACGCCTTTGTTAATGCCATTTTTCCAGCCGTGAACAGAGACGGGAATTTCACCCCGCAGAAACTCCGAGCCCCGCACGTTACAATTAAGTTCTTGAAAGCGACGGAGGATTCAGAGGGCTCTGGTTCCCCCTGATTTCAGGAAATACGATTTTTTCACACTCCCTCCCTCCCGCGGCCGGGATGCCGGTGTGCAAGGTAATCCGGTGGCGTGGGCTCCCCGTCCCCGCTGCCTTTCCCACGGCCTGGCGTGGCCGCGTCCCTTCCGAGCCGGAGCCGCCGCCGAGCCGGCAGCATCTCTGCCGAGCTGCCGCTTTAGCCCTGGAAAATGCAATTTAAAACCCTCCGTGCGGGGCTCTCGGAGGGTACATTTAGAAGCGCTAGGTTTTTTTTGGGGGGGTTGGTTTTGTTTTGTATTTTTATCACCAACAAAACATGTCTTCTGTAATGACGCGGTTCTCCTTTCCCCGCCACACTTTAAAACAAAGAGGGTGTTGCTTACAGGGGATGCTCCTGAGGTGAAGCTCCTAATAACAATTACCAGGCGCGACATGGGCTGCGCTTCCCTTTCCCTATTTATTTCAAGTGTAGCTCATCCTAAGAGATAAAATAAACCTGTCCCCCTAACAAAGGCTTTGTGTGGGCTTCGCTAATCCGTGCCGAGCGGCAAGGTGCAGTCCTTTTTGTTTGTTTATTTGTGGTCTGGAGTGAAGGAAAACAATAGCTCGCACCTTTGGTCTAATCAAACAATAAACTAATCCACTTGACGGCTGTTAACGGAGATGCGATGCGGGGATGGGTTAGAGGTCAGTGCGAGCGAACCGCACAGGTAGGGGAGGAATAGCGGAAGACTCCTGCCAAACACCCTTTCATTCATTTATATATTATGTTATTATATATAATACATGTATATGATATCGCTCGACAGAGAAGGGAAGGGGCGTCGGTGGCTTAAAACAGAGAGAGAGACCCGGCGCTTCCCGGGAGGGGGCCAGAGGAGAAACGCCATGAAGCAAGCGAAGGCACCTCGCCGCTTAAAAACACAACCCACGGGCCGCCCGTGGCGTGGCGAAACCCCGCTCCGCCTGCCCGCCCGGGCCGCAGGGGCTGTCCCCCGCTCGCCGGGTCGCCTGCTTGCTTTGCGGGTAGAGGGCGGTGGGGCAGAGCCGCCCCCGCCACGCGTGACCGGGGAGCGCCGGCCGGCCCGCGCCCCGCACACGCCGCTGCCTCCCCGGGCACCGCAGCCGCGGAGAGCCGCTCAGAAGGGCTCTTTCCCGCTCTTATCCCCCACCATCTTCCCCTCATTTAAAAAAACCAAAAAAACAAAAAAACAACAAGCTTTAATGCCGCTAAAATCAACACCCGCCGCCCGTGGGGTAGGGGAGGCCGCTCCCCACGCAGCTCGGGGAGGGGGGACACAAACAGCGGAGAGGGAGCGGAGGTGAATGGCGGGTGTTTGAGCTACCTGTGAAAGTAAACAGGTAAACACTCCCCCGCTGGCAGAGGCACTTGTCCTCAAGTGCAGCCACTCGGCCTGTGTACACGCACCGCGCCGCCGGCCTCCCGTGGGCTTGTGCAAACAACCCCGCCGGGGCGAGCCCCCGGGGGAGCGGGCTGGGAGGGGCCCCCGCAGGCTCTGCGGGCCCCCCCCGCCGTGCCACCCCCTCGCCGTAGCGCTGGAGCATCCCCCCCACCCGGCTGGTCCTGCGCGTGGGTGCGGGCAGCGCGGCCGGTGGGCTCCCAGCGGGGTGCTGGGAGGAGGACACAGCGGGGGAAAGGCGCGAAGGGCGGCGGGAGCACCCCCCGGCGCTGTCGCGATAGCCGCCGGGCTGCCGTCGGGTTTTCCCCCACGCAGCGCGGTTCCGGGCACGGGCGGCGCGGGGCTGCGTCCCGGCCCCGCGACCCCTCCTGACGTCAAAGGGCCCGAGCGGCTCTCACGACACCCCCCGCCGGTGACGTCACGGCGTCCCGGGCCGCTCGCTCGGTGCGGAGGGAGAGCGGCCTCGCCCCGCAGCGTTGCCCGCGCGTGGGACACCACACACACCCCCACCCCCCCACCCCCCGCCGCTGCCGGGCCTGGGAAAACCTTTACCTCCCAGGTGGAGCCGGGGTCCGGCCAGAGCCCCCCGTGCGGGGCCGGGCCGGRCCAGCCCGCAGCGACCCCCGGGGCCGTGACCGCCTTCACGCGGCTGAACGGCCCGGCCGCCTCCCGTGGGCATCCCCCGCTCCCGCCGCCGTCGGGCCCCACGTCGCGAGGGGTTTGCAGGACGCTCTGTCCGTGTCGTGGCATTTCCGCGTCTGTTTGGGTTTGGGTGGGGGTATTATTATTATTATCATCATCTTCATCATCATCATCATTATTATTACTACTATTACTACGTAAAGCCTGGCTCTTCATCCCGGCCCGAGGAGCGGGGCTGCCCAAACGAGGCGGGCCGCCCGCCCCGCCGCCCCGGCGATGCTCTGCCCGTCCTCCCCGGCTTGGCTTCTGCCCGGGTTCTTTAATTCGGGACGTTGTATCGTCGTCCTGCCGCTGTCGCGATTGTCACCGTTATTACTTGCTGGTTTTTTTCCCCTCGCTTGCCGCGGCGGGAAGGAATTAAAACCCCACCCGAGCGAAGCGCCGCCACCTCCCCCGCTCCGGGCAGGTCGAGCCGGGGGGGAATAAATCGATCGATAAACCCGAGATTTGCTGGAAATTAAAGCTCTGTGTCTGGTGCGTGCCCCCAGCCCCTCCCCCCGGGGAAAGGGAAGCGGAGCGGGGGGAGCGCCCGCCCGAGGGGTTCCCTCGATATCGAGGAAGGACTCCGAAATGGATGAAGAGATAGCCATTGAGTGCGGTTGAATACCATGACAACTAGGAACAACCTCAGATTTATTCCCAACAGTTAGGACACACTGAAAGAGGGCGTCAATCACGTATTATTTCGCCACTGAAATAAATGCAAAAACTGCGCCGAGACAAAGGGTTCCAACAGAAGCCGGACATTTGTCTACATTGCGGACATTGTCTCCAGCTTAGCCATAGGGTTGTATTTGTGTTTGCGCGGGTCCGACCACCCAGGATGTGCTCAGGGGCTCGCTTAAAAAAAAAAA
>JAYKAV010003210.1:1999263-2027839 GCA_035582835.1 Phoebastria nigripes
CAGGGCGGCAGCAGAGCCCCGCGCAGGCCGGCGGAGGACGGGGCGGCGGCCCGCTGCCCCTCCGCGCTCCCCCGGGGCCGGGAGGGGGGGAACCCGGGGGAGCCGAGGCGGTGGGCACCGGCCCCCGACCCCCGCCCCCGCCGTCGGGCGGCCGCACGGCGGCGCTGCCGGATAAGGGACGCGCCGTCGGGGCCGCCCCGGGGGACACCCCCCCCCCCCCGACTCCCTCCGCCCCCGGAGGGGTGCTGACGGCGGCCGGGAGCCTGCTCACCGCATCACGCCGGGGGAAGGAGCCCTCGCAGCCGCCCGGTGACGCGGCAGGGGCACGGAGCGGAGGGATGGACCAGGGGGATGCATGGAGAGCACTCCAGGGGTTAATGGGAAGGGTCCYGCCAGCACCCTGCCTCGCCCCGCTGGGGGAAATCGCTTTGAAATACAGCGCAGAGCTCATAGGTGTGAAAGGGTCTGTCCCGTAATCCTTATGGGGGGCAAGATGCCATAGAAGTGAGGAATCCTGCCACGCACGCTGGTGGTACTGCTGCCCCTTCTGCCCCCMCAGCCCCAGGGGGCAAGCAGAGCCTCAATACCTAGGAACCTATCTTTTCAGCAAGCTGTGACTCCAAGTCCTAGGCAGAGTTTGGTACAAAGCATTCACCTGTTTTATATGATTATGAGTATCAACCCCACCAGAAGAACAAACAAACGAGTGAGGACAGCACAGCATTTCAGAGAGCTGAAGATGAAGTGACAGCACATGCACAGCTTCTTCCCAGCACTCCATCTCTTCTCACCCCTGCATGAAGTCAGAACATTGGCAGCCATGGGGATAGCTGCAGCTGCCTTGCTGCTTTTGAATGCAACTTACAGCTCACACACTCAAAGGTATTAAGGCATCTAAGCATAGCAGGTAGGTGCTTAAGGACATCCCTTTTTTTGAATGATCCAGCTCAAAAGTGCTTTGGGAAAGGCCAAATAAATGGTAGCCACCGGCTCCCCTTGCTGTGCCTTTAGCAAGTCTCCCCACCACCAGCAGATAGCCCACCGCACTGTGCAATAGCCACAGGGATGCTCAGCTGTGGTTTTTTTCCTCCCTGTGCTATTCGGCCTGTTGTGTTAGCAAAAACAAACATTGAAAGAATGTCAATACTCACATTTTGTGTCAAAAACAAGAGTCCAAGCTATGGTTTTGTCCCCACTTCTGGCCTTTGAAAGTATCTGAGCAGCAGGTTAAAGCTCATAGCAAGCAAGTTCGGACACCTTTGTAACAAAAAAAATTCAATTCTGGGAAAGCGTCAACTCTCATTCCCAAGAGCAGCGATGCGTGCTCACCCCTCCTTACAGTGACCTCCCCAGGCTGACCCCACTAGGAAACGCTTCAGGAGAAACAGATACAGCCCTCACTTAAATAAACTCCCAGGACGAGGCTTGGCACCACTCACCTCCATGCTACAGCCCCGCTCAGGTATGGCCAGGGTTGCTCTGCCATTCTCTCTGGGGTGGAGCCRAGACCAGCACTCTCCAAAACAGAGATCTCCATTTCTTCCCCAGGAGATAACCCATTTCCAGCCCCAGAAAGATCCAGTTTTCTTCACAGGCTCATCCATTCTGTGCTTATTTCTCACCAGGAGATGCATCACTAAATTTTGCAGTTAATTCAGTGAACAGCAAGACTTTCATTCAGCAGATTCACCATCCAGGGACGGTGAAGTTGCTGGTTTTTGCAAAACAGCTGTTAACTAATGATACTTTCATATATAAAGAGCCAACAATTCTGGCTCTTTTCATTTTTTTTTTTATATGCATACACACACACACACACACATATATATAAGAACACCTAGAAACAAACACAATAGTGCCCGCAGGTTGGGGAAACTGGGGTGAAGACCTCACTGGCCAGCCACCCCTTGGAGGTGCACCCACTCACGATCCCTCCCCACGCAGCGCTGCTCCCACCTTGCACAGCCAATGCTGTGGCCTTGCAGACAAGCTGGCTTGGCAGCTGCCACTCACCTGGGGTGACACTCAAAGCATTTGTTCTTCTGCCGCTCCTGGGTGCTCGGACCTTACCTGAGGGGTGGCTGTCACCCCACTTCCCAACACAGAAGCCTTCAGAGGCAGCTTCCAGCACCAGCTCACTGCCCCAGGTTTCTTCAAGCTGCCCACACCAGCTGGCCCAAGGCATGGGACAGGAGGGACCTCCCCTTTGGTTTCCCCCCTGCCTTTCAGGCAGCAGCCCCCCTCCTCCCTCCCTTCCTGGCCATACCCATGGCTGGGACAGGTTGGTCCCCCCAAAACATTTGAATGACCAGCAGGTTCAGAGATCCTGGGGTGCTCCAGGCACAAAGGACAAGTGCTTGGTTGGGAAACAAAGGATTTAAGCCTGAAGAGTGGGTTATAGCTTGGGTGCAGCAGCATCCTTCCCTCCTGCAGGCTCTGAGGCTGACCACGTGCTCCACAGCGCTCTGCAAGTCTGTCCCACAGAAAAATGAGCACCAACGTGCAGTACCCCTCGAGGTGCCACGGTGCCACACTGGCATGCAAATCCAACAATAAATTCTTTAAAAAAGGTTTTACACATCAGGCAAAAATAATTTAAAACATGAGTTATCACATCTCCATTTTAATGTTTAACATATTTTATTGTTTACACAAATAAGGTTTGAGCAGTTTGAGGTGAGTGGGGTGCATATAATAGGCCCTAGTTCCACTTACATATTTGGGATTTAACTGCTAGAAACAATGTCAATGCTATCAACAGAAAACATTCAAAATGTGATGTAAAAATCCAAGGGCCCAGAGAAACTTGCCTTGARTTGTTACAGATTCACTTAAACAGAGTCCCTTGATTCTGCATAGAGATCTGCTGTATTTCATGGGGTTTAGCACCATTTCAGGGAGAAAATTATCCATGAGAGAAAAACTGCATGCAAAGCTGCTCAGAATAAATTGTGTAAAATCATATTATCACCACCACAGCTCGGTCTGGTCAAACAGGCTGGACTATTTCAACTATTTAAGGAAAGACCAGTTGAAAGAAACCAGTATATGTCTATTCTGATGGTTATTATTTTTTTTAGTGCAAAGAACACAAACCAAAAGTACACCAATCTAACTCTGAGAAACCAGCATACAAAGAATTCAAGCATCTTAACATACCAAAATCCACTCTGACCACATGGAATATATAGGATGGGGGAGGTTTGGGGGACTTAAAGCACAGGATCCTTTTGGCACCTAAGGTTGTAGCTGTACTAGCAAACTAAGCGGTACTGGTGATCATTCCTTGGAACAGTGTGCTCTACAGCATAAAACTCAGGAGAGTCCCTGCCTCTTCCCCAGGTTACCAGAGCATGGTTTCAGTGCCATCCCTGAGGTCGTGGCAGGGGCTGTGTCCCCCCGCCCTGCGGTCACACTGCCGACGTGAGCGCCRACCAAGGCCGATGGAGACGCGCAGGCTGCAAACAGCACGCAGGAAAGCTTCTCTCTCCCCGTGACCTGCGGGATGTGTTGTACACATCTTGCAGGAAAGAGTCTTTTGCAGGAAAAGAGTTCATCTCCTGTTGTCCAAGACTGTAAAAAAAAATCCCTGGAAAACTTCCCCAGCCGTGGAGCTTCCCAGCTATTTTCTTTTTCAGACATTTCCCCCCACACACTTAAGTTAAAGTTTTTCTGCAAAAGCCTGAAACCCACTGACTCCTAAAAAAGATACACACACATGATTTGTTACCCAAGATCAGACCAAGTAATTCAGCTTCAATATACTTTTGATAAAAATGGCCTTAAATCCCTCATATCCTCTATCCAAGGCTCAGCCCACTGAGTAGTCTCTGCTACACCATGGAGAAGGACTTGGCACCGTATCTCGCAGGGTAAAACAAGTTCCTGACCCTCTTTGGTGCAGTTATGACCTGCCCTGCTCCGTGTTCAGCAAGCCAAAGAGGTACGGTGGGGTGCTGCTCCCAGGGGAGCGCAGAGCCAGAGAACACTGCAAACCAGGGGATGCAACAGCAAGGGTGTGGGACAGAAGAGGCGCCTGCGATGCACGCAAYGGGAGAGACGTGCTCTTTAAAAACACCTCACTGCTGCCTGGGCGCAGACCAGACCCACTCCCCATAGARCCATGGTGTCGGGGTGCGTGGCTCCCCACTGCATCTGCAGTGACAACTCCCCCCGCTTGTCAGATAAGGAAGCCGATGTCGTGCAGCGGCCATTGGGTTTGCTTATTCCTCTTCCTCCCCTTTAGGCTTCTGCTTCCGTAATCACTCCAGTGCTTGAGAAAGTCCGGTCGGTGGTGCAGCTTTCCTTCCACAACCTATGCACAAGCAGAAATATGCTCAGTTCAGAAAATATGGCAGGAATCATCCTGAAACGTGCTTTCAAATAAAGCTGCAGCAAAGCAACCCTTGAGGTTTTTTTCCCGGGTATATTCACACAAGCCAGCAACAGCCATAAGAGCCTAGTTAAAAGTATATCGTAGTCCCCTTGACTGAACTGGGTGTAAATCACAGCCTACAGAGTGATCCTAGAAGACCCATTTATATACAAAACAAGCGACTTCTAACCTGACCTTATTTTGCCCTAGAAGTGAGAGGAGACATTGCCTTTGCCGAGACGTACACAGAGCTCAGCATRCACCATGTATATCCAAAGATTTTTGGACTCTCCCAGGTGGAGAGAGGCAGTGGCTACATGTCAGACCCATCACTTTCACACTCAAGTACCATGATGATAGGTGAGGAAGGGAAGGGAATTACTGGTGATTTGAGAGGTTGCCACAGAGCCCATATCAAGGGAACATCACACCAGCCCTTCCCCTCTTGCACACTGCTTACACACGCATGCCAGGTAAACATCTTCAGCATCTTCCAGTAAGCCGTTAGAGATGTTTGGCAGAAACCTTGGCTCTGCCAGAAACCAGCCCAAGTTTTGCAGAGCTGAGATCTCCTCCTTCCTTCAACCCATGTCCTGGCTGTGCCTAACAGCCAGTGGAAAGAGGACACTGGCAAGCACTGTCGCCTCACCCCGCTCAACTCACATCACCAGCAGTGGCCTGAAGCCCCTGGAGAGCCAAGCACACCCTCCCAGGTAGGAGGTGGGAAAGGGTGTCCTCAAACCCACCAAATGGGCTGAGAAAGGGGGAAATGGTGCTGTGCGTTCATTGCCACCCATTCCACCCTCACAGATCCTTTGCCCCACTGATGCTGCCTTCACACGCTCATCCATCGTGACCACTAATAATCTAAATCTATATGCGCCTATATGTGTGACATGCATGAATTTACATACACATTTAAGAAAGGCAAGGAAAGTGGTGCTGGCAGTGCCAGACATCTCATTAATTTACTCCTGCCATAGCAGCATTTCGGCCAGGATGAAAATACRTTAGAGGTTCATGCAATTCTTACCACTGATTTCCAAAGACAAAGGTTTTAAAGGTCAAAAGAAAGACTCGCTCATGGCTTATGTGATGCTTTTTGAAGTAATGGATAAATGCAGACTTGCCTTTGATGGTCCCTTTCAGAGTTAGGTAACAGCTGGATGAAAATCCACTACAAAAGAGAATTCAATGTTATCATTAGCGGTGACTTTGGATAGCAGCTGTTTGCTGCATTTTTCAGAAGACTACTTGATTTGTCCCTCTCGAGCGAGGCCACTTAAAACTCCATATTATGGACAAAACACCAACTGAAACATCCCCAGCTTTTTGTATTTTGGCTCTCTTAAGGTAAGTGTTTCAGAACGAGGCAAAAATAAAACTCAACCCAGAGTCAACAAAGAACAATCAAGCTGATTAAGATGAGGAGGGAAAGAAGCGAAGAAGGTATGGTCACCCAGTCTGCACCAGCAGGCATCCGACCACTCTGTGCATTTTGTGCTGGGTGCTGCCCGTATAGAGTAACCATGCGCCCCCCCCTTCCCATATAAAGGCTTGGGAAAAATAAATCAATGAAGATAGATGGATTACAAAATTAATCTAAAGCGACCGAGGAATGGTAATATTGAAAGTAATTTTGCCTTTTTGCAGTCCAGGACATTCAGGATTATTTTCTCATCTTCTCTGTTCTTCTTGAACCAAGGACTTTTCTGTTTGCAACCTGTAAATAATAACCTGGTCATTAAACTGCAGCCTCAGTGCTGTGTGGTCTAATTTGACAGAAACCTGGTCAAAATTTGGTCTGTCCAAACTCGCTCTGGAACAAATTAGTAGCAAATTAGTGACTGCCAGCTGGTACACATGATCACAAAGTCATTACATTATTGTCTTCAGCGTGAGCACAAATTTTCAGAAGGTAGTTAAAGAAAGGGATTATGGCAGTGGCATATCAGCTCTGGGAAAATGCTTCAGCAAAAAGCATATGAACACCAAGCTCCACCTATACTGATACGTATGGGTCCATCTCCTGCTGATCCCAAGCCCACCGAAGTCTGAAGACACCTATTAACCTCACTAAAGATTGCTTTTGCCTGGGGAAGACTTAGACTTTGGAAAATATTTTTTCCAGACACCCCAGCATCTGTGAAGGAATAAATCAACTCAGTGGCATGTTTTAAGCCATCTGGCCCAACATATCATCAGTTTTTTACCACTGTCATAAAAAAACCTATATTAGTCTAGACTTTCTATTCAGCTGAAACCATTGTGCAAGTATTTAAATAGGAACCTAAAAGTAATCACTGTTAAACTTTATCCCCCTTTCAGCTCAGATGTAAAGCTGAAGCTTGGCAGTAAACAAGATAAGACTGTTTTTCCATAACCAGTCAATTTTGTTTGGCTTAAACTAAAATTCTAGGGCTGTCTTCTCATTTATAGCCATGCCTTGTATCTAGGTTAAGGACTTTACAGTATGCTAAAGATAGGCATTTGTTCTCCATCTGCTTGCTTTTACCTCTCAGATACTACTGAGGTCAGATCTTCAGCTAGTGGAAACCATTGGAGCCCGTGGGGTGTAACACTTGCTTCAGCTGAGAGCAAACTGCTATGAATGTGCTCTCTTCTTCACAAATCACCACAGGTCGCAGCTCCAGAGGAGCTCCTGGACAACTTTCTGTATAATTCATGATCGCTTCCTGGAGTAAATAATGCTTTCTGCCCTCCCCATGCGCCTTCGGTTATTGTGCTCCTTCAAAGGCCCAGACAAATAAAAGTTTGATGTTTATTTTATTTTAAGAATGACTATTTACCCATCTTCCCTATTCTACCTTTATCTTGTTTACTACCTCTTACAATAGCAAGAAGTCACTACCAGGTAACCCCTTTCATTTCAGCCCTCTCCTTGGTAAGTAAGGACGCGTAGCCTTCGGTCACGCTGTTTGCTCTGAGCTGAGCTACGCACTTTCACTGCAAGAAAGATATGCCACACTTTCTTCAATTCTTCAGGTAAAGTGCTGACATCTGACCCTTGTCATGTCTCCAGCTTTCCATTGGGTTTGATCTGCCTTCTTACCCTTAAATCACACTCACTGCGTACACCAGTCAGGACTCATTCGCCAAACATCCTTCACTGGAGAGGGGCAACGTGCCCGGCCATGGGCAGCAGGATGCCAGGGGCCAGCTTTGTGCTGGTGGTGGATGTGACCAACCACCTGGGACACAGGGCTGGTGGCAGGTGCTGGAGGTGCTGAGAGGGGATCCGGGACCAGCTCAGACTAAGAACAGTTCATCAGGTGAGGGCAGCTCCATCATCACAGCTCTCACTCAACACGGTCATTATTTGGGCATGTTTCATGTGAGATAAACACTAATATAACTCAGAAACTGAAGCAAATGGGTCTTTGCATATATTTGAAACAAAGGTTTTGGAAATGTGAAGGACCTGGTTTTCAGTAGCACCACCAATAAAGTTTAGGTCATTGCACCTGCTGAAGAGACACGTAGCTATGCAAAGCATGAGAAGTTTAGTCTCAATGTCATCCTCTGCTCACACTCTGGCTACATCAGGTAAATGCAGAAAGTGGCACCCACCTGGCTTTTGGGAGGTTCCTGTTCCATCTCAGCCACAGAAGAGCTGAAGAACTTTGTTGTTCCTCCTCCAGGGCAATGTCAGAGCAGAGAAGAGCTTGGGTTCACCCTCAAGAGCAGGTTTCTTGGCTGCTGTTGTGCTGATGCAACTGTGGCTCTCGCTGCGTCTCTTGGGATCACAAGAACAGGATAATCTTTATCCTGAGAAGGTTGCTTATCTGTGTATGTTTACACCCCACACCCATACCCATCTTCAAAACATTTTTCTCAAAGCCTGTAGAACATATTAAAAAGCAATCAGGAAAAATAGCCCTCTCCTTGACAAGAAGCATCTTAGTCAATCCCACTGCAGAGGGGAATGGCACTATACCGTAAGCCCTTGCCAGAAACATGAACAAAACCAGTTTCCTCCCTCCCTCCAAGAACTGGTAGTGGAGGGGGCTAACCGACTCTACCAAGTGCCTTTTGTTTGCATTAAATGGCTATTCTGAGTTTGCTGGGTAGGATGCAAGTGTTCACCAGTGTTTCRGCAGGATGCTTCCAGTCAGCCATCAAAGCCATCGTATCTCTTTAGCTTGGCTGCTTACAGCACATGCGAGGGGATGGAGGATCCAATCAGCAGCCTGTGCCGCCTTCTGAAGCGGAGGTACTGGGGCTTCACAAGTTACCCAAGCTGCAGACACATCCCCATGAGTGTGAAAGAGTCAGTTATTTACAGAACTTAGCTAAACTGAGTGCGAGTATCCTTACTGAATTATGATAAACCACTAATGGAGCCAGGCTGGAGATCCCACGTACGCTCTTCCATCAGCTCCTGCTGCTGGTGACCGGCAGGGACAGCGGTAGGCTGTGGGGACCTCTCACGTGACTCATGCAAACAGTAATTATGTTCCTAAATATTCAGTTTCTACTTTCTTCAGCTTGATTTTAAAGGCAAACAACAGCTTTTCTAGTTTTCATCAATTATTCATGGGCCACTTCAGATAGCCATCAAATATATAACCAAATTAAATTAACATATCTTGAGTTTTGTAACCCAAGATTTCCTGTTTCAGCCCACAGGACGCCTGCTTCTGTTTGGGTTGCCACTTAATCATTGCATAATATTTGTTTTGGCTTGGTTGTGTGTAAGAAGAGATTTATACCATTCCATCTGGCTGCAGCATGTTAGTCATCAGGGGATAAAAGCTACCCTTAACTCCTCTATAGGCTGTGTTAGTGTAACACTGTGCTGCTTTATGAAGCTTTGGAAACCAACACCACAGTGGACTAACTAAAAATATATACAACTATCTAGTTTGCCACACTGTTTATCAACCTTATCAGCCTTTAACAAATAATACATGCCACTTGAGTCTTCTCCCACCTCCTGAATCACCTACACAAAAATACACAGCTCTCAAAGAGGTAACTTGCATTTATAGTAATCCTAGTTTTTTCTACGCCCTTCCAAAAACAAAATGTAAGATGTGGTGTGATACAAGGGTTTCATCTGAATTTATTTAGGATGACTTCACCGTCACTGTTAATACAGCTCTTAGGGGCCCCAAGATGAATAAGGGTCCCATCATACTAGGTGTACGACACTCAAAGCTGATTCAAAGACAGTGCCTCCCATCTCAGTCTAAAGAAGAGCTTGACTTGACATCCACTGGAATCAATGGAAAGACTCACATTGACTTCTGGAGACACTGAATCAGACTCTCAAAGGAAGACAAGCTCCAAGAAGTGACTGATGGATATATGCTTCACATTTATTGGCACTTGGAGATGTAACAAGGAGTTCTGACAAGTCACAGATGTAAAAAAAAAAAAAAAATCAACAATAAAACTCTACAACATCATCTATAATCAAGTGTAAAATAAGTGGAAATAGCAGCAGTTGCAGCACAAAGTACTTCCAGCAGTACTTGTTGCAGATCTGCTATCAAGACATTGGGGGTTACAAAGGATAAGAGCAGAGACGTTCACACAGCAGAGCTGGATTTGCAATGATTCAGACATTGCAACAGCCCCTCCAGGAGGGGAAAAAAAAAAATCATCAGAGGGAACATGCCTTCCCGTTAATCCTACCTACCACTCCTGACTGATGCCCTGCAGCCATCTCCCCAGCGTGACTGCCTTCCTACCAACCCCTCAATGGCCAGCTGGCACTTGTGTAACCAAGAGGCTCTTCCAAAGACATCCTCACAAGGTCCTTCAAACCCAGTGTGACCTGAGGGCAAGGGGTACATGTCCCTGTTTTTAGCAAAGTCATTTTTCCTGTGTACCCATCATTAGCAGATCCCAGCCACGGCTGTGACACAAGGGAGAGGACAGACACTCATTAGCACGATGTCCCTTCAAGCCAGTTCTCTTCTGATCAGCGGCAGCACTCGCCATGTCCCTGATGTCAGCACAGTGCACTTGCAGGATGCTTTCCCCCCCCCCACAACACACACGTGACTGCGACTGACCTACCTGTGACAGCACTCTGGTGCCACGTGAAGGCATCACGTCATCCTCTCCTGTTGCTGGCCAGAGAACCATGGTGTTTGCCATCAGGTCTGGAGCAGCACGAACGTATCTTCCCTCCAACTCCTGCCAAGGCAGGTCTGTAGGCAGGCTCCTCCTGCTGATACCTGCTAGCAGCACAGTTGTGGAGTACTTTGGATAGCATCTTCCTCCTAGTATCAGCTCTGCCTTCCACCAAAGAGGCTCCTCAAATGTGAAGTCAAGCCTGGGACTTTGACTGCAGCCACCCGTAGGGGCCAGGACCCCTCCTTCTAGCAGACTCCTGCAAGATAAACACGTTAGCTTTCCATGCAGCAAGTCCACCCCCCCCCCGCCCCCACCATGCCACAACAGACCAGCCTTTCCAAAACCACAGGCTGGGAGACATTGTGCACACCTCTGCGTGCCACACACAGGCTCCCCTTCCTTTACCGTGAGATCTGGGGTGATCTGTGGGGGGTTCAAGGATTGCTGGGCTCCAGTGGTGGGCAATAGCAACCACCCTCCTTTACCTGCACTCCCAGCAAGGGACCATGGCTGAGGAGGCTGCACCCACCCAAGCTTCCCCTCCAACCTCTCAGCACCGTATGGATGGGGATTTGGCTTCTTCACCCACCCACATCACTGGCTTGGACAATTGCATCGGCCATTGCGTTGCATGGATATACATCTGATAAAAGGGGGAGAAACTCAATCCATATCTGCCTGTTAGGTCAAATACAGAGGACGAACCAGCCTTCAAACAATAAGTGCAAAGAAACACTGGGGCAGGTACCCTGGTACTTTCTCCTGTGGGACCACCAACACCTTCCTCGGGAGCTTTGCACATCGGCTCTGGGGTAGGCATTGCATCTATGTGCAGATAGAAAAGTTCCTGGAAAACCTCTTACTTGGTATTCTTGCATGGGTCCTTCCAACCAGCACTTTGTTTCCTGAAGGAGGAAGAAGAGTCAATTTAAAATGTTATTTTAAAGAAGGGAAAGTAGATACCATCAGAAGGCAATTCGCTGAGCTGAGTAACAGCTGGACAGGAGAAGCTGTTTTACTCATTGAGTGGCATTTTAGGCACAATGGTTTACATTTTAGATAATTCAGTGTATCAACTGTGCACAAAAGTAATTCAATTATACCATTTTCAGCCTTTGAGCAGAATGGATCTTAATTGCCAAAGAGACATTTTCCTTCATATCTCTGGATCTGTACTTCATGATTTTTGTACTTTGAGCCTCAGCAGCTCTCTCCTGATTAAGTGCTTAATTGTGGTCAGTGCTTTTCAAAGTATTTTCAGCAGTTAGCTTAAGTTCCACTTCAGACACGCACTGTTATCGACTTCTTTATCAACTCGCACAATTTCCCTGCGTCAAATGCTTTCTGAAGTATACTTGGTGGGCCTTGATCACATCCCTGTTTCGCAGGACTCAAGTGGAGAGCCAGATGCCCAGGGAGCCGGACAGTGCTCGCTAGCTCGGGCTCCAGCAAGACGTTTTCCTACCTTCCTTCAAGGCCCTTTCTCATCTGAAGCGGCGGAGTTGCACTTCCCCCCGGGAAGCACGGGCAGAATTGGCAGGCAGCTGCCCGAAACGCTGCCTGCCCAGCGCCCACCACGGGATCACACCGTGCACTGATCCCTCGCCTGCCCTCTGCACACAGAGCGGCAGCAGCCGAATCCCAACTGTTCAGCTGGATTTGCCAGCAAACCAAAGGAATTTAACCATAATTTTAAACCAGGAAATACAGGCTAACATGGGACGTGCTGGATGGCAGCTAAAGTCTGCRGATGCAGTGCTGAAAGCATTCCCCTAGTTTTAAGACCTTGCTCTAAATTAGGACGTACAAGGGCTAAAACCCTTTTTTCCTCAACTCTGAAGCAGGTGACCAGTTAATACTGTCAGTTCCTCACAGTGTGGGAGCTTTTGCAGATGCCCAGCGAGTCCAGTCTCCAGCCGCCTGCTCCAAAAGGTCTACGTGGGCTCGGAGTGCCCTTTGGACAAGGGTATGGGTAACCCCCACCTGAGAGCCCCTCCCAAGATAAGTGATCACTTTTCTTTCAGGGATTTCAGTTTCAGACTAATGGAAGAGAATAGGGAAGGTGGCACTTGCCTCAGTATAAGAAGGTACCTACCCCTTTGGCCCGGGTGCTGCTCCTGAGGCCATTCGCTCCCTGCAATGAATACAGTCCTGCTGTCACAGTCTTCGTTGTGACAGTCCAGCTGCAGCCGAGGACAATCTAGAGCTGCCCAAACAGCAAAGTCTGGTTAGCGCCAGCCTTTCAGGCTGATAGCCAAAACGCCGGCTGGACCATGATAGACCGGGTTGCATCAATATTGTTCCTATGTTTTGGCACTGTGGATGTCTTCCTCCACGGCAAAGATAAACCACAGCCGCTTGCCGAACAGCACCCAAAGACAGCACASGCTGCATGCTCTGCAAGCACTGACAGAGGATCCCATTGACAGGACCTAATCGCTGCTGTGCATCAGTAGGTGCCAACAAGGACTCATGGTTTTATCCCTGCCTCTTACAAGACCATGGGAACATGTTGATGGAGGGTTTGAATTTCTAACTTCACAGCACTAGGAAATTAAACATGACGTTTGAAGTCTTTTCTAGAAACCTTGCAATAGGTCTCCATGGATCACTGTCACATTTTAAAACGTCTGTTGTGTATTGTACCACTGTAAGCTATCAAGTGTAGATTACTGCTGGGGTGAAGCTCTCACAAGATTTCCACTCTTGTAGTTTTCACAGCTATGTGATAAAAATCACGTTGGCCGAAACATGTTGGACCTTAAAAACAAAGAATATCTCAGCACAGTTTAGAAATACTTATGTTCGGGCAAACATATTGCAAATCAGCCTGGATCCTTACCTGCAGATGTTTGAGCAATCACCTTGCAACTGAGAGAAGTCAAAACAGCTCCTCATCTCCCCCCAGTAACTCACATGAAACTGGACCTCTTTGGCAAGAAAATTGGTCRGGTTATTTATCCACCATGAAAGCCAGTACTTGCATCTGTTTCAAACACAGTATAGTCCGACAGCTTTTTGCTTTCAAGCAGTGTGAAAGCCATCAACACACAGGAGTGCTCAGGAACACACGACAGGATCAAGCCTTCCACGGCCAGGACTTAAACCCTTGTTTAAGCTCAGTCCCGTGCCTCTGGTTTGCACGAGCAATGGCTATGATTGCCGAGGTAAACTGAACACTTGCCCATGCAAGTGGCCAGCAAAGACCACGGACAGATTTTCTGTTCATTCGGATGGGCTTTGGCTCAGGAACTAAAAAGCCATTAATATATGGAAATATAACAGCTACTCACAGCCCAGAGCGAGACGCTGGATCTCTGCAGCGTAGGGCTCATGCTGTAGCGATGGTCGGGTGTACCTGAGCTCCACCTCAGCTGGGGACAGACTGCTCCTCGCATCATCGCACGAGCAACACCGTGCAGACAGGCACGCGACGGCTGGGAACAGCTCCAGCCTCGCCACGCAATTAATTGCCTTCTCTCTCCCCATTTTACATGAATTTGCAAGAAGCTCTTGAAAAGTTTAATGGCTTCTCTGCACTGTGGTTTTGAATTTAGTGGGTCAAGAAAAAGCCCCGGCTAAGATCAAGTCTCCCTCTGGGCACCCTGGGGTGTCTCGAGGGGCTCAGTTCAACTGCAGAGCTCTGAAAAGCTTTCCATAAATTAGATGTCAGGAATGGAGTTAACCAGACCTCAGCTACATGTTCAGCCATGAAGTCTTGAAGGGCCTCATCACTTCATGGATACTTCATGGACACTTCATTATACTTGAGCCAATTACCACCTGCTAGGAAGAGCTGTGCATCTCACATGTCATAGTTCCTGAACAAGGATCACTCACAGCTCCCCAAAAAGCTTCCAGCTGTGGGAAAACTTGTGAGGTTTCAGACTACAGAAGCAGCAGATGACATTGCAAGTGGTGCCACAGGCCAATGTTCAGACGATAGAGCTGCTAATGGTTAATATAATAATATTTTCATTTCGTTGTACATGAGAAAAGATAATTACTTTCAGGGTTTAAGAAGCGAATGTGTTGATCCAAATGTAATCTCTGTATTTTAGCATTTGATTATTACATTAGAAATACAAATGTCAATGGGCTGTAGTAACCTAAGTTACCAGAAGAAAAAAGAGATGTTACTTAAATTACAGTACAGAGGGAAGAGCAGAAGCCAACGAGGGACTTCTAACTTTTGTTAATTACAAAATATTACTTCTGAAAAGCATTTCAGGAGCCAAGAGCTTTTGTTTTTCTTAAATGATCCTTTTGCTGCACCCAGAACCAGTGAAGGCCTGGATGATGCAACCAGAAGGGAGAACTACAGATAATTTCCATTTCTTGATCACCCAAATCAGAGATGAAGACCTGAATGGCTCATCTTCCACAGCAAGGAAGCTCCATGTTTTATAGCCATTTAATGACAGTCTGTAGCCATCTACTCAGTTGTCACAAGTTAATACGAGAAACCCAAAATACACTCTTGGAGATCGAGGTCTGAGCAATGCTTCATTGACACTTCTCATGGGCTCAAAGACTGAAGATGCTTTTGTGTTTCCACTCCTTATCTTTTTTTTTTTTGCAATCCAGTTGGCATCTGGCACCTTCTTTCTTCTTTGTAAGCCCAGATGGGCTTGTTTGTCCATCTTATCCTAAACCTTCTCTAATGAACCTGGCATGCAGAGAATCTTCTTCATGCCCCAGCCCAATTCAATGCAAAACCGATGCAGATCTAACCAGTGGCCCAACAGAGCAAAGCCGATCTATTAACTAGTTTAGAAATGAAGCATTGTCCTCCAGGAAGAGATCCCTATTCTGAACTTCTTGCTAAAAGCACCTAACACAAACTGGAAGCCAAGACTGCGTGCAATAGTTAATAACAAGAGCGTGCTGCCAAGAATTGATTTGAATTGTTATGATTTGCTGTTGAACAAGTTATTGCCTTGATTTCTCAGCAAAGTTCAAGTTTACAGCAGACTGATTAGTCCTGCTAACATTCCTGAAGCACCTACCGTTGTATGAAATTTTATTAAATTGCCAGCATCGACGGCTGTTCAAAGTTTGTGTGCCTTATTGCAATTGATGACAGCAAAATAAGGAAATAAAGAAAGGGGGAGGGAGGGGAACTCTGTTAAGGTTTTTTCTTTTTCCTTTTCAATAAAATGTCAACTCCATTATATAGATGTCAACTCCATTACTGTAATGCTCCTTCTGTAACCTCAACATGTAACTATCTGCTAATAAAACAAGTTTCTCAAAGGGAGTGCTGAGGGCAAGCATACCCGCCGTAGGTTTCAATCTGTTTAAGAAAATGCCTGTTTATCCTCGTAGGCACAAATACCATTTTCATTATTCTGTTTTCCTGCTTGTCTTTGTTGCCCAAAAATAAAAACCTGCTCCTTATCCCAAGGAGCCCGCAGTGGTCGCGGACCTGTTCTTGTTATAGGAGAAGCCAGAAAATACGAAGAGCAATGCCCGGCATGTTGGCAGGGCCATAAAAAAAGCTGCATTAGACAGCAGCAAAGATGGGAGAAACAGAGGAGCAGCTGCCCCAGGGTCCTGCTCCAGGTAGGAGACCCCCGATGTGCTGCCCAACCCTCTCAGGGACCTGCCCTGGGCAAATGCCCCCCAAAAGCAGCAAGATCCAAAAGCCTGGGCAACCCCACAGGGGTCTAAGCCCTCGAGGGGCTTAGACAGGTTTGTGTGTTCGTGAGGTCAGGATACATTTGGGAAGAGAAGACGGGTGTATGAAACCAGGGGCTGTTTGTAAGCACCCTTCCCACAGCTCATTTTTTAAAAAATTCTGTTTTTAAATAAACAAAAACATGATGGGGGAAGACCCTCACCCTTTCCCAGGCAATAGCTGCGAGAAGCCTGGAGGAGGACAGACCTCCTCCTGCAATCTCAGGTTTGTTGGCTGTACACATCAATAYGAAGACAAAGATGAGTACATATTTAAAGAAGAATAAAGAAATCCATTCCAGAACAGGAGTTGTTTAGATAATTGATTTCCCTTGGACTTACAAGCACTAAATAACACCCACTGAGCCACATCTCTGAGATAACCTTTTCCTTCAAATCTCTCTTCCAAAGGATTGGCCTTTGACAGAGGCATCTTTCAAAGTGCAAATCTAGCAAGCTTTAAGCCAGCTCATAGGTAAGACCTTTCTGAAAGAACACGATGATGATTCCTCAAGCAATTATTTTTCCTTAGTATCCTTTGCATAGAGAGAGCTAATTAACTGCCTGCCAGGTTCTGCAGATTCACAGTGAAAAATGAAGTAGTACAAATGTCATAATTAATTAGCAGTTTAATGCTAGAATGAACATAGCAAAGGTGCTATAAATATTCAAGCAGCAGGACCTCCACACCAGCGTGCACTTGCTGTGCTAGCCTGCCCCAGCGGGGATGTTGTTGGGGATTTCATATGCCAGGGACCACACAACGGGGCCCCAAATCGCCATTCCTTAGCAGTAAGCTCAGCCGGAATCACAGAGGAATGAGAAATAGTCTGTCATCTCCCACCTTCGTGCTGTTGGCCATCTTCCCCCAAGGAGCCGTGCCGGGGAAGCTCACGCCAGGCAGTGATCTCGCTGCTCGGACCCCCTACACCACCGCAGGCTCTGCCCTGCTGGGTCCCAGGGCTCACRCTGGTTTGCACAGCCCCAAACCCCGCTGCTTTCCGGAGAGCTAAGGTCAGTCCCACCTTTCGCCCCCGCCCCGGCTAGCAGGACATTTTGTTTCTGTATTTTTAGCGAGCACAATGGTGACAGTGGACATCAGCCAGCTTCCCAGCACCTCTCGCCACACAGTTCCCACCTTGCATGGGGTAGATATGAAGACACAGCCATTTTTTGCACGTAGACCTGAAGCCTTCAGAAACCTCACATGGGTAGCAATCCCATCCCACAGACAGAAAAGGAGCACATCAGCACGCAGAGTTACCAGCTTCCCCATGGACCAACGCAGGCAGGGGGTAAGACAGGTCAAACCCAGTGCCTTACACCAGACATGCAATGCAAATTAAATTTAAAAGTCATCAAGATTGGCTCTTGGCAAGAGCAAAAACCCAAGAAACCCCCTGAGAAGACACTCAGCCCTACCCTTGCCCCTTGAGCAGATATGCCCAGCGCTTGCAGGCACTGGGGAGCATGCTCACCCATACCTGGAGCCCAGCACAGGACAGCTCTGCATGGGACACCTCGCACCCTGCTGTGGGCTCTGGACCAGCCCTCATAAGCCTACGAGGCGTGATGGAGCAGCCYAGGCACAGGTCCCACCCTAAAAATAAACGACCCTGGGGCTCAGGCACGGTTCCCACCCTGAATGGCCCAAGGGCTCTGGAGCAGAGCAGGCTCCTGCAGAAAAAAAAATAAGAGGGGGGAACTTACAGGTGTCCGTGGCTCCTTTCACACATGGTGCCCAGGCACCCACGGCTCCCTCAGCTCCCAGCTCTTCCCCATCCACCTGCGGGAGATCTTCAGGGGTAAAGARTAAACAGATAAATGAAGCCACTCTGCCAAGCACCCGTCTCCAGAGCATCCCGGGCAGCGGTGCCATCGTTGCCATCTGCTCTGCTTTGTTGGTTATGGAAGGCAATGCTGCTTTTTAGGTCTTTTTTTTTTTTTAAAATACCACTATCGCTTTGCAGACTGCAACTCCATGGTGACAAGCACCACTGAGAAACCTGTGACACTCACGGGTCAGAGCCTGCACAGCACGTGCTGCAGCAAGGGAAGAAAACAATGAACTGGAGCAGTAACCCAGGGTATGAAAAAGAGGATAGCCTTGAGCATGAGAAAACACATAGCAGAGAAGAGAAGGTCCTTAACTTAAGTTCCTTCTTTTTTTAACCTAATGAAATCTTTTATTACACAATCTGGAAGAGGCCAGCACCTCTTAAACATCTGCTTGGATGCTTTGTTCAAGCATCAAACTTCTCTTTCCTTTGCTTCCGCTGTTTTAACATGCCTGGCCCGTCAATGGCATATTTCAGCACTTCAAAAGTGTGACGTTTCCAGGTTTTTTCCCCCAAAGTGCTGCCTCCTGCAGGTGAGAGCAGTGAAATAATGGCTGGGTTATGTTCATCAGTCATTAGGGTACCACGCACCATGGAGCTCAGCCGGCGAACGCCACTCCTCGGGATGCAGCAGCCTATTCCAGAAGCTGGGAAGGCATCAGCAGGGCACTCGCCTCCCTACAGCCTTCCAAACCGCAAAGGTAATTTCCCTGTGCAAGAGCTTTGGATCTACAGCGATGGGGACTTCTATGGAGGGAATCTGGGAGATGCCTTTCACCACCACTTGCTCATTTGAGAGCAGAACTAGTCTCCTCCAGGTTCACATCATTCATAAAACCAGTTTAACCAACTCCTCCTGACTCAGTCTTGACCTGGCCTGTTATTTCCAGCTCTGGCTATTCGCTGCACCGCTCTGCTCTCCTCAGTTCGGATCACCTCTGTACCAGGCTGTCCCACAAACTTTCATATGCATTGAGAGACACAAGATGCTAARCTACAGACTCACTGGATATATAAATCAGATTTAAAGAATGTCTATGTGGCCTTTGCCAGCCCTGCACAAGAGGCCAACCCTATTTCAGCACCTGGAGATGCTGACGGGCACCCAACAAGACAAAAACGAGTCGGTACCCAACTGCAGAGTGCACGGATGCTCTGGGTGCGCTGGAGTGGTCCAGCAGCACGAGATGGCAGCCTGAAGTGCCTGATGCCCTTGCAGAAACTACCTCCCAGTTAGGAGCATGACTCCCATTGATTTTTCACTAGGGTTTGTGGTCCTTCATGAAGTCTGAAAAACCCCACTCGCATCACACAAACTGTCGGACAGCTTGGACACCCCTGAGCAGGCACGGGGTAGCCTAAAGGGAAACCTCCCTCTGCACAAAAGGGCAGAGAAATGAGGTGACCAGGGCACAGAGACTCCCTCTCCCAGCCAAAGACCACCTTGCACCCCACCACCAGCCACCCCCTCCCATGCCAGCCCAGCTCTGCTCTGTCCATGTGACAGCATTGGGACCCAAGCCCAGTTTGGCTAATTAATTTCAAGCATTGCCTCTTTATTCCCGGTAGCCAATACTGTAAGTCATCTTACACGCATTGGCTTCCCTCAGTGTAATTTAATTAAAAGGAGAAGCTCAGACATGATTTCTTCTTTAGAAAACTGTCTTTCTGGTGGCTCCATTATCCCCTTCTGATCTCTTGAGAATATTTGTTGTTTTATTCTGCATATTCCAGTCCTCCCATCGCAGGGAGCTGCCCAATGCCAGTGACCCCGGGGACCTGCACACAGAAGCCACAGGCAGCCGAGTCAGAAAAGCTGACTGGGGTGCCAGCACGCCACGTGCAAGCTCAGGTGCCCTTTGCAAGGTCCTGACTTGAGGTGATCCAGCAGCAGAGCTGCTCCCGCAGCTCTATCCCAGCGAGAAAGCTCTGCCACGTCTGGTCTCTGGCTCCTTCCACACCAGGGGACAGGGGAGCAAGCCCCGAAGGTGCCACGGCGGGTGCTGCTCTACCACGTGCAAACCCCACCACGTCCCCCCTCCAGGGCAGACACGCACTGAGGGAGGGAAGAGAGAGGACAATATTTCTACCCTTTTACCCACTGCTTTTGGCAGTCAGTGATGACCCTATTATAATCCTCATCTCCCAAAACAGCCAAATCCCCCTTGCCACCACGGAGGCAGCCTCACCTCGCACACCCACGCTGCCCTGTGGAAACAGCCATGTCCTCCCCTCCTAGGTGGGACGAGCAGGAGCTGCTCCTCAGCTCCCCTTCACTTCATCAGAGCAGGTGAGGTGAGCCCTCCCTTCACAGGCAATGGGCAGGGGGATAAACATCCTTAAAGCCCAGCTTCACAGCTGAGTGCCATTTAACACCAGCACCCACACCTGCACCGCTGATGAACAAAGCCCCATGGACCAGCTTCCCTCACTCTCCACATCACTGGGAAACGAACCATCTCCCCGTGCCCCGGCCTGTGGCGGGTCTTGCACCCACGCTGCCCACCAGACACGCTCCTACTCCACAGGGCTGGCACAGAAACTCTTCCTCCAAAAGAGGTGTTTTCTCCCCACCCTGGTTGCCACCTTGCTCTGCTCAGCCTCCCGGAGCCAGGGCTCCAAGTAACTATGGTTACTTCTAGTTGTACAAGGAATATTATTCTGGCCTCAAAGGTAATGGAGAGGATCCTTCAGGAAGTCTCTCTACTTTGTGATTTCCTCACACTATCTCTAAATCTAACCCAACCGCCTTGACCATGCGCTGACATAAGGATGCCAATAAAAGAAATCAGGAGATGTCATCAAATGAGTATGGAGGTTTTTTCATCTTTTTTTTTCCTTTTCCAAAGAAAACCTATGTGTTGCTAAATGCCTATGTGGGGTTTTGCATAGAGCCAACTCTGTGCCTGAAGACGGTCTAACTTCTCAACCTACTGTCCAGGCTGGATACAGGCAGCCTTTGACTCCTTAATCCTCCCTGTTAACACAGAACATTTTGTACCGTTTGCTAAATAAACTGTTTGCAACATGGACTCCTGAATGTGCAGAGAGACCAGTGTCTGAGGGCCCTCCTGCCCTCCAGGAGAGTTTGGCCTCCTGAAGGGAGAGCAACACGCAGCCGTGAAACCCTCGGGCAGATGAGGACCCAGCAGCTACCGCAAACCCCAGTACAAACTGGGGGTCAGAGTTTTGCAAACCAGCAACGATGTCAGACCTGACAAAGAGCTCAGCTCAGCTCTCTGACCTGGGCACAGGAGAGAAGGGATATGGGGAGACAAAAAATTAGCGTTAAATTAGTAAAATACTTAAGTAAGGAGGCTTGGGGGAAACACGGAGCCTTCTTTAACGGAGGGAAGAAGCCACAGGGATTTGGGTAGCCTCCACATCAGCAGAAAGCTCTCTCCTGGATGACAGAGCAGGACAGGAGAGGCGTCATTAAAATTCACCCCGATGCCACAGAAGTATAACAGAGCCCCGGCGTCCTGTGCACACATCTAATCAAGCTGCCAAGGAGCACGAAGACGTTCGATAATCCCTCTGCCAGCGCTAAGCGCAGCCCAGGCCAGGTACAACATGTGGACAGACAAACAGGCGTGTCCCATGTAAAAGGGCTCCTCTTCCGAAGCCAGAAGCAGTTATGAGCAACATGCATCAGGAAGAAATTTTAAATGGCGACAGAACAGAACCTGAGCAGTAACTCAAGAGCCCAGATTTTGCTGGCGCTCCCTCGCAGAGAAATCATCGAGCCCCGCACAGTGCAGTGACGAGGAAAGCCAGCCTCGTTATTCAACCCTGCCGATTAAAAAGGAAGGGAAAACAATATGGAATAAAAGAACACTATATCAACAAAGAGAGAAGGGGAAGTTGGCCAGGAGGCTGCGGCACAGCACAAAGGAGCCAACAGCAGCACAAGCCCGCTGCTAGCCAGAAGCAGTGCAGGGTTCAGTGAACCTTGCAGAAAAGGCTGGGATGCCAAATAAATATTTACATTCTGTTATTTGAGGAAAAGCTGGATGAGCTGCCACTGTCACACAGCATTGGAGTATTTTCTACTGCATCAATAATTAGGAAAATCTTAAAAGCAGCTCTTGGATATTTCACTTAACAGGGAGGACCAATGTTCCCCGCACCTGAGAGCCCCACAGGAGACAGCTCTGTTCACGCCACCTCGTTTCTCTTGCCAGAAACTTTTCCCAGCCAGATCTGAGGACACAAGACATTTACCTGGAATCTCTGTAGCTGGAAACATCCCCTTCCATGAGCAGGAAGAAAACCGGCTTGTACTCCCACGGCCACAGAAGCTGCCACCCAAGCGCTGCAGCAGGCAAAGCAGAGGGGGGGCAGAGCCCACGGCTGCTCCTGGGGAGCACCTCACCTGCCCGTGGGCCTTAATAAACTTGCGTGCTCCACGCAGGAGTCAATCAAGGCTCCTAATAACAGCCCACATCTGTGTGAGCCGCAAGCAGCTGCCTGCCGACACTCATCCCCGTGGGCTGCCACTCAATGGTGCTCCATGGCAGGGCACGAACAACGGGCAAGAAATGCAAGAATTGGGAGCTGGCAGCAGAGTCAGTGCCCCTTAATGTGCAAAATGCATCGGGGTGAACAATCTTGTCATTATTTCAATGAGAGGAAAACATGCTTAGCGGAGGTAACTGCTGATATCATCTAACCCAGGCCCAAGGGATTCACTGAATACAGAATCAGCGCCGGATGAAATCAATGTAATCCTCGTTAACAGGATCGGCAACTGATCTCGGGCGATAGCTGCACCTACTGCTAATTCACAGGGTGTTTCTAGAGGGGTCTTGTGCTGCTCAGCATCTTTTCCGGTGGTTTGGAAGAAAATCTGAAAGGACCACTAGTATTTTCAGCCACTCTCCAAATTAACAGCATGGTAAACGGCTACAGGAAGAGTTTACTTCCAAAAGGCAATCAGAGCCACGCGACACCCAGCTGTGGTTGCACACCRTGGGTTTAATGCAGCCAAATGCAGCGTCCGTGTGCCTGGGCACCAAGGGCAGAGGAGGGATGAACCCTCGCGGGCTCTCTCGAGGGCACAGCCAGCACCCACCCGGGTGATGGGACAGGCACTGCCCCAAGCCGTCAGCGAGGATGGGACAGGCACGGACAGGCAGATAAACAGCCCCGGGAGCGGCAGGTAATGGGATGGAGAGCCGAGGGCTCGGGAGGTGATTTCAGGCCAACACGCAGCATCTGTGAGGCACTGCGGACACCCTGCCCGCTGCAGGTGCTGGGAAAAGGGCGAGAAAGGTTCCTCAGGAAAAAAGCCCCAAGGAAAAAAATCCATCTAGCAAGCAGGACTTTCAGGGAAGGATTTGAGAAGTCCAATATGTTTAGTGTTTTTTTGCCCAAAAAGTAACATAAGGAAAACCTACAGTCACAAGGAAAAGTACTGTAAACGGTAACTGATGGTGATTGTCATCGTGTAAAGAGAGGCAGCATGAAGGGAACCCTAAGGGTGGATAGATGGCCGGTGCGGTGAGAATAACACACATCCCCCCGTAAGTCTGCCACTGACTTTAGAATAAGCAAAGCCCCCAAATCTGCGGCAACGTCTCCTGCGGCGGCCAGGCGTTCCTGCCGGCAAGCACCGCTCCCCCTGAGCAAACGCCCCGGCCATTAATTCCTGCCCACGACTACTTTTTAAGTGCTTGATTTCCCCTGGAAAGGGAGACGCACACCCACCCAGGCACAGGCAGCGAGACCAACGTCTGCAGCAGGAGCAGAGATCTCTTTATGCCGCATAAATATCTTTCTTTCCCTGTGAACAGGCCATTTAGTGACACTTAAAACTACTAAATCTGGGGTTTATGTGGAAATGATTTTAGAGTGCACTGGAAACCCCAGGTTCCTTTTTCAATCTAACAACGTCTTTAGAAAGCAATTCTTTAAGCCTCCATTTCCAAGACCCTTTTAATCTCTGCAAATTATTGGTAAGAGCTGAATCAAGGCAAACTGCCATCAACTGTGATCACAACACTGTAACTGGGCAATGAGCGACTATCGCTGATTATTTAGAAGAAACTATTGCTTTTAGGCAAGCTGCCACAGAAATAAATTAGCATTTATACTGGATTATTGAAAAACGCCAAAAAAAAAATCAGCCTCTATCTATATGTCAATTGTGTCTTGCCAAGGTCAATATCTTTACTGTAATAGGCACGGTCTCAAATAGCAAGAACAACTTATGTGTGGAAATGAGGACCGTACGGCCCAAATATGTCACTATTATCAGAAAGACAAACTGATCTCTGAAATAACATCTGCATTCCCACAGCTTTAAATAACGGTGACCTTCTGTGGAAGCTGTGTAATCAAGAAGCTAGGAAAATAATTCAAAAAAATTAAAACCTAATAGTTTGACTTCTCAGTAGGTTCTTTCCTATCACTGTCAGCCTTATTGCAGTTGTTATGTCTTTTTTGATAATCTGCTTTTGAAACTACTTTGCTTGAAATCTGCAGCTTGATCTTCCCAGGCTATGGGAGGACACGGTCCGTTTTCGCATGGCACTTCCAGGTAATGACTGATTAAGTTAGAAAAATATACATTCTGTAAATGAGGATGATTTTAAGGGGTTTTTTTGTGAAACGTTTGCCGTATCAATAGGATTTTCTTTACCACCAGTCCAGCACATTCTAACGAAATGAAACATCTTCTCCCCGTCAGAAAATCCAGTCACTGAAGTTGAACTGGAACAAAGGAGTGCCTTGGGTTTCTGCTGAAGTAGAACAGCAAAGGGAAAAATCACCTCAATACTTCATTTCAACGAGGACGAAATATTTGATACTGACCCTGCCAAAAGGCTCCGTTTCAGGAAAGTTACAATGCCCGGTTTAAGAAATGATGAAAGCCTTCGTTACAATGTCATGCTTTTTATAAAAAAAAAATCATGCTACTGGTGTGAGAAAAATTCTGGGGTGTTTTCAGCGCAAAATAAACTGAGGAATTTTGCTGGCTGCATTTCTTTCAGCTCCCCCCAGGCTGTGCTTCCCCTTCGGCTTTGTAAGGGGATGCAGGGAGGAGCGGCCTCTGCCCCCAGGGAATCGGGGCGAGGGGTGTCCCCCGGGTCTCTGGAGGAGCCAGCGGGCAGGAGACCGAGTCAGTCCCTGCTGCACCCCCAGGGACCGGCCACAGACCTCGAGAGCCCGTCCCAGCCCCGTCACTGGTGAAACGCCCCGCATCRCTCCTCATCCCAGCTCCTCTAACAGGAGTTTGGCCATGGCTGTTGTGTTCAGGGTCATTTTCCTACCAGCTCAGCCTTCCTGGGCTGCTCTCCTGCTGGGCAGACCCGTTGTATTTCACTCCTTGAGCACAATGTCCCCAGTTCAATGTCTCGGTGCGTAAGCGGAGGCTGCAGGTGCTGGAACCGTGCCCATCGCTCGAGTCYTTACGGACCACCTCGTTTGTGCCAGATCCCAAAGACCTGGGTCACACCTGCCAGGCTCACGCGCACGGGGCCAGTCCTGCTCATCCCTTCACCTTATTTCCGTCTGGTTTGTTACCAAAGCAGCACTGAGGCCTCAGTGAGATCCCAAACCTCCTCCCTGCCCCAGCGGCTTGCAGGGAATCGTCCCCGGGGCACCAGGAGCAGCCTGTCCCCTCCCTGGAGAGGAGCGGGAACGCCGCTCACCGCCTCTCCSGGCCAATCTCCACGCATCCACCTCCCGGGGGTCTCACCTGCACGGAGCYGGGGCTGCTGCGGGGTCCTTGGTTTGCCAAGCTGCAGGTTAACCCCAGGGCTGTCTCCCTGCAGGGTTGACCGGGGTCCCCCTCCCTCCTCCTGCCTGGCCGGGGGGGCTCAGGCCTGATCCCCATCCGCCGGGGCCACGCCGCCTGCCCTGACAACAAATGGGCACCTCTAAGTCCAGGGATGACGGAGTTTTCAGCAGCTTCTTCCTGGAGTGTGACTCCCAGAAAGGAGGGGATGTGCTCCAAAAAGGACAGAAAACTCTCCTCAGGAAAAAAATAAAATAAAATAAAATACAAGTATAACTGTCAGCCTTTTGAGGAAGACTCTGGTGAAGTAAGAGCTGAGCTCAGAGGATGCTCAGCAGCGCGGAGCGCAGCGCAGCTGTACCTCGGCCACCCTGGAAATGCCCGAGATGGTGGGCACGGGCAGCAGGGGCTCTGCTGCGGGGCCCCGACCCGCCGGTTGAGCGGGCAGAGCTGTGTCCCCCCCGGGGACGTCCCGACAGGCAGGTGGGTCTCACTGGTGGGTCACCTCCAGCGCTGCCAGAGGGGTGGCAGCAGGCCCTCTGCGCTGCTCCCAACGGCAGGCAGCGACGGAGGGGGTTTTAAAACTTTTTTCGAAGCAGGGAGGGGGGAAAACAGGTGCAGGAAAAAATAATGCAGGTGCCAGGAATTCCGCCTGAACTGTGGGAAAATTGCAACTGAATAAAGTGTTGCAGGTAAAATTGGTGGGGAGTGGGAGTTTCGGAGAGATGAACAGCAAGAGCAGTAGCACATGCAGAGTCTGAACGCGATTAACTACTGCCCTGCACCGGGGGTCTTCAGAGTTTAAGGGGGGAAGCACAAACTTTAAGAAGCAGAACTGTCTTCTCTCTGATTTTTTTATCTTTCATTTTTCTTTGACAATCATCCCAGTGCTGGAGATGCTTTGCCCAGCAAAGGGGTCAGGGAAAGGACGGGGTTTGGGGAAGGGAAGGGCCCGGTCCCGAGGTGTGGGACATCCCTGGCTCCCCAAAATGGGGCTCAGCCCCTCCCGGAGCGGGGCATGGGGAGGGTGGCCAGTGCCTCCCAGGCCAGCCCAGGGGCAAACACTGCGAGCGGACGGACGCACGCCTGGGGGATGCAGCACAGGTGCTGCTTATCGCACGCACTGTTTGTACAGAAAGCACAGCTCTGCTGGTCCCCACTCGCAAGGGCTGTGTGTGGATGGGTGCACCAGCCTGTGCGGGTGGGCTGGCACGCTGCGGCACCCCGCGGCACCCGGGCCCGGCTGGGCGCGGGGCAGGCAGCCCCAGAGAGCGCAGGCAGCCCCAGAGCACCCCACGGGTGTGAGCAGGTCGGGAGCAGCGTGGGGCCGTTTGAGAGGACGCATTTACCAGCCAGGCAAACCCGCGGGCTCCTGCGGCGTTTGTGCGGGATCAAGCTCGCTGCTGCGGAGCTCGCCGCCCGCCCGGGTGCGCACACGTATAGCGGTGTATAGGCGGAGCGCGTGCATCCGCGCAGAGATGCGCAGAGCTCCGGCCGCCGCCCGCGGGTCCGCACCGCCCGGCCGCCCCGTCGCGTCGGCCCGGGGCAGCGAGAGCAGAGACCGCCTGCAGCACCCCACGGCCCCCCCGCAGCGGGCAAGCGCGGCCCGGCGGGCAGCAGGAAAGTTTGGCCGCGGGATGGGGCCGGGGGGTCGGGCCGCGCCCCGTCCCCTCAGCCTGCAAAGGGCCGCCAAAGCGCCCGCTCAGCTCCCCCCTGCCCGCCGGGAGCGGCAGGGGACGGGCAGGAGCAGCCCCGGCCGCTGACCCCGACGGGCGCCGGGTCCCGCCGCGGGACTCCCCGCAGCCGCAGCCCGRGGCGGGGGGAGCGCGTCCCGCGTCCACCCCGGCCCCCAGCCGGGGGCACGGGCAGCCCCGAGGGAGCATTTCGTTGTCGCAAAACCAACGAAAAAACGAACAACGACCACAACCCAAACCCCAAACCAAACGGCAAACCAAKCATCATCCCTGAAAGGACACCCGGCGCTGCGCGGGTCCCCGCCCGGACCCGCACCCCGGCGGGAGCAGCTCCGGGGAGCGGCGGCCCCGGCGCTCCGTCCCGCCGCCCCGAGGGGGCGGGGACAGCCCGCCGCCTTGCCCCGGCTCGGGTCCGCCCGCTCCCGGGGAACCGGGCCGGGAGAGGGGCTTCCCCGGCTCCTGCCGTCGGGTCCGCGCCGTCGAGCTCGGGTCCGCGCCGCAGCCGTCCCGCTGCCCCGGGGGCGGGTTATTCTGGGGGGCCACACACACCCCCACACCCCCCCCCTCCCACAGAGGCGCGGTCCGCGCCCCCACCCGCGCCGCGCACCGCGGGGGGAGCGGGCAGGTACTTACGGGCGAGGGCCGCGGGGCTCGGCCCGGGCCGGGGCCGCTCGGAGCTGCTCCGGCGCTGCCCCGGGGTGGCCGGGCTTAAGAGCCGTCCGGCGGGCGCAGGACAATGGCCAGGAGGAGGGGGCCGGGAGGGCGGCGGGAGGCGGGGAGGGGACGGGGCCGCCCGCCGCCGCTCTCCCCCGCCGGGCGCGCTCGCTCCGCCCCCCCGCGTCTGGCGTAAACCCGGCGCCGGGCTAAAAGAAACGGCGAGCTACCGGCGCCCGGGGCTGGTGGCCGCCGCGCCGCGCCGCGCCTCGCCCGCGCACGGCTCGCCGGTGCCGGCGGCAGCGCCCGTCCCGTCCCGTCCGGTCCCGCCGCGCCATGTCGCTGAGCCCCAAGCACACGACGCCCTTCTCGGTCACCGACATCCTCAGCCCGATGGAGGAGAGCTACAAGAAGTTCGGCGGCATGGACGGGGCGGGCGGGCTGGGCGCGCCCCTCGGGCCCTACCGCCAGCCGCCGGTGCCCCCCG
>JAYKAV010003210.1:2029179-2141288 GCA_035582835.1 Phoebastria nigripes
GGCGGGGGGGAGCCGGGGGGCGGCCGGGGGGGCGCGGGGCTCCGCTCCCGGCCCGGCCCCGCTCTCCTGCGGCCGGGCACCGGCAGCCGAGCCCGAACGCAGCCGGGAGCCCGCACGCAGCCGAGAGCCCGCGCCGGTGCGCGTATACCTTACAGACCCATTGAACGCGAACAATAAACCTTCTGAAGTGCAACTTATCTCAGCAGAATTAATTTTATAAGGGTGCCCCTGAAGTGCAATTTCATTATTATTTGATTGAAGGTAAATTGAATTGTAACTCAAGGTCGAGGAGGCGGCGAGCGGGGCGAGCGGCCGCTGCCTTTTGGAGGACGGGGAGCGGCTGGAGCAAGAAAATACGACAAACCCGAGGCTGGCAGCGGCGGAGGGTGTTTTGGCAGAAGAGCTCTCCAACGCCGGTGCTCAGATTTAAGGGGGAAAAACGTTTTTATCGTTATTATTAATTATTGCTTAGTAAATGAGCGTACGCGCGTGGACGCGTGCCGTGCAACCGCCGCAAACCCCGGCACTGGGCGAAGCTTCCGACGAGCTGCAGAGATCACGGAGACCCCCAGCAACTCCCGGGACCCCGCCCGGGGCCGGACACCGCTTCCCCGCCGGGAGAGGGGGAACCGGGCCCCGCAGCGGCCGGGGCCGCCGGGCTGGAGGAGGAACGAGGGAGAGCGGTGGGACGGATCGGGGCCGCGGGGTTTGTCCCCTCGCCTCTTCCCCGAGGAAATCCAGCACACCGGGAAGCGCTTCTCGGAAGTTTCCGGCAATTTTTTCTTTTTTTTCTTTTTTTCTTTTTTTTTTTTTTTTTACAATAAAACGTTTTTTTCAAGAGTTGGCTGCTTCCTTCTCGGTGTACGTACCGGTTTGACCGCCCCTGGACAACCCCAAAAACCCCTTTTTTCCGCCTCCTTCTCAATCGCCAAGGGGATTTCGTTCCGCGCCCCCCGGCTCCGCCATCCTCGGGGGGTTCCGCTGAACCCCAGCCCCTCCGGGGGCTCCCCAGCCTCGGGGACCGCCGGGGCTCCGCGCCGCTCCCGGCTGCACCGTGAAGGAGCGATTCTGGGGTGGAAAAAACGGATTTCTGCCGCTGCGAGCCCAGGGACCGGCTCCCGGCCCCCTTCCCAAGGGATATCCCAGAGGCCGGGAGGGGAAGGGGGAGCATCCCCGCCGTTCCCCACCCGGGAGCCATCGGGGCTTCCGGGTGGGGAACGGCGGGGATGCTCCCCCTTCCCCTCCCGGCAGCCGCGGGACGATGCGGGGGACCCCCGCGGCTCTTCCCCCCCTTCCACGGCTGGGCTTACACGGAGTGTTTCTCCCTGCTGGCTCCCGCCGGGGACGGCTTGCAGGATGGGGATGGCCCTTGGGAAGGAGATGGGTCTGAGCCCCGTGGGGTGAGCGAGCCCCCCCCCCTTCCAACCCTGGTAATGCAAGGTGGGAGGCTTCAGGCTCAGCTCCGGCTTGGAAAACATATATACATACAGGTAGAGCAGTTTCAGGACTGCTGCGGGGATCCTGTCCCCAAGGGCCATCCCCAAATATCCCAGCGGCTCCGGGTCCTGGAGAGCCCTGGGACGCAGCAGGGCCACACGCCGGGGCAGGGGGACGCACAGGCAGCTGAAGCAAACAGCCAGCGGAGGGGCGATGCTCCACCGTCAGGCCCTGCATCCCATCCCTGCGTGATGGCACAGGGGACCCGAAGCCCCTGGCCAAGCGCGTTGCTCCAAGCACCGCTCCGAGGGTCCGGGTGGGCACCGCATCTCCCAGGGCCGAGGGCAGGCTCCGCTCGGGAACACCGGCCAGCTTTGAGACTTGCGGCCATCAGCCGAGGGGGTGAAGAGCTGGGCAAGGGGGAACCTGCAGGGACAAGCCCTTCCCAAAGCGGCCCCCCCCAGAATGCTTATCCAGCCCCATTTTTGTACCCCCTGCCCCCAAAGACGGGGAGCAAGGGACAAAAGCCCACCCGCACCCTGGGTTCATCCTCGGGAGCAGGGGGCACCTTCGGCRGCGTAAGGATGAGCCACCCCGCTCCTTCCTCTGGCCTCGCACTCAACCGCCGCATTTGCATGAAAATTCACGTTCGCTGCTGGTTTTGTTCTGCTCGAAAAGCAAAATTACTTTTTTGAGACCCAAATATTTTCCCGGCTGAGGGAGAAGGCCATTGGTGAGGGCTGATGGCGTTTCCCAGCTCCGGGCAGGATGGCAACTCTTTGCATTACAATGAAGGATTCTGCTCCACCCTCAATCACTTGAAAATAATGAATCCAGTTTCATGATTTTTTCCTCCCAAGGTTACACTGGTCTGGTCTTTTTCCTTGTTGCTGGTGATTAACATCTGGGCCCTCGAAGGACGGGGCTGAAAAACTACTCAGGGGAGCGCCGTGCCTTGCAACCTTGGGTAGGGGCAACAGCAAAGCTTCAAAGTTTACTGATGTATACGATACATGTGTTTAATGGAAAAGTCCAAGTGCGGCACAACGGAAAGATGTTATATTAACATTAAAGATGTTATATTAGCATTAACATTGCTCATTTAACTGGATGCTCTCGTCATTTTTTTGATTAAACAAAGATTTTAAACGTATGGTAGAGGCTGTGTGGAATTATTTTCCAAGAAATTAATATAAATGTGCGCACACAGGTATTGATAAAAGACACAAACACGTTCGGGAGGGGGTTGGAAATAAACCACTCGATACTGCTTAGAATTTCAAAAGCCACTTTATAAAGCAAATAAAAATATTTACTGATTTGGTACACTCACACGGAAAAGCCCTAGAAAGAGTGCTAAAAATGAATGGAAACTCTGTACTTCGCAGCTATTTTAAATTATATATCAAAACAGACAAATACACCTTCCGTGCTTGTTTATGTTACAATAACAAAGTCAAAACCAGGCACAAATTGTAAAAGTTGAAATGTTTTACTTCAAAGTCCAAAAAAATCTCCTCTCTTTGTGAGAAATTCAAGGAAGCATCTGACAAGGAATACCGACAGACGTGTCTTTAAACACCGTGCTCCGCAGGCTGCCTGCTGTGTCTTCCCCAAGAGTTAATAAAATCCGATTTCTATGCATTCTTTAAAACTCCGTGTCTGTTTTCAGGCTCTTATGTGTGAAGTAAAAGATGTTTGGAGTTCAGATTGACAGGCACAGCTAAGCACAGCTTGTATACGTAATAAAGACAAAACAGCACTCCTACCTCATCAAATGTCTCACAGGCAAATTAGCAAGTCTAGTTTACTCGTATTTTGCAATACGCTATTTCCAAGCGACATAGCCCCCCCCCCAAAAAAAATCAGTTTGGTAAGAAATGTGCACATTTAAAACAAGTATCATAGTTTAAAAACTACAGGGATGTTTCTCAAGGATTCCATTTTTCCCCCCAATTAATAAAAGAACAAAAAACCCGGCCATTTTCTATACTTTAAAAAAAACCAAAAAAACCAAAAAACACAACAACARAAAAACCCAAAACAAAAAAAAGAGTCGAGCTAATTCCAGCTGTATCTTCCTGAGGGAGGTGGTAGCGGGTAGGGCCTCCCGGGGCCATATGCCTACAAACAAACAAAAGCAAGCATTTATTTTTTGGATTAACATCACAGTAAACAAGTTAGCTGAGCCTCAGGCGCCATACAAAAATGAAACAATACATCCTTTGCACAGAAAGGTACCACAGGCAGAGCAGAACGTCTCTTGACGGCGTTTACAGATGCTCTCCYGAAAACGCAAGCTTTAACTTCCACCAAGGGAGAGCGGTTCTGCACAGCACCCGCCTCAGCTTCCAGCTGTACCGCGGGAGAAGCAACGCTTCTACATCAGAAATAAATTCGCCAAAAGACAGCGCTGAGGACAAGTTACTTCCAAGCTGTAACCTCTGCACGTTCTTTGCTTTCAGCAATGCTGGAAGCAAAAGAGTACAAGCCGTTAAAGCCACATACACATTCACACACCTGAAGGGCAGATCTGAAATGCAAATTTTTAATTCCTACCGAAATTGGGCTTTGCAGTACGTACGCTTACGCTTTACACAGAGTAATGATGTAAAGGTCATTTCTGTGGACTAACTAAAGGATCGATTTAAGATGCGCGATGCCTGTATGCTGTTAGCAGGATTAGTTGGGTTTATGTTTTTAGAGGAAAAAAATAATTTCCCTCAACTACCAGCTTTCTGTTCTAGTTGTAAGCAACCTTATGCTAAAGCAAGGCAGACATTTTTACAGGTAAGTGTTTTAAGGGGGAAAAAAAAAAAATTGTTACAGAAGCAGCATTTTTCAGCACTCACTCATTTTAAGTAATAGGTGAAAGATGCCTAAATCCCACCTTGGAAATCACTGCAAATTAGATATATTTTTGTATTTAAATTTAGATGAGGCATTCTGTACATCAACCAGCCAGTGAAAAATCTGTCAGAAAATTTCACAAAAAGTCCCCTTGAAACATTTAAAATCATTTCAAAACCTGCTAATGCTGCAGAGACCAGAGAGTTAATTAAATGTGATGCACTAACGACAGCTATAGGGCTTGCTCTGTTTGTTTCTTACTTGGAGGTTTTTTTTGGTGGGTAGGGGAAGAGGGGCTTCCTTTCATTTCTTTAAGAGAAATCCATCTTTACCCTCTCCTACGGGGCAGCTGAAACTGAAGAGACAGCGAGCAAACCTGTGACAGGGGAGGTTCGCCTCAGCCTGCTTGTGTCAGGCAATGAAAAACGACTTTCTGAACAGAAAGGGATTTGTTACACCCCGTTTTTAAAGGGCTCTGAAAGAGACGTGCAGAATACACTGCTTCCGCTATCAGGAAGGTTTTATGTTTGTGTTCGGGTTTGACCGTAATCAATTAAAAAGGGAAACAAGTTGACGATATCCCTTGAAAAAATCCTTCCAGTTACATAAATAGCAGCAATCCCTGTACAGAAGTACAATCTAGAGGTCTTGTAAGAGCCGCACAAGATATTTATCTGGACATGCAGTTGTGTACTAGTACAGACTAAAATAAAAATGTCAAACACCTGCACAACACAATCAAGTTTATTCTTTAGTTTTCTGGAACAGCTGGAAGACACCAACAAACACCCACTACCACAGAGCAACCCATATCCATGGCAGTTGCATTAATTTTGTAAGCACTTTGTAGCAGCGCGTTTATTAACCTCTTCAGACCATGTTCTGTATGCTGTAAAAAAAGAATTCAGAGGTGAAAGGGACCAAAGATAATTATTTATGCTGCTATGTGTCACCACTTCCACTTGAATCCCTTTTCAAGGCTTTAAAAGCTTTGAAATTTACAGGCAGCAATGCCAGATTCAATTATTGGTTTTGCACCCTAAACCCTTCAAGGTAGCTTCTAATTTTACTCCAGTGCTGTCAGCCCCGAGGAAATAATGACATCTGAAAGTTCATTTAAAAATAAAAGAAAAAAAAAAAAAAAGAAAAAAGGCAAMAAAAATTTARAARRARATAAAAACCGGTTGGAAAGCAACACAACTGCAAAGGAAATTTTTTAAGGAAGCAAATTTACTGGAGCTGAAAGATTTGTCCTTAATAACCATCACGTACGTGAATACAAATAAAACCGTTGTCACCACCCAGTTTTAACTTCGCTTCATGATCCAGCAGACATGTCTCGTGCTAATGACAGGTGAATTACGTTTTGGGCAAGACTGCAATATTACCAAACCGCAACATGCCTCCTGTTTAATCATTCAGGTGGCAAACAGCCGGAGAGCTGCGAGGGCAGAGGTCTTCTGTCACTGCCAGGCTGTAGATGTCCACGACGCTCTGAGATCCCACAGTTACGAGACAGCTTTCCAAATGTGAACTAACAGGGGATGCCCTCCCCGAGCCCACGCTGCAACCATTTCTGGAAGACAATTCCTGTTCACCTTTGTGATTCCAGCTGTAGCTCTTACGCGTGAAGATTTAAGGTCAGGAATGAACTAGTTTAAGCGCTGATTCCTTTTCAACCTACGCTACCCAGGATAAAGGGTAGAGGAGAGTATGGCGTAGCAGGCAGACTTTTTTCAAGTATTTATTTTCCAGCCCTAATTAAATACCACCCAGACTCCACCAGCATCAAAATCCTCCACTGATTTTTCTACATTATTACAGCAGCCCCCATTATGGATTAGTGCAATTATGCATTTATTCCTTTGTCTCCAGTGTTTTGGGTAAACCTGTGTAACACAAAATGAAAGATTTTTGAAAACTGATCCTATCAATACACCTAATCCAAATTTGAAATATACTTAAAAAAAACCATTGGGGACTAGTTGGGCAGCACAGCCAGGATTCAAGCCGCACTGTTTCCCCATTAAGCCTAATGTGATCATAACTCACGCTGTCTAGTTTTGCTTATAGCAAAAACCAGTCCTGGAAGGATTTGTACTGGTAATGCCTCCCCAGTGTACTTGGAGCAAGAGTGCGCGGTGGCATACTTGCCTCTCTTTTTCCCCTGTTTCTTGCTGCGGCACCAATATGACAACTGAATGAGCTAAAGACAATTCTTACTCCAGTCTTAAAAGCCTCCTCTGCACTAAAAATGCTTGAGGGTAGGAGGGGGAGAAGGGAGTCTCACTGCTGCTAACAAGGGTTCAGTCGAACAAGAGTTTAAGAGTTGGGAGCGCTGGGGCAGACTGCTTGCTGGCTATAGATCTTTTCAGCAGCACCATGTAATCCTGCAGTCGGCAGACAATGCTGAGAACAGTATTAGCAGCTCACAGGCTGTTTCTGCTGGGCTTCGGTCCTGACAAGCTGAACCAGACAGAGAAGCACACGGCACTCTGCAAAAAGCTTCCCCAGCAAAGGCCAAAGGCTCTTCTCTTACAAACTTGGTTTGACAGGACATGTTTTTATTGTGTTAGCTGCCTCAAAACCCCCACACCATAACAATGTCATGGTGCAGAAGTGGTTGTGATAGATAGCGCTACCCGAGTCTCCAACCAGAACAGAAAAGAAAAACATAAAGCAGACAAAGAATCAGAGAAGTGGTAAAAATGCTCTAAGACGACTTTCACATATGCTGTATGACACTACAATTTAAATGGATTGTACTTGCAGTCCCTGCTGTATAAGCAATGGAGACTGGGATATTCTCCAATACACACACTGCAGGACAGAATTTATACCTACGTGAAAACGACTATATGCTGCCAAAAGCACAGAGAAACCAAACACCAAATTTGACTGTGTTTGTGCCGTACCATGTAACACAAATGTTTGCATACATGGGAAATGGGCAGACTGGGAAGAAGAGAAGAAAAACTAAGAGCGTACACTAAAAAGTGACTTGTCTTGAGCACGTTTATGAGAGGTAGCTGAACCAGGTCCCAACAGAAGGCAAATCCCAAACAGTTTGTGCCTTAGTTTCCATAGAAAGGATTGGGAAATAGTGCTGTTACCAAGTAGCTGAGCGCTCTTCCTCCTCGTTCCCCATTACTGGTCAGTAACCTTCCCACAGCTGAGTAATAGTTCTGACTTACCAAAACAACAATGGAACTTAAACTTTAATACAGATATCTGAAATTTATTTTAAACTAGTATATAGCATTGTAGATACTCAAATTTCTAGTACACGAGTATATGCAGATTATGTTTTTACTGGGAACACACACACAAAAAAGTCACATAAGCAAAATCACCTGCTGCTTTCAAGAAGCATTTTCATTCTGTGGCATTTTCATGAACTGATGACAAAGTCACCTATAATTTTGGATGAGGTTCTCCTATCACGTTCACTTGTTTTCATTTAACCACACAGAGCTGTTTTCACGTGCACTTTCACAGACATGTTTATTTCTCTGGCTACTAGACTCTAACATTTGCATTTAAGTAGTTTTTCAGCTAAGAGAAAGCCAATAAACATTTGAGGGGAAAAATCAATGAAGTCGTAAGAATCTACATTTTAAACATAATGGGGAGAAACCCTTCTACACCCAAAATGTGGAGCTGATAGATTTCCTTACAGAAGAGGAAGACTCTGGTTGAAATACTTGCCTTCGGATTATGTTTTCTCAGGCTGCAAGAAGCGTGTGACTTGGTAGCATGTTTGATTTACTTTTAACGAAAAGCAGTGGCGGCATAGTCATGGCATGGGCCTTTTGCCAGGGGTATGGAGGGGCTGGACAAGGCTGGGAAGCTTACCTGTCAGTGCTTTCATTGGTGACACAGCTACTGGGCTATAACCGGCTCAGGAATGCCTACCTATGTGGCATCCACTCTCCACAGCCACACACGAAGGAAGCCTCACTCAGGAGGATAACAAAACATGCAAAACAGGGCAATGTTTTCATACCTGCCTTCCCCTGTCCATCCGATCTTCAGGTCTCTGTGGGTAACTCATTGGTCCGCCCAGCCCCTGGTACTGATTTGGCTGGTACTGATTTTGGGATTGCAGCATGCGGTTCCAGGCAAGGAGAGGAGCAGCCCCAGCAGTTCTGTGTAAAGAAGAAACACACTGCAGCATGAACTTAGCTCCTAGAGAGAGTTTCACACCACAAAATCCGAATTTCTATAGTCTTGTATGATAAATGATTCAATTTGTCTCAGAGTTAAACACTGTCACATCCAGCTATGCCTGCAGTGGTACTGCAGATGGACAAGTCGTTAGAGGTAAATCAGGGAGGGGGGAAATATCTTCCAAGATTCTGCTACTGAAAGGCCACATTTGCTTACTGCTTCCTTCATCACAGCTTGAAAGCTACAGAACCAGGTACTACCACAAGCAGCAAATTCAGTTTTACAAATCAGAGGTTTTTCAAATTCCTTGGAAAGATTCTGTCCATCTTTTATTTTAGGAGCAAATTTGCCAATTCATCCGCACTGATCTTGAACGTAGATTAAAACCCAGATATCACCAAGTTAGCTAAACGCAACACACCATCCAAGAGTAAACATGTGCGATACAGGAGAATGAGGCTTTCTTTTCTAAATGTCCAGACTCTTTCTGGGAGTCCATTCTTTCTAGTTAATTGCAGGTTGCAAATGAATTCTTACTGCGAGTATTCTGAATCTAGGGTAGGGGCCTTGGCTGCTTTTTCCCATCCATTATTCTGCTCAATATGTCAGAAGGTCTGATCGGGAAGAAACCTTTTCAAGTTCTATTGATGCCGTTTTCAATTGACCACGGTGACCTAGCAACATAAGCACTAATTGGCATGGACTGACTGACATTCGGTGTACAGTTTATATGGGAACGCAAATTCAACGTCCATTATAACCTAGTTTGCCATCCCAGATTACTAACGGCAAGAAATGTTTTAATTGCCTTCAAGTACCTATTCTAACGTTACAATTATAAAGCAACAGGTATAATACATCAAATCATTGTTTGATTAAAAATATTTAGAAAAATGATATAGCCATGATATAGTCTTTAAAGCTGAGCACGGGTAAGGGTGCAATTCCTTACAGAATTCACAGCAGTTACGTTTTGCAGTACAATATATTGTTGTAGAGGAAAAACATTGGCTAGTTGAGACAGTTAATCTTTTCTGACCCCTGTTTAAGAGAGAGTCAGTTGAACAGTGTGCGGCCAGCCTGCTGAGAGACAGGAACAGCAGAGAGCACGAGCACTGAATTCCACATTCACCTGCTGCACCGCTGAACTGAAAGTTTCTTTGTACATCTTCAAAGAGCCTCTGCCTAGATTTGCTGGATTAAATTGGCGGGACTTCAGCCTTGGAGAAGTAACCCTACCTAGAGGCTGATATATTCTTTCAAACACACGTGGAGTTGAGGGAGGAGGTATGACTTTCAGGACCAAGGGAGGATTCACAGCCAGCTGTACAATATGGGGCAAACTGAGCTTTGAGCAACTGAGGAAGCGATGCTGGGAGAGGAAGGACTTTTAAACACACATTTCACCAGCTGCAACAGAGGCAAAGTTGGAATCAAGACAGGTAAACGTAAGATTAAAATGAATGCAAACAGGCATTTTGGACGTGAAGGCTTTCTGGTTTTGGATGCAAACTGCTTTTGGTTTCACAKTAAAGCCTGCAAGAAACCTGCCCAGGTGGAGCAGTTGAAGACCTGCCYGAATTTTAGAAAGGCAAAAGAAACTCCTACCATCTCTAGAAATGAAATAACTTGATTCCTGTTTATAAAAGTATGAGTCTCACCTGATAACTATGCAGCTGGTAAATACGATGTGCAATACATGTACTAAAAATGAACATGCACAAAAGCTAAGTAGTAATACTGAACTGTGTGGTTTTATTTTTAAGCTCCAGAGGTATGTCTAGAAATGCACAATGTTATCCAAATCATTCATCAGGAGGAACAATACTGTATTTAAAGTTAATAGCACATTAGACTTTCAGGGACTAAACACTCAAAATCAGTACTGTAAAGTATGATACTCCTTTTGATTACGTATTTTGAGTACTAACTTCCCACCCCCCCGCCATTATTCCTAGAAAACAGCAGACTCGCCAGGAAGAATACACTGCTCAGCCTGAAGGAAAACTACAGGGAATTACCTATATAGCCCCAGCTCTAGGACTTTCATCAACAGTCACTCTGTCTCTACAACTTTGCTAACGTGCTTGTGATAAAYACCCTCAGTGACTGATGACCACAGGCCAACATTTGCTACATGCCTGGAACGGGAAAGTTTGACACAAATTTCATTTGACATTAATATGTATTTGGCACAGAGTTTAAGCTTTTTATTTTAATAAAGTGCTGCTTARTGAGAAGTTGGGATATTTAACAAATGAAACACATTAACACTAATACCACCATTAYGTTGGGGCATTTTTGCTTCGAGGCCATCTGAAAAAGTGAAACTGGTGATTTTCAGTTAGAACCACTACATATCTAGAGGATAAACCTAGTAGGAAAAGAAAAAAACAAAAGCTGCAATGCATTTTCTGATCTTAAAGCCAGAAAAGCAGCTTACACCTTTTTGCTGCTCTTAATTCACAGACCTATGTACTATTTTTAAAAAACAAAATTTTAGATTTTCATCTGGTAAACAGAAATCAGGAAATTATAGTCCTCACAGCACTTGACTTCATGTTTGTCTAGTGGATGTATTAACCGGCGATTCAGATTACCTGAGGGTGAAGATTTGTACGCAGCAAAGCTGTGCCTCATGGGTAACAAAAAAAGAATTGTGCCGCTTGGAATATCACATGAGTTCACATTGGCAGAGTTAGTCAAATGCACTATCCAGAGTTATGTCAACTTACGATTAAACTAAAGCATATACAAACAGGATAGCTAAAATACAACTTCAGGAAACTTTATACAGTAGAACATTTTTGTGTTCCAACCTCAGCCCCTTTGGAAACCTCTTCTATAAGCAGGTTAGGCAAAAGGATTTGCTTAATCAGATTACAGATTTCCATCAGGCAGGAAACCAGGTAGCAAATATATAAATATATATATAAAACCTCTGAAACACATCAGATCACCAGCACTGAAGGCAAGAGCATGAAATAACCTTCTGCAACCTCCAGTATCCAGTAACGCAGCCCAGTCAGAGCAGGGCCTGAACAGGACATGCTAAAAGGTGTCCTCTTCAACAGCAACTCACCGATTTTATTTTACTTGCTGCACACTGAATTGCATCACTAAATTTAAAAGTAGGAAATCTTATGCAGGAGACAAGATCATCTGGGTTACGAAGAAGCAGCTTTACACTATTGGGTTTTTTCCACCCAGGCCTGTGAAGCAAGAGCTAGTTTAGCCCCCACTGCAGTACTCCATCCCTGAAATAGCACAAAGGCTCAAAGCTTTCCTGGCAGGGACAGGGCTCCTTGCTTGATGTCGCAAATCAAGGATATCGTAGCCTCCTGCCAACCCACTTCATCTGAAAAGGCTGGAGCAGGGGCTGGCCTCTCCCTCAATTACTTTCTTCCCGGGAGCAGAGGTGACAGAGAACAGAAATTCCTCGCTGCTCTCCCCAGCAGCACCTTGTTGCTCCTGGAGCACCTGAAGCCACAGCAGCAAGCGGGGACAGCCTTGGGGGTAGCGGTATGGGAAACTGGCAGCTCCCAGGGAATTATCTGGGAAACTGAAAACCTCTCRGGGGGGTTTCAGTTCAACCGGTTCAGCCATTTTTTCCTGCACCAAGCCTACCTATCTTTATGTTTCTGTTTAAACTTTTGCTTACGTCTCCACGCTTATCTCTGTATGGCAACTAACTCAACATCAGCCCTAAGCATCTGTTTGATTTCTTTCCCAAATCAAACACCTTCCAACAACATGGCAAAAGTACTTATCCTCAGCACTGAAACTGGCAAGTTAGTGATTTTCATAAACCATCAGAGGTATAGCAAAGCACCATCAGGGAGGGAAAGCATTGTAAATATACTGTCGTCACTCGAAAGCTAGAACAGCATTCTCCAAGCTTCTCTAAAGCTTATTTTCTAGGTGAAGATGATACATCTTCAATTTAAAGTCACCTCAGGGGACACCAGTTTCCTCAAGTTTGGGAACTGAATAGTGAGGTCAGTACCGCAACACTAGAAGCACGCCGGACAGGTTAGCAGATCGAATCACGGACACCGTCTATCTGCAAAGATGCTCTGAAGTACTTGGGCAGTGTGCGGTCACTTCTAAAAATATTAGCACAAACCAAGCACAGTAACCTTACGATAGGATTCTGATTAGCGAAACAGTCGATTATTACAATTGTAATAAAAATGTGTATTTCAAGTGAGAAACAAACAGAATTTCTGGCTGAAAGAAGTTATTTATATGTGAATTGCGAAACTCTTCCACTTTGCAAAAATAAACAGCCTGGTAAAATGATAAAAGTATGGCATTGTAAAAGTAATGACAAGTTACAGACCTGCGGCAATACTTCACAAAATGGTACTATATAAATTGGATTTAATTAAGGTGTGGGAATAGCAATTGCCATGGACAAAGTATTAAAGTTTGCAATGYAAGATTCATTTATAATGCAATATTCCACATCGACGTGGCACAGGACAAGGGAGCCGGACTTATTTCAATAGGGATCAAAATGGTTGCCATGGAAAGAGTCATTGCGGAGAGCTCAATAAATTCTCCCAAAGCTGGTATTTTCAATGGTTAACATTTGCAAATAAAACCATGAAAAAAAAAGTTGTGCCTCAGAGCAGAAACTTCAAAGATCTCACATACGGTCTCATTCCTCCATAAATATAAATAAGTATCATTATTCATAGCTTTCACAGGTATGCTGGAGTTTATAAAGTCCATCTGACTTAAGGACATACAACCTATCAATGAAGGAACACATGTAAAACATCCCTTATTATCAAACCATGTCACATTCCTTCTATTCGATGGCACTTATTGGACTGCAGATTCCATAATCCTTCCCTGAGTCCCTTCTGCATTTAATTCAGTTCAGTCTTAAGTAGTTAAAGAAACTGTTTTCAGTGGCAACTAATAACTACTGACCTACAGTGACACTGCCCTACAATAGGCTTGTCAGGCCTGAAAAACTTGTACCAAAGAAGCTGATTAGGACTTCAAGAGGTTTGTAGCAAGAATCAATGGCTAGTCTGTACTAATGCTGCGGTTGCGGCACAGAAATGATAAAAGTGGAACACCATTAGTTATGCCTCATTAAGCTCCACAGCCCTCCTAAAAAGAAATTTGTTTAGCCTGTCCAAAATCTAATGCAGTTTTAAGCTCTCTGTGTTCAATTTCATAGTATCTCAAAAGCTTCAATAAGATAAAGGCCAAAGAACCAAGAACGGTACCAAAGCACCAACAGTAAAGTTAATTTTGAAGTCTGAGTTTTAATGGAAAGTGTTTTTTGCCTTCTTTTTTTTAATACAAAGTACTCAAGCCTTTTAAAGGATGAACACCACATAGGGCACTCACAAAATACAAATAAATCATGGGCATTAATTAACTTAGAAAAACCCTGTTGTACAGCATGATTTCAACAAATTTAAACAACAACATTGAAAACAAAGAGGAAGAAAAAAGTTGTGAAGCCTGGCAGAACCAAGTATATCCTCCTGGCCACATTTTACAAAACCTCAATCCCTCCTGCCTTACCTTTGTGGTGTCTGTTGAAACAAGGGCGTAGGACCTCGCCAAGACTCCTGGGGTCTAAGATCTAGAAGGTAAAACAAAAGGTTAAAATAAAAAAGAGCAAGTATACTTAAAGAACTGTGCTCCACTTACTCTTACACGTGCCCGAGAACTTGTTTTAAGAAGTCAAACAGAAAAGCTCAAACTGGATATACTACCAAATACATTTCACCAAGTCGTTGGTTACTATTGCTGATTTTGACAGAGCCCTTATGTCCATCAGTGGCAAGCTTAGTATTAATTAATTAAAGGCAACTTTTTTTTTTTTTTAATATGTCCAGTAAGTTTCAAGTTATAAGAAGAATGAATTTTAACTGCTAGAACTAGCATTGGTTAGTGCTTGGACACTTCACAGGTATCTTCTCTTGAATTTTTAAAAATGCAAAACCACGTCTGTTACTGTAACAACTGAAGACTTCATTTAGTGTTTACATTTCTTACAAGTACATTCATCACTACAGTATATGAAAAAATACAGATACATACACACACACGCACACCACTGTGTCATCATCACAACACACCATGTTTGTGAGCAACAAATATTTAATACTCAAAATACGTGCAAGTTTCCCTCTGATTAGGCTAACTTATTCCATAAAGCAAACTAAAAGAACGACCAGAGCACGTAATAAAGCGAACAGTTCCACTTTATTCACGTTTAAATACATATACATAGTTGTGTTTAGGATATATTTAAAGATAGTAAAAATATATTTAAAAGTTAACCTAGACAATGATAATATAATAATAAAAATCTATTAATGATCTCTCAGATAATGCAATCAGACTGAATTAAACCTTTTCGGGTAAAAACTTGGCCAGAGACCTAGCACAGCAGTTACAAGAAACTGCAGTGAAAAAGACCACCCACTTCTCAATTGTTTCTTCTACCCAAACTAACTCTTCACAAAGACGTAGCAGTAACAACATTGCTTTAACAAGACATGCAATTAAACGGTTGTTGTTCTTCTAAATAAACTGGTCAGTAAACAGGATAAAAGAAACAGCTAATCAATAGCTCCCCGGTCAGTCCACAACACTCAAATTGTGCATCAATCAAAAGCTTCAGTTTCAGTGACACCTTTGATTATTTTCAATGGTGTTTAAGTGTGACCTAATTTCAACAGCTGGTTCCAGAAGTTGTCTAATGGACGTACTGCAATGGGACAGTAACACCCTGTTAAACTGCCAATATTCAAGTACACTAAAGCTCTGCAATAATTTAAAAGAAAAGGGAGAGAAAAAAAAAAAAAAAAAAAAAAAAATTTATGAAAAAAGAAAAAGACAATATAAAAAAAAGAAAAAGAAAAGGGAGAAAAAAAAAAAAAAAAAAAAAAAGAAACAACAGACAGAGGAAAAATTTGTGCCTCTCTCCTAACTCTGGCTGGATTGTCTGCAGGCTGTAATGGTCTGACCCGGACAGAAACCTTCCACGGCGGCACTCGAGTGCGCAGGGGAGGGTGCGGGCAGCCCCCCTTGAAGATAACACCGTTTCATCAGGGGAAATAAATTCTGGTCCCCAGCAGCTCCGCTGTTCCCGCCTGGGCCTCTCTGGGCAGAGCTAATCCAGCCCACCCAGCCCAGCCCAGCCCGAGCTGCAGGGGGGTACAGCCTGCATTTTATTTATTTATTAAACATTACATGTATACACACACATCAACCAATATATACACCTCTTTTTTTTTTAAAATATRTGTGTGTGTGTGTGTGTGTGTGTGTGTRTATATACACACACTCAGAGACATATAGACCATTACCAACTCCGATGCCAGGATGAGGGCTAGGTTTTGGCTCTCGTCACAGACCTGCAGGTCTCCTAGGCCTGGATCAGTTCTCCTTTTGCTTGCTGGGAGACACAGACTTCCAGAAAAAAAACCTATATTCCAGGAAGAATAATGGCCGTGTTTCCCCCACCCTTCTCCTCTGTGCAGGCTGAGCTAGGCAAGACCCCCAAGTATCTGGACAGTTATACAGACTAATACAGTCTCTCCCTCCCTGGTCAGAACTTCACAGTTTAATTGAAGTTTATTAACACGTTTTCCGTTCCACTGCCAGGGTCAGATGGTGCCCTAGTGAGAAACCCCACGAGATGACGCTGGTYTCGCCCTGGTACAGTGTTTCCCATTCATACAGACCCCTGCTTAAGGGCTAGTTAAAGACATGTGTCCTATTTAATCACTTTCTTTCCATCTGAAAAAGAAAGGACCCAGCTCTCCTGGTGTAACCACATCTTTTTGCAGCTCTAGGGAACAGTTTAAGAAAGAGTTTAACAAAATCATCATAAAAACATTTAAAGCCACCTTATTACTATTCATTTGTATGGCTCTGACAGAGAACAATCTTTGAGGGAAAAAGGTTGGAGCATTGAATTGCACTTCAAAAAGGTACAAAATCGGAGAAGAAATGACAATTAATATTTTCTTTAGTCTTCAAAACTTAGGCATTTCCTAGAGCTATAAGGCCAAATAAACTGCCTTCTCTAGCAGCTCCTCAAGTAACAATTTATCTAATCAGTGTGGCAATCAAAGATGAGATTTTGTGTTTACTGATTGCATTAATCAAAATCACTTTTCAAATGCAGCTAATTGACAAGTTTACTGACTGAAATGGAAGTCATAAATCAGATACCCTGTGCTGCAGAAACCAAATATGCCATTCACAGAGTACTGCCATACTGCACTTGACTCCCCAAGTTATCAGCACAGACAATTATTCATCAACTGAAAATTGGCACATCAAAGTCAAATCAGAGAACAACAGTAAGGAACACCCACAGCAGTGGGTGTCGTGAGGAAGAGATGGCACTTTGGTTGACCGCATTGCCCTTCTAGAGTCTAATTTTACTTCAACATACATATAAAAACATAATACATAAAATGAAAAGTTGCTCTGCATCAATCCCACAAAATGTGGGAATTTTAACCCCATCAGCTCTAGTTTTTCAGGAACACGTGGGTTCCGGACGCTTCCCAATCCAATTATGCCACAACATACAGCTGTTCTCTCACAATTATATAGCTGATGAACGCRACTTTGACACAAGAGATAACCTGCCCCATTAAGAAAACTCAGCATATGCCTTCCCATTCCTTCTGATTTGATTTTCTAGTTGAAGATATCTGTGCTTTGACAGAGACATTCGTGCTTGAACTGAAGGGGGTGACTGCAAAAGGCAAGAAGATAGCTGCGCTGTCAGATCTAGGAACACCTTTTGGTACTCCTAGACAGAACGCTGTCTGGGTGAAATTGGCCACCCACGTGCTCAATTCTGACCACAGATTTCCATCGGAGCAAACGCACTGTCCATGCAGACTGTTCCTGTTCAGTAAGATGACCACCACCTACTACAGTGAGGTTCAGAGAGTTGCTGACATGCTCCCATCTTGACAGGTTTGCTTCACACTCAACCCACGCAATCCATAATCCAGGATGTGTTAACAGTGTCCGGGTGTGGTCCCATTTGCAAAAGCATCCTTCAGTGTGAATGTCAGAAAGASTGATTTCAGCAGAAATTTTGGGCCATGACACTTGGAGGTATTCTTCTAAAATGAGTTTAAGCAAGGTTTAACCCTTTTACCAGAGTCTTTACTTGGTCAAGAGGAGTTAATCGATGCCAAGTGGCCGCATGTGTCTTAAGTCAACCACCACTGTAGTTAGTTGTAAAGACTTCACATTGCAGTCAGTTTAAATCAGAAGTTAATTAGAGTTTAAGACTAATCTCCTAGGACAGCTTGGTATCATTAGTAGAAGAGGAGGAGAAACACAACAAAATTAACTGACAAAGAATACATTCGCAGCATGTTGCACTGCGGTCTCCCATGAAAACAGAGAGTGCCAGGAACCAGCTTCTCGACTCCGGGATGAAGAGCCCCGGAGAGCAACGGCAGGCGCACAACCCCTGCTGTGTGAAAAAGCCTTTGTACGACGTCTGCCGGCAGCGTGCGAAGCAGCGCGCCGCAACGGCGGCTGGAGGGGACCAGCAGGTTGACCTGGCACCTCTTTTTGCTGCACGAACAGGAAAGCACGAGATCAACCTCTGCCTAATGGAAAAAGCAGCATTAAGGAAAGCAGCACAACAAGAGAAAGGAGGGAAAAAAAAAAAAAAAGAAAAAAAAAAGCCTTGCTTTCAGATTTGCCAGGGACACCTGCAGAACAGCAACTGGGGATGCCTGAAGCAATTTGAGAGTGAGGAAGGGGCAGGAGATGAGGGGAGGAAGGGATGCATGGAAGAAAGCCATCAGGCAGTTTTCCTGAGGCCAACAGATGGACTGGGATTTCATATCGATCAGTGGATTCAAGCCTCCTCAATTTGAAAGAATGATGGCATTGGGGCATATTTGCAGTGGAGTGCTTTCTATACAACACAAGGTGCTCAGATGCCATGAGGACGAGAGCTTTCTAAGTAGCTAATTGGCAAGATCAGCTCCATGTACGTAAGGCAGAGAAAACTGCTTTGAAATAAGCATTTCCCACAAAGCGTCAAGACTTGAGCTTCAGAAGACTTGAACAGCAGTATAGGGACTGATGGGCTCACGAATACTTTCTCTCTCCCCAAAGCCACACAGACTTTCTCTTTTTGGAGATTAAGACAAAAATGTGATGCCTGTCTGGTAGTTCTGCCTTCCCATTCCCCACACTCTTCTTTTCAGATCATATTTCTCATTTGTTTAAAAAACACACTTGTTTTCCTTTAATCAAAGTTAATAGCTCCAGGCTCTCATATTCAATCTGTCTCTCCACTTAAACCAATCCGATTCCTTGCACAAGAAAGCTTCTGCACCCACTGCTCAACTACACTTCATCTACTTTGGGACTAGACAATAAGTTTAATTCAGAGTGGCCATCGATATTATTTATTTGCTGTTTCATATGCAGCAAAAATGCAAGTCAAGTATAAAAAGGCTGACAGCTTCACTACGCAGTAATCTGGTCTTCTGTATGTGACAAAATGTTGGAGTTCAAACTTTATCTGTGCCAGCTGTTTAAAGTTCAAACACTTGCATAATTCAATATTGCAAGAATTCAGCTGAACAGTGAGAACTTCTTACTTTAAAGCACCTTTCTAGGCAGTTTAGCCAAGTTTCCTCCTGTCTCAATCCCACCATTACAGAAACGCAGCTCCTGATCACAGGCGAAGAGACAGGCCTCTTAACTGGCATCCTTTTTGGGAGCCCTTCGCACAAGCAACTCCTTCCCAGGATGAAGAACTCCACTTTAGGTCACACAGGATTTATCTTACCACTTCCAGTGACTCACTTGTTCACCAAGCCAACAGCAGTGGCATCCCTGACCGCCTGACCATCTCCTACCGCCTCTTTCCCAGAAGTTGCAACACCTACCGCAGGCAGAAGCCAATACAGGACTGTGAATGAGCAATTTAGGTTCAGTCTGGCATCTCAGCACCAACCACAGCTCTTCTGTCAGTCCTACAATCTCTCCTGATCTGCCACCATGCCTTGTGCATTAATTATTTTCTATGGTAAGCATCCTCCTCTTGTTGTTCTCTTCAGATGCAAAGCACCAAGCTTCTACTAAGTCTGCTGATGCTAGTTGATGTTGAGATTCAGCCACATACTGAATACGTTCCGGGTAACAGACACTAGGAACCCTTAGTAGCCAAAGTGCTATTTTTCTTACTGCATTTGAATACTGGGCGCAGTATTCAAAATGGGATCCCACTTACAGGCACATAATTACATTTTAGTACATTTCACTACAGCAATTCCATAAAGGAAGAGCAACAGAGAAGGGCAACACAAGGTTAATGAAGATGGATGCCTGAATCCACTTTTTATTTGTAATAGTGCAACAGACCAAAACGAAACCGTAATATTTTTCAAACTCTGAAATGTAGAAAGCAGAACCCACTTACTTGACAACAATTTAGGAATCTGCTGCTGCCCACTCAGAAGTGGCCTGGTGTATGGGCTCCCGTAAGTTCCAAGAGGTACTGCGTTGGCATACATTCCTGGCATCCCTCTTTCCCTTGGCATCATATGGCTATTATGCGTAAGACATGGAAAGGAAAAAGATCAGGATGTTTTTATGAACGTCATCTTACAGCACAGCTGCTACCCAGCCCATCAAATACCCCAGCTCTCTCCAGTGCGTCAGTGGAGATCTGCACAAGCATGATGCAGTGACTCGCTTACAGCTCATGGTCCCAGGCACGCCACAAACAAAGCACACGCTTTGTGAGCTGGTCCCAGCAAAAATTCTGAAGTTTCTATAGCAAGCCACAATAAGCAGAAAAACATGTATTTCCTGCAAACTGCGTAAGAGTTCAGTAAAACTAAACTGCTGTCGCATTTCCTAGTAAGTGAGAGTTGATAAGAGATGTGGGGTCTGCAAATATTGGTGTGTCAATGTTTGCCAGGCCTTTGCTGTTTTTCCTGTGCAGAACTACATTCGCATTAGGACTTTGATGCTTGTGGTGTCTGCCACCCTGGACAGCAATTTACTGAGATATGTGATCAAAAACACAGCTATACTTTTTTTTATAACTATGACATGGAAGAACAGAAGATGGTTCACAAGTGTAGCACTGGAACAATCATGCTTTCCTCCCACAAATGGAGGGAAGGGTGTTGCTTTTTCTCCTTCCAGCTCCTCCAGAGCCGTAAGATGAAAAAGGTATTTTCTCTTCCTAAAGAGAYGCTCATGTTCAGTTGCTCACAGAGTTTAATTTTATTTGCTAGTGTTACAGTCTCCTTTAAAACATTCTCTTTTCTGGCTCTGATAAACATATGGCTCCTTGCACTCCCCAGTAAGGAAAAACATTTCATTTTATCTGTAATACATAACCCCAGCTCATTCTCTCATCCTGCGCTCAGAGGCATTCTCGTACTACACTGCAGCACCTGAGAAAGTTACTTGGACTTTTGGAGAACTAGTAAACATGACAATCAAACGGATTGTATAGTGTAACACGTGCTTCAAACAAGGGTTTTTTATGCTTTTAAAAATGGGTTTTAAAGACATTACTGTCTTCATAATAATCTTAGTTATCACTTGTGTGCAATATTCTCATTGTACCTTCTGTACTTCAAGCGAGTATCCACCAAACAAGTGGAACAAACCCAACAGGAAAGTTAGTTAGAAATATTTGGTAGAAAAAACCAAACCCAAAATCAAGAAGAATGCAAGGCATTAGAGCAAAATCATGGTAATAAATTCAGTATTGATGAAAACTGTATAAGTATCACATGCCAAAGTTTCCAACATGGAACACCAGCACCTAATCTCTGACATTCCACCCCCCYCYCCCMCCCCCCCCCCTTTTTTTTTTTTTAATTAAAAAAGCAATAAAGGAGTACAGTCATCTCAGCAAGGCAGTCAATAACAATGCTGTCAGTCTTACCCTAAAGTTCTAAACGCCGACTGGTCCAAATGGACTGGTTTTCTGTCTCGATTAAAACCAAGCTGTGGTCTCCAAGGCCTGCCATCATTGTTGGTTTTTTCCCAGTCTCCTGGCTTCAGAACTGGAGCAGGCTTCCTTAATATTAAAAATAGTTCCATAAATACTTATCAGAGCAAATACTCAGATTAATGAAAATGGAATTATTTGAAAACTGACAACTGATACTTACTTTGCACCAGGTAACACTATAGCCTTGAAAACAAAGTCTTCATCAAATTGTGGATCTTTGAAAGAGATACTAGGAGAAAGTATTTTGAGGATTAGGCTTACATGATAATTAAGACAAGCAAGATTAAAAAGTAATTGCTGCTTTATTAACAGTGATGTACACAACAGAAAAGATAAGATTCAAGAACCCACAACTTAAACTGCAAAGTCCATTTCTTGCACATGGATATACTGACTATATTGGACTTGGATGTCTCAAATTATTTTCCACAGGGTGACTTTTTTCCTCCTCTGTATCAATAGCCAGTCCAAAAGAAAGTTTAATGTCTAGAAAACAGTTAGTCCTATGTATGGTAATGAAAGTATCTTCTGCAGACCCTTGAGTACAAATCCTCTAGTCAAAGCACTGATTGTACTTGATTAAGTTCAAAGGCTGCCACAGTATAGACAGGAAGGATATCAGCTTGCTATGCAGTCTAGTCAAAAGCGTACAAAACTTAGAAGTGGGATTTCCTGGGCCAGGGAGTTTTTATCCTGAAAGGCGGCTTTGCAGTTGCATGCAGTTCCCGTGGAGGGATATACACCTATTTTCAGTGACATCTCGCAGACCCTGCGTTTTGAGCTGTCTAGTATTAGACAAACTAAATAGTAATAGAGCAAAAAGTGGCTGAAAGCTTAATTTCCGCTGGTGCAATGCATTATATAGCAGTTTGGGTTTGCTCTGGGAAAATTCATCCACACTCCTAGCAATTCCAGTCTCCTGGTGTAAGTATCCAGGTCTCAGGTAGGTCCCACCAGGGACATGTTTGAAGTACACGGCACCAACCTGCTTCCTGTTCTCTCACTACCTACCATTTGATATAGAAGAATGCTTGGGATGCCAAGAAAGATAAAAGCAAACAACTAAGCAGAATAATCTCACTCTTCCAGCTGAAATACATCTGTTTTTCAGCAGAGAATGAATGAGACTCAAAGGAAAGAGAATAATGGTCCCTTGGAAAATTCAGCCAAAGTCACAAGAACTGAAGAGCAAAATCATGACTGCTCATACTATTTCAAAAGACAGGAAGAAAAATCCTTGCAATAGAGAAATGGACAGAAGCGTAAAACAATTCAAACCTCCTGACAGTGGCAGATGGAAAGCCAAAAACTACCTTTAACTCATCACTCAAAGTAACTAAATCCCCATTTCAGACCATCCTTTCTACAATATCCTGACAAGCCACAACTTAGCATTTCTTACTGCCTGTAGATGGTTGTTCTAGTTGAACCAAGTTATGCCTCCTTGGAGGAAAAAATTATGCAGACAGATCACAAGTGATTTTCAGTGTCTCAAGTATCTTATGTGGCTCAAGAAGTGAAAGGTTATAGGCTCAAGCATTACATACCTATTATACTGTGCCAAATTAAGTGAGAATGACGTACAACACATTAGATCTACAGAAATTTGCTGTCAAGTGCAAGAGTAATTAAAATCTTCTGTGACCACAAGATTTACTCTTGGAAACTCTGCACTGTTTTTTATTCATTATGAAGTTTCTTATTATTGTCCCAAACATCACAGTCGGGCAAAGTCAGTATTACTCCTTCACTTCTTAAGGACATGAAGCTTATATTCTCAGGCAACCTCTGGGAATTGCTAGGAATAAAAACGGATAAAAATCCGAAAGGCAAAAAAATCAAGAGCTGGAGGGCTTTCAATCAATACCCAATTCTGTCTCGGAGGCTTGCTCTTATGAATGTTTGGTTTTCTTTAATTTAAAAGGCTTGATACAGACTATCAAGTTCTGTAGGTGTTGCTCTTTGCTTACCAAAGACCCAGAAGTCCCAACAGAGAGCAAGCAGAAAAGCAACAGCAGGAAAGACGATGTGTTTCTAAAGGGATGAAACACACTGGGTTTGCTGCACTGAGAAACGACCATCTCAGACATCTCTGCAGGGCACACCACTACACACTCTACTTAACCACCCTGTGTTACAACGTAATATCTTGGATTCAATTCTCAGAGAAAACCAGAAACGTTTAAAGTAAAAGCTTCAATTTTATTAAGAGATGGATTCTGTTGCAAATTCAACAACACAAAACACCAGAATAAACTGAGTTTTGATTGCTGTATTTTGTACGCTATTCATTAAAACCCAGAGTTTACTCACCTGACTGCAGAATTTTGTGCAAGATCACGCAGCATTGGAACAGGAGACTCCACTGTCCTGGTAAAGAGAAAAACCTCTGTCAAAACATCATGTAACGTATTTTTCACCATTTGCTCCACTTTCTCTGTTGCCACCACTCCCGTTCCTCTGTCAACTAAGCCTGTGACACATAAAAGGGATTTCAAAATTAACTTGCCTTTCCCCTAAATCAAATACTTCTATAAGCAATGGAATTACTGAATCCTTATTTCTTAATGTCATTACTTTTGCAGCTGATCTGTGTGGATTCTCTAGTGTCTAACAGTGGGTTCACACACTTCCCACTACCCAGCAGCCTGTTTATAAACCTTAGAGCTATTCTGCACCTTGGAAACTTCCAGGTACTGCTAGGGTTTGATTATAACAAGCCAACAGGTTCTAAGAGGGCAGGAGAAGACCAGAGAGACAGACACACATGCAGACACCACGAAGACACAAACCTGCTTCACTAGGAAGAAAAAGGCTTTGAAGTAAAATAAAATAATTAAAAAAAAAATTCTAGCAGCTGTTTTCCACAGCACTTAAAGAGTCTCCTTTCTAACTGAGATTTAATAGGCTGACATGCAGTTGCATCTTAACCCTTTCCTTCTTTCCTCCAGAAAACTTTACCCCTTCAATTCAAGCAGACAAACAACACGCTYGAGAAAATTACTCTTATCAATCAGAAACCAGATTCCTTTGTTCACCCTACTGCGCACAACTGTCACAGACCCATGTTACACATAGAGGTCACAAACTGTACACATGCTGGCTGAATTTGATCCAAATCTTTTTAGCAAAGTAAGACTTATTTTCAAGCGGTGATATAAATGCCTGCTCATCTTCACAGAATTCCTAGCAAACTACTTCTCTAGGTAAAAAAATACCCATTTCTCACACCCTGTCTAGGGAAGACAATGCCAGAAGAGTTTTCTTTTTCCTGCATTGCTATTCCCTCCAAGAACAGCTCTGACTTGCTCATATTCTTCACAAGCCATGACAAGAATAGAGAAATGTATATTAGTGAGTGTGACCTAGGATACATTATCTGTCCAACAAAATCAGAGTGTTTGTGCATTTAATGCAAATGAGTTACTGAACACCTGCTGATGCCTCTAAGCAAAGTTAGATAAATGAATGCATATCCTACAATGTGAAGATTACACTGATAATTTCTCAAACTAAATGCATTATCTACAAAACAAAAAATATTAGCATTTTTTTGTATGTGTAGCTGGTAACAGTCCTGAATTTAGTGCTATAGCCTAAATAGAAAATGGCAAAACATATCTCTATCTGGATTTTTTCTTTAATGCAATTAAGATTAGCAAATAAAAAGCAGAGTTGTTGGGGTTTTTTTAAACAGCATGCACTATTGGAAGTTACATCAGACTGCATTAAATTAACATTCATACAAAAGCACAGCGGCCAAAACAACATGACCTTACTGAATAAGGCCACTGTTCACTACTACTTTTATTATATACTCCCTGTTTACCTATTAAAAAGTTCAAACATTACTAAATACATAAAAATCAGTCTTCCATAGATGAAATGACAAACAAAAAAAAAGGATTCATCAGCAATTAAATACACACATTACAGTGCTTTAAAGATTTCTGATGCTGCTTTAAAAGCCTAGTTCTGAAATAAAAAAAAAGGATCGTAGAATGAAAGTTTTACTTGCTTGGTTTTTACATATACTGATGATAATACACACCTACTATGAAACCTAGTGGAAAGCACGTTTAGCCTCAGAACTAAATGCACTGCCTTGTCAGGAGTTTTAGGTTTCTTGTGGGCACAAAGAGATTTTTATTTAAATGCAGACATAACTGAAGGAAACGTCCTTTAGCATCAAACAACCCATACCAAAAGCTATACTCACTGATCTGGAAGAACAGCATTTTCATTCAGTGTAAGCTTTCCCTGGATTCCATGGCACAGCTCTGGGGGTATATCCACTGGCTATGGAAAAAATAATTTTTCAGCTGAAGCACTTTATTAGACCTCCACCCTCACCATTTACACAATCCCTTAAGAACAAGTACAACCTACCTCTGTATTTTTGGTCTTGTACTGTTCTACAATAAAGTCACAAAGTGGATGGTGTTTTCCAACAAAGAGAACATCACCACCAAGGCTATTTCTTCTGCCTAGAAAAGATGAAGAGAATGGGCAAGAGTTCAGAGCAAAGAGGGAAAGAAGGAAGGAATACAGCAGACCAGCACACCATCCCGTTGACATCTCCACAAAAAGGAAAGCTTCACTGTGATTTAGGAGAAAGCTTTGAACATTCCTTGAGAGTGTTGGAAAGACAGTGTCTCTGCCCAGAACAGGATGTCTCTGGTCACAAGGGTAGTTGGCAGACAGTAAAACAACAGGAATCTTGTGTTCAATGGGAGGAATGTTGAATTTAGAACAGAGTAATGTTGAAGATACAGACAGGCTGGGGGAAAAAAAACCAAACCAAAAACCCCCAAACCCCACACACCTCCCAGGCAGTTTTCCCACAGGGACCAGCTATTATTTTTGTATAATTGAGAAAGTAACACATACGTTTGCCTATATAAGCTGAACAAGAAGCTTCACATATCATAACTGGACACAGCCAGCCTACTGGTTAGAGAACAGCCAACACACCTATCAAGTTTTACCATCAACTCTAACCTTGGAAACAGTTTATTCTTTTGATTGCAACATATTCATCTAACAAGTACTCTGACAGTGTATACTGGTAGAAGCTTTTCATACGATTAAGCTGCCATCTAACTTTCAGGTTAAGTCTTATGCAGGCCTACTTCAGTAAAATAAAAGTAAGTGAAAGCTACAAAATCAAAGCCATTGAGGATCATTCTAATTACCAGCACCATCCATGGAGAAGAGGCTACAGCCTGCCGTAATTCAATCCAAGCAAACATCTATTACACCTTSCTCATTTAGGGTGAAACACAGTAGTAATAACAAGTTGTAACAAAATATCACAATTCTTACTTTCTTCAGGAGTGAGGTCAGGGTAGACTTCTTCCAGGGCAGCTCTAAGGCGACGCTCATCAACAAATGGCAATAACGCAACACCTAGTAAAACCAAAACATTTTTTCACACTTGTTGGGGGGGAAGAAAAAGAAAAGAAAAAGACACTAGCATGGAAAGCTCCAATAGATTTTTTACCCAAGAAACAACTGTTACATCTGTCACAGAAAAGAAAACCCTACATTTTCAGAGGTTGTGACCCTGCAGGCTGTTTAGAGAAAAACAGTTCAGTGGTAGTGCAGGTTGAAAAGAGCTTATCTCCAAGCACCCCTCCATCCTCCTCCCCAGTCCTGGGTAGGCACTGGGAAGCAGTAACCTCTATCCACACCTGCCTCATTTAGGAACAAGACGAGCTCAGTGAGACAGTCATTATTTGTCTCATTTGCTACAGATACTCCCCTGACAGAACTCAATGCTACTTTATTCAAATTAATTTATTGAGACACAACAATGGAAGAAATCACTCCAAGTTCAGCAACGAGGTGATACAGATATTATCCGTTAGGGACCATTTATACCAGCTATTAATTTTACTCCAAGATAACATGGAGGCTCCTCTCAGGATCAAAATCCCTCACTAAGCAGCACATCTCAGAGCCCACTCAATCATACTGGATGAAGCTGGAGAATAGCCTTCCCTGGTATGCTCCAGTATATGTTTTCTTCTATTATAAAATCCGAAAAAGCACTAAGAAATTTACTATGAAAATTCTTCAAAGATTTACTTCTGTCACCCTTATTATCAGTTGGAATATGGAGTAATTATTTTAGTTTTCATTGTATTTCCCTTACCATGACCACTAGAGCTTTTCCTGACCAAGATGACAGCAAAGGCCTTCTACTAAACCGATATTCATAGTTTCATATTTGTGCCTGTACCAGGTCTACTGGAGGGCACATTTGTCATCACTCTAAGGTACAACATTCACAGAGACTTTGGACTTCCACAGACTTAAGATTCCCGATCTAAATCTTGGTCTGCCTCAAACACTTTTGCTTCAGAAGTTAGATCTTTAGGTGGCTTTATTAAAACAAATACTATTGCCCTGGAGCTGAAGGAAAGGGGACAACCTAAAACTTTACCTGAAGTGTAATTACACCAGAAGCTCGCACTCTCTCCAAACAAAACCAGTTTGGAACAAGCCATGAATAAAGCGTTAAATATGTCAGAAGTTTAACTGAATCGGAGTGTTATTTAGCCTACTGTAAAATAACGAGGAGCAGAGCTGTACAGCCTGCTGTTGCCAACCACATCAAACAAGAAATCTGCACCGTCCCTGCTTATGAAGTACGAGGATAACCTCCACACAGACTGACTACTGCTTTATTAAAGACAGCACCAGACCTCAGCCATGTTCAAATTTCAGCTGGAACATAACTACTTGTGAGGGGAAACAGCGATAAGCCCACCCTGGAAAACAAACAATTTATTTCCACCTTCACAACACGCTGGTGGAACGACAACAAAACAGGAAATGTTCGTAACCCAGGAGATTGCAAAAAGGATCAATGCTGAGCTTTCAGAAGCATAATCACATCTCTAAAATGAAGCTCTTCCAACATTTCATTAAGAGGACAAGGTATACTAGATGCTTTTTAACAGAGGTAGTCTGTACTTCCAGCTTGGAAAATATTCCTTGTTTCACACCTACCTTTTAAGCAGAATTCCAGACGTTAATCCAGCACAAAGAGTTTATAATGGAATTAAGCATTAAATGAATCAAAAGTAATGTTACAGACTGCTGAAAGCATGTGGGAGCTACTTAAAATGTTACCGCTTTAGACTGTGGATTTGATAACTGGACAAAAGGACTACAGAAAGGCACCAGAATTACAACAGAGATAAGAGGGTTACAGAGGGAAAACCTTCTATGCAACACGTCTCATAATACCTAGGAATATTCTCTTTGATTTTGGAACACTGTCCCGAGTAAGATACTCGTGTGTCTAACTGTGGCTATTTCAAAACATAGGTGAGCTGCCTTGGGGGAAGAATCACAGAATAGCTGATGCTAGCAGGAACCTCTGGAGATCATCTAACCTACCCCCTCTGCTCCAGCATGGTCATGGGCTGCTCAGGTTGCCCCAAGCAAGTTGCCCAGGACCATGTCCAGCTGGGTTTGGAGTATCTCCAAGGATGGAGACTCCACAACCTCTCCAGGCGATGTGTTCCAGTGTCTGAGCACCCTCACAGTAAAAATGTGCTTTCTTACGCTCAGATGGAATTTCATGTGTTTCACTTTGTGCCCAAATAATTATTTATACCTATAATTGAGATGTTACAATTATTGGCTGAATACCAGATACAAAATTTGGCAGACCTTTAAAATTAATATTCTCTAAAGAAAGAAGCAGCTGCATTAAATACTGTATCTGTTTTTTCATTCTTTGTATGCATCCAAATATTTCTATATTCCCCAAAGCATTTTTCACAAGGTACTAATGAGCCACTGATTGAACAGATCYATTAATTAAATGCAAAGGAGACAAAAGACAATTACACAGTAAGGCTGATAAAAATAGAAAAATGATTAATCTAGTTCAGGACAAATTAACAAATCTAGAATGACTGCTGAAATTACTACTAATCATTGCCAATCCTAAATCAGTTACTGAACCATAATTTGTTCTTCATACAAATTTCTTTTCAAAAATATACCTGCTGCAAAATACTTCTCCCCCACACCAAGTAACACAAGTTGACTTGTGTGACTTGGAGCAACATTATCGCACTAAGATAATTTTCCGTTTTCTTCCTATTTTTACATAGATTCTTAACACTAAGGTCAGTATACCATAGCTCAAAAAAAGAAAGTTGAAATTTCACCTTGCCAAGCATATTTCTTCCCATTTAAATCAATAGCAAAATCTTCAGGGTAGAAGTCAATTATGCTTGATTCCTGTAATTGAGAAAATTTAAAAAAAAATAATTAAAGCCAATTATGATATTGATTCAGAATGCCATGTAGTACTGTACTTCACAGAGGGCGAGCAAACACAAAGCTAAGGAGGATGCAAAGAACTCTGACTAATAGAAACATCTTTTATTAAATGCCATTTAAACACCAAGTGTGGTAGGGCACTTCCATTAATTAAGAGTATCAAAACAAGAAATTAAGCAGGACAGAATAATTCCAGATAACTAGGTTAAGGTATCTGCTCCCCAATTAAGTTTTGCAAGGTTTCTATAAGAAAGTAAACAATCTTACTAAAGTGTACAACAGTCAGGAAATAATTGTTCTCATTGAAACATCTGAATTCAAAGAATCACTTTTAAGGATCTTTGAAGAATCTCTGCAATCTACCAAAAACGTTCACTCCTGGTCTCCATTATTTTTCTGCCTGAAGTAAGCAGCAGCAAGTCACGCTCGCACAACTGCAATACGACGTAACCTTACGGAGAGGAGTAAAACAAGGATTCTTACTGGATCTGTCATGAGCTTCCTCCACGTTGGTGGCAGAAAATTTCCACTTGCAGCTGGAAATACTCCCATAAGTTGTTCAAGAGGCTTAAACTGTTGAAATTAAACAAGCAGATGTAGGACGCTTCTAATGAGCTGTTAAATCATAAATAAATAAATAAAGATGCCCTACCGGTTTTGAGCCTTTCTCAAAATCTGAAGGCATGTCTGCAATACCCTCAAAGTCAGAAGCAAATGGAGCATAGTGAAAAGGGTAATACCAGTTCCAGGATGCACAGCCCTAGGATAGAGAAACAAGAGAAACAAAATCAGACAAATCAGAAAAGTAAAAGAAAAAAAATAAAAATCACGTAGCCCAGTCACTAAAGATGACAAAATTTAGCCCAGCATCAACCGGGAGAAAGAGGAGTCCCCATGATTAGAAAAGAAAGAGCTCTTGCCTCTAAAGGTACTCTGGACTTCAGGTTGGGACTTAACTTTTCATAGCCAGACTAGAGCGAGTGAGTTCACTGGACAGTGAATGGAGACCTCGGGCATTTCCTCGGCAGCACAGAACAGCAGATAGACTTCTATGCCAAAGTACTCTTGCTATGGGCTAGGTTTGAGTCACTAAGGGAGACAGCCAAAGAGACAGGACCTAGCACCAGAACGACACAAAAGACCTTACAGCAGAATCTTAACCTTAGCTTCAGGACACTGTAATGTACCTCATGCCTTTTTCCTCCCCCTCGAGAAAAAAAAACCCAACACACAAGCATGTGCACAAAGTCCAATAAAACCAAGCACAAAAATTTCTTGCAAAGAGCAGGAAATCACAGTCTATCCATACAGTTAAGCAGTCCCTGGGGCTAAGCCGAGGAGCCTGTAACAACTGGACACATTTTCAACTTGTGTAGAGTTGCTACCACATCTCGAACAGGGAAATACACACAGATGACACCACAGAGGAGGAATTTCCAAGTTCTCCGTAATTGTATAAACAGCAGAATCGTGCCAGTCAGAAAGCCATTACAGAGGTCTCAATAGGAACAGAAGTATTTTTCTGGCAGCACGCAGTTTGCACTACTGGTTTTCAATGCAAAATCCCACCACCGACTTGGGACCAGAGAACCCGATATGATACACTCTACAAGGTGTGAAAATGTGAACAATATTTGTTGCAGGCTGAAAAGTATTCCGGTTTTAACTGTTACTCTTCTATTCAGTACAAGCACTAATACACACTTTGAGTAACATTTTGCTTTTCCCCCCTCTTATTCTTCTGTCTTGAATATTGGGAAATATAAAGTGCATTCACTTGAAAGAGGCAAAATAATCCTTAAAAAGGAGAAAATAAAGTAAACTCAAACACATCAGAACACAATGCACTTTGTAAAGGAAACGTGGCTCTAGAAGGTCCAAGTCAAGTTTTCACCTCCTCAGCTATTTTTCTTAGCAGTACCACTTGAAACAAAAGCCTAGTATTTTGACATTTACTTATTCAGAATTGGAAGTCAATGAGGCTCCTCCAGCGATATTTTTGGTATAAAATTACAGAGACTATAATTATTAGATGCAATTCTTCAGATGGTTTCAGTACATTTCAAAAGCCAGGTGGATTGGTGTTGGTCTCCTCCCCCCCCTTCTTTTTTTTTTTTTTTCTTTTTCTTCTTCTTCTCTCTCCAAACAGATGTTCCCACTAGTGGAACATGCTTTATTAGTTTTTTATAAGAATAGAAAGGCACATAATGTATTCTGTCAGAAGTTTTATGGACAATGAGCAGTAGTTATTGGAAGCAATTCTTATTATGGTAAAAAGAAAAAAAAAAAAAAACCTCAAGCAAACCTATTTTGAAATTCCCCCAGTCTAACAGCTTCCTAATCTACCTTCCACAKGGGCAGAAAGTGATTTGACTGCTGCTCCACACCGATGCAACAGTCTGCCCATGTATAGCAGGTTACAGTATCTTGCCTACACGTAGTGCTGTTATGCAAGTACAAAGAGCAGTACGTGCAAGTATTTCATTGCTGCTCTATTTTAAGTCTGCAGTGTAATTTTTATAAGGTCTAGAGAGAGACTTGCCTTCTTTTAGAGTAATCTGAATATGAAGCAAACTGGCAAAAACAAAGCCCTAAACACGTGTGTACTTTCATCAAGTTTTCCATTGGAACATTTCTAAACCAGAAAATATTTTCTGTACAGTCACTTTTCCTTGAGGTCTTATTGGCACTCCTTCTCAATTTTCTTGAGAGCACTATGGTCCTGCCTGAAGTTGTTGTCAACCTCACCGATTTATCTTCTTGGCAACTGTAATCATCTATCACTTATATATGCATCAGTCACTTCAGCCAGAACATCCACAAACTCAGAAGGACAAGGAGTCACCTACATACATCTCAATAACTAAATTAGTTTTACAAGCTAAACCAGCGTATGTTGCATAGGGACTTGCCCATATTAAGTATGGTATATGCCCATCTTACAGCTCCTACACGTTTAAAGCCACAAATCTCTCAACAGTGCACATACAAATGCAACCCCGGTTTGAACAGTTATAAAAGCACACAATGATGTCTGCACAAGGCCACGGCCACTGATGACAAAGCAATGAACGCACACCCCATGCACACTTCTTTGAATAAAACAAACTTAATTTTACAATCTTCAAATGAGTATAAATATTTTGGTCACCTCATAAATATTATCTCAGTTTTGCCATATACTCCCTTCCTCTAAGCCCTTCAGTTTCCCTTAAAATCCAGACTGCCTTTTGCAGTGGTTTTGTACTACTGCATCACTGAAGGTCACACTGACAGTTTTCCAGCAAGTAGACACCTACAGCTAATCTGAAGATTCATTTACACACTTTGGAGACCTATGGGCACGTATAGAGTTCTAGGAATATATCTTGCCATGGTTAACAGGAACACGGTTTGCTTTCAGCAGACCTTAACTGTGCGCAGGATCATGGGAATTTCCACCTATAAAGGTGTCCAGGTGACATTTGTCCTTTGCAAAAGGAGGTACTCGAGGATGTGGAGAGCTCAGCCCTCCTGCAGATCAACTGCAACAGACTTGCAAACCTTAAACTCTATAGTTTTCATCCACCATAACATGCAAGTCAGAGCCCGAACTCAACTAATTAATACAGTGGAAGGGGAACACACTCCCTTTTTGTTCCAAGGGGCCGGGGGGGGAGGGGGGGGCAGGGGAAGTGGTACACGTTAAAATAAACTAACTTTAAGACTGCACAGTTTTTTGCAGGCATGCGAGGTATTTGCCCTGTCTGTGCTCTAAGTTGGACAAGTGTGAGCCACCTATGAAAAATGTGCAGTTTTATCAACACGGCACTGTGTTCAAGCTACAAAGCCCCTGCTGCGACAGATAAACTTCATCAGCTCGAGCACATTCTGTTCCCAGGTCACACACAAAATATAACTTACTTTGTCTTCAGGGCACGAAGCTAGTTATTAACCACCGGTGCAACAAACCCCAATATGTCTAACTAATCTCTTGCGAATCTGACATCTCAATTATCAAAAGATTTAAACCAGATACAGATTACTTCAATCACAATACACTTCATAGAACATCATTACAATCTATGGAGGAGACTGACAACTCTGTTCCTTTCAAATTCTTACTAGCATTTCACAGGCTTTGTCCTTTGTTCACTCATTTAGTCATCTGCAATTCCACTATGCGTGGCTATGTATTGCAAAGGAAAAATATGCATCAGTCCTTAATAAACTAACAAGCGCCGTTACTGTATGCGAGAAACAAAAACTACATTCGAATCTTGAGTGTCAAATAGAATGGGCACCCATTTATTTTATATCTTCAAAAAAAAAGCACTGCCTTTCAAAAATGAGCAATGGATAATTATTATTTCCTGAAAAGAAATAGGGTGCAGACACAAAATAAAACTGAAGTTTCAGAGAAAAAAAATTTTAAGTACCTGATAATAATATCTGAGAACCCAGCAAAGCCCTTCCACGTAGGACTGTACAACTTTACGACGGAATTTCTCATCAGATGCATCAACATCAAATTTGTTTTTATAGTAGCGCTGTTTCCAACCAGTTTCCCATAACCTGCATAACAAACACAAATAGATGTCAATACATGTTAATATATGCACATTTACATAACTGAATCAAAATATAAGCCGAAGTCACTTGCTACTTCAATTCCCATTTTTACACAATCTAAATGAAAGCGTAAGAAGTGATACTCAACAGCAAGAGAATAAAATTTGATGGTTGGCATCACAGAAAATCCAGATGAAATTCTGAAGCTACCATCCTGATAAACACGTCTTCAAAGTACTTGTAAGGAGCAGGGTAGATTTTCAAACATGCACTTGCTGCTGTCAGGATTTTTCACAACAGTATTGTTCCTAGTTGGCAATTTCATCCTTCTTATCAGGAATCTACTAACAAAACTGCCATTTGAACTTTGTTCTTTAACTCTTCCAACCATTAGAAAGAGAACAAACTCTCCCCCTTCCTTATTTTGTTTAATCTACCCTAGGCTAAAAATCTTTATCTTACTGGAATACCTTCTCACATCAAGTTCATTCCTCTATTCTTAATACCCCTCTCAAGCAGAAAAGTGATATAGTTTCTCTGCTACTCAAAATAAAAAGTAAGCAAATAAATAATAAGCAGCAGCAGCTTGATTTCTCTATTCTATTGCTGTTCAGACAAGCTATGATTACCAGCAGAATTATCTGCAACTCAGGAATCCCATGCTTGCTGACTCACATCAGATGAGTTCCCTTTTACACAGGGATTTTCAATCTTTCATGACAGAGGTGGATATTGTAGTCTAAAGAGCAAATCTCAGACACCATTTATCCTTACTTCACACAGCTCCCCCTTATGTCTGTCTACGGATGGGGCAGGGGAAAACAATCGCTTGCTCATCTTTGACAGACAAGCATTTGAATCCCTCAGTTCTAATGCATAATGTTAGGAAAAAAGTGGATAGTGCGCTATATTGTGCCACATTTCAAACAAGAATATTCTGTGCAGATTAACAGTAAACACAGACCATAGGCTCCTCTAAAAACTGAGAAGGCGGGGGAATACAGCTGTGGTGGGCACGGGCAGCAACAGGAATCACTGCCTACAGACTCCAGAGCTTTTCTGCCTTGGACGTTTTACCCGCACGCTGCATCTGCTGTGTTCCCYGTCATTCCATAGCTGGCACGTCAATTTTGAGAGAACAGTTGTGCCACAAGCAAGGAGCTATTAATATGCACGTAAAACTTCAAGCTGTTAGTCCTAACAGACACGACGTAATCTTCAGGGAAATTCCAGTTCAATTCAGAGACTGCCATCTAAAAAGGTAGTTTAAGTAATAGAAAGATTAAGCTCTACTTAACATTTGGTTATGTTATCATGCTTCAGAACTGGCCTCCCTCGCAAAACTATCTGGGATGTTTTTGGGGGTTTTTTGGTTTGTTTTGTTGTTTGGTGGTTTTGTTTGKTTTTTTTTGTTTGTTTGGTTTGGTTTGGGGTTTTTTGTTTGTTTTTAATTTAAACCTATTATTCACCATAGTGCCTGCATTTTACACACACATATCTCGAAGTTCACATGAATTTCGGTATTCAAGCGAACTAGAGTAAAGCAAATTACAAATCCGATTTAGAAACTGGTTAAATTAGATAAATCATTATTAAGGAATTTTTTCTTTTTTAAATAGAATTTTACTCTCAACAATTCAAAACTTGGCATTGATTGTCACATCTGAAAATCATCATGGAAGATCCCTCTCCACAAAGGCTGTGATTTTAAATTTAAATTACGTACAGAATCTGAAGCCCACAAGTAACCTGCGAGGTCCACTCAAACTTACACTTGTCAGAATCTCATAGAGCAATAAATATAGCGTATGAAGCCTTTAAGACACAGCAAAGATCGATTTATGCTTTTTTACATGATGCATATCCTTTTGGTTTTGCAAAAAGGATCTTCCCTTGCTTCTGTTTCAAGTTGGTTGCCCAGTACAGGGATACTTTTTAAAACCTGACCTGAGCTAGTTCAAAGATGATTAAAACTGATGAGGAGGTGGAGAAACCAAGAGATGTTGTCAACAGTTTAAGAAAGCCAGGTGAGCAAGGACAGAGCTACGTGTGCTAAAGTCTTGAAGGACAGAGTCAAGAACATCTGCAGTCTATGAGCATCTCACCCTAGGAGCTCCCTGGCAGCTAGACACTTGCATAAATTTCAGAAACCTTTTCTGTAAGATAACAAAAGACAATCTGCTAGCTGACTAGAACTATTTATTCTAGTTTTAAAATAATTCTAAATACAAAATATATTTTGCAAACAACTTCGTTGCATGTAGTACATTTATGCAGTTATTTTTACTTACAATGACAAGCATAAAATTATTTTCCACTCAGAAAAGGATCCGAATAAATATTCTGAGCTACAAAAGAGCTTAAATAACTGCAGACGAATGTAGCATATCCTTTTGCTTGACAATACCAACCCTGTCAAAACTATTGCTACTCGTAAATCACCACTGTTAAGGCTTCTTTTAGAACCTCTGCTAAAATTCAGAATGGAAAGCAACATTAAAATTTATCCTGATTTTAGAAAAAAATTCTGCTTGCTTGATTTTAAAAAAAAAAAAAAAAAAAAAAAAAAAATCAATCCATTCAGATCTGCACATACAGGAAAGAAAACAAGAATGAGAGCTAGAATATCTAATGTTGGAAGATCTGATGGGCTAGATGTCACAAGTATGTCACAACAACAGTGCTGGACACTAGTGACCAGTACTTCACAATGAAGTAACCCGTATTGTTTTCCCATCTCCACCTATGTCCCCTGACTCTACAGAAAACAAAAACCTACTGGTTGCATTTATCAGGGCAGAGCCTTTAACAAAAAATTGTAAGAGCCTTCACCCTCGACTTAAAGGGCTATCGCTTGATTTAAACCTTCGATAAATGCAGACTCACTGGTAATTCACTGTCAGTTAATTCTCATAAAATTCCTGTCCCTTAACCATCTAGGGATCAGTCGTCCTAAGACATTTAAAGAACTCATCATAGCCAAAACAGGGCCTGTTACAAATCAAAGATGGAGGAAAACATATTGTGATAGTCAAAATAAATAATGCTGCACACGTGAATGCAACTGAATGTTATGGGTTAAATAGCTCAAAAATTCAACTGCAGAACAGCGGCATTCAGCTCACATAATCAAAGCTGAACAGTGAATGTCTAGCCAATCTAGTGCTTGGTCTCAAAGGGAGTAGTGGCTTGGAGGATGAAAACCTGCACGCATACTAATCTAGATACTTAGATTTAACAGCTATAGCTTACACATCTCACTGGAATTTACTGAATATTCTAACCCTCCACATTAATTACTGATGGATAAAAAGATCACAGAAAAGCATCTGAAGACACTGCTGCTCTAAGCTAAATGGCATTAATTAGACTGCATCTATTTCAGCAATTTGCTAACAAAGTGCTACAAAAAATGGCTTCACCTGATATTATCCTCTGGCTCAGGTTCACTGTCACTATCTTCAGCTTTTCGCTTAATTCCTCCTGCCAGGGATGGGCTGCCATCAGAAGTGAGGCTGGTATTTGGAGATGATGAAGTTGTCTAGGGTCAGAATTATCACAGATAAATAGAGGGGGGGAAAAGGATTTATTAGGCATTTTAAATTCAAGTTAAAATTAACAGCTTTGTGATAAAGAAAATCACATGCATTATTTTTAGTTCCCCAAAAACTCAAGGCAAAAGCTACACAATCCTTAAACTATTAAGTCAAGTAGCAAAAGAAAAGAAGAACACGTCTTTGTATTAAAAGGCAGGCATTGATACATACAGGCAAAAAGTTCATTGTATTTGAGAAAGAAAAAGATGCAATAAACAAGACAGTATAAACCGATAAAACATACAATTTTGGAATATATCTGTTGTCTCTAGTCCTACAGCTTGTTACAACTTCATTTTACAGCAACAGTGAAAAATGCATATGCAGACTACCATAAAAATGCTGCTTGTAATTCAGAACAGCAGAAATACTAAGTTTCTTCACAACTGATCTTTTAAACTCCTTTCAAATTTATCTATTTTAATATTACAGAATCTAAAAGAAACTTCTCCCATTCTATAGAAGAACTGATTTGCTTAACCCATGTGCAAAAGTTTCAAGATTAAAAGGGAAGAATAGTAGAAATTATACTTTAAAAAAAACCCCAACATATTGTATTTATTCAGACTTGAAAGACAGAAGACTTCTTTATGATGAAAAGAACCTTTACTTAAAATTTGTTCAGTGCTTGGGTGAAGATGTATGCCCAGGAAGAAAGTATTTGTCRTAATTGTTATTTAAAGTTAACAATCAAGACTTCTAAGAGAGCACTGAACTTATTTCCAGTTTTCCATCACTTTCTAATACCTTTCCAAAAATTTCATCTAAGTTTCTCCTCTTCCCAGTGAAAGGCAATACTTTGGAAAGCAGTTTGATGAACACATAGATATGCAAATCACAAGTTTCCGAAATACAGATATCTAAATCTGTGTGTGTGTATATATCTATCTATCTGTGCATGTGTGTGTGTATCTCTCTCTATATCTATCTATCTATCTGTGTATGTTTTGGGKTTTTTTTTGTGAGAACTGATTGAAATATAAKAGAGACATAAGGCTTGGGGGAAAAGCAGTGTGTGTAGGAATGGTGTCATATTTTGCAAACACACCCTTAATGGCAGCTTGCATTATTTTTTATATATACTGGCCTTTCAGCTTACTGCTTAGAACTACCTCTTTATACATACAGAAATCAGAAAAACAAGTAAACAAAATGTACACACCCCATGTGTATTTCACATACACCCTCTCAAGCACAGAAACCTGGATCTAAAAGTCCAGTTTCAACATAATTAAGCTATGCCTCAACAATTCTCAGGTTATTTTAGCAGTTCTCAACAGTACCGTGAGACAGGAAGTCCCCACAGAAAATTAATAACCAAATGGATCTACAAAGTGGAGAGATGTCACAAATTCCAAAAAGAGTATTAAAAGATCTGCATCTCAGGGATTCAGTTCGTGTCTCCCAAACCCACTGAGGAAGTTCCTAAACCTGTACTCACAGGAGGTTTGACTCCACAAATGCCAAACAAGTTTGAGAAGAGCCGCTGTATTTGACTTGGATGCATTCACCTCACACTTGCCCTCCCAGAACTATTTAACAAGCAGTATCATACCAAACATTAAAATAAAGAACACAATTTTATTCAAGTAGTCTCACAAAAATTGGTTATTAAAAGCCACTTCCTTGAAAATTAAGTATTTTTTGGTCTGCTTTTCAAGAAAGCTTGGCAGGATAGAGAGAAAGGTGTCCAGAGTAACACAGGATGTGATTATTTCCCCTTCTATGTGTAAATACCTTTGAACATCTACTTACAGAATTCTGTCTGTCATGCATTCTCATCTCAAAGGCGGCTTGTCTAGGGTTACTGATTGCCTGAGGACTAGATCGATTTCCCAGAGCTTGAGGGGAAAACTGTCCACCAGGAATAAAAGAAGGCTGATCCCTCTAAAAGATAAATATATACAAGTATACTGAAAAAGCTGTGTAATCTCCACAGCAGTGTGATGATGCTCTCTCACAATTTTCAGATTAACATGTTATATAACCCAAGCATAATTTACTCATTCACTCAGTTCAGCTTAAATTAGTTACGTTTAACAATCTCAACCAGACATAAGATGACACTTACAAGTGAGACCCTTATATTCCTATAATTTATTAAGCTCCTTCAAAAAAACCCCACAAACCCTGCATTTTGCGCCCGTGTTCTTTCTACATGGGCTGAAAGGCAGTTTTTTGGGGAAGTGAGACCTCATCTAACTTACTGGGAAAAACATACTCTTTGTAAGCAAAGTGAATAACCTCTTCCACTCTAATAGGGATAGTCAGAAAATATGTAATTTAAAAAAATAAACACAAGATCTAGACAAGATCAGAGTGGGGATATCATATGCCTTGAAAGTTTTGGAAGCTACACTTACCTGAATGTCCTAACCAAGAACAAAGCTATGTTGAAATGAACATACAAAAGCTCATTTTTAAAGTGTCAGAACATTTTGTGAATAGAAGAAAAATCAACATCCTTCCAATAACACAATTTTAAAGAATTCAGCTTACATGGGTCAGAAGGGGCAAACACGTTCCCACACAGCTAATGCTTCTCTGTTACATTTGAGAGATATTCGGCAACACTGACTTGCTTGCAGGCAGAATGAGTGATAACTATGGTTTGGAGTAAGCCTTCCTTGCTTTTTTAGAAACATGCTTCTAATCAAGCAAATCCATTTAATGCAAACTGGTATATGTATTTAAACCTAAACTTAAACTCCATTGCCCTCAGCAATACAATTGCTGAAAAGACTTGTGTCAATGCACGGGAAAGCAACTCCTGTACAGTGACCATGCTGAAACATCACTAAATAATCACAGAAGTGCAGATTTGTGTAGATTTGAAGGACACAACATACAGCTATCATCCAGCACATTCAGCTCTCTCCCTCCTTCCCCTTTTACAAAGCCTTTAATATGCAATTCCTTCTTTCAAAGCTCCAGTCTACAAAAAGCCATGAAAAAACTCCCTAAAATAGTTTACACATGGGCCAGAAAATGCCATGATTACAACTGCAGCTTCAACCAACACATCTGCTGAAAGCTACAGTATACATTTTAATTCTTGCTAGTTTTTGAATTGTGAAAAGAATGAATTTACCTTCATTCTTTTTCTTTTTTCTTTTTGCCGTCTTTTAAAGTTATCCTAAATAGAGAATAAAGAGAAATAAAGTCAGTCAAGCATACAGATTTCTTGGAAAAATATTTCATTATAATCCTCTACTGACCAGAAGGCCATAAGGTTTTTACGTAATGTTCTAAATAAGACAGAGGTTAATTCTTGTGTCTGTAAATCCAACAGAAATGGGACAGAAATTTCTACACTACCCTGAAAACCCATGGGGGAAGACACAAAAAAAAAAAAAAAAAAAAAAAAAAAAAAAAAAAAAAAAACAAAAAAAAAAAAGGGAAAAAAAAAAAAAAAAAAAAAAAAAAAAAAAAAAAAGTGTTTTGCCAGCACTGGCACAGTATTTTTTGACTGGGTAGTGACTACAATTCTCTTCTTTCATTCACAAGGTGTTTTATCCCCTGCACTTAATGAATAAAGTGGAATATGTCTGCAAAAAACTGCACAGACAAACTGCAGAGAGAGACCAAAAGAACAACAATATCTGGACACATTTCAAATGGCAGGAGATACTGCAGTGCAAGAATGCACTTTGAATTCATATTTAGCATGCCACCACTGCTCGTGGCTTGCACTTCCACAGGTTGCAGCAAATTACAAAACAATTCCTTCTTCAGATTTCATAGTGGCTATTCAAAAAGCTGCAGGCAGTAACAGAACTCACATACAGTTTTCATTTTGCTGTTACTTGGGATAACAATCAGAAAAACAGGCCTTGCAGTCCAGGACAAGAAAATTAACTGGAAGCACTCAATTCCTTTTCGAATACGGAGGAATTCACTAGAGATTCTAACAAAAAAATACGAAGTTTGGGTTTTTTTCTTATTCTACTAAAGGAGTATCACAGTCTAACAGTAACGCGAGTGATTAAAACCAAACTCCAAGAATGTAACAAAAAAATTACATCGTCGTCTTTTCTCTTTTTGAAAATACTATCTTCAACTTCTCCAACAGCTAACATAATCATCTGGACTCGCTGTAGGTTGACAAAACCACTTTCTGTGAGGTACCCCTGCAAATTAGAAAATAATATAGTTGAAAAACAAGCCTATTTTTGCAGCAAACACCCAGATATTTTTAAAGAAAAAGCAAAAAATTTTACCCCAGTTTTGTGCACCACATTTTTATATATGTTAACCAAGCGATCAATTGCTCCCTCCCTAAAAACAAACAAACAAAAGCATGAGATTCTTACTATTTAAAACCACAGTAGGTATACTTGCAGGAAAAGAAAACATATATTCTCATCTACCTGATCTCCAAAGATGGCAGATGAGGAAGAAAGTCATTTCCCACAAAGAAGCACATAAAGACCCAGTCATCAACACTTCTTTCAAAATCAAAAGTGAAAGGCAAACTGGCCATAGTAAGTTCTCTTTCCAAATACTGCAACACAGACGCGAAAGAAAAAGGACATTAGAAAACGCTGTGTATGGGGTTTAAAAATATCATTTATATAAAGCAGATATAGTAACTGCTTCAACATACCTCTCGCAAAACACATAACCGGATGAAGATAAATTCTTGTTCAGMGATAGGAAGACTGTCTGCAAACTGATCGTGCTAAAATAAAAAGAAAAGAGTTGAATTAGATCCAAGCTCACCTTAAAGTTTCTCCAGCTCAATTTTAAAGGCTTACTTTGGGAGGACTTAAGAGGTATACAAGTACAGTTTCTCAAGGTCTTATGCCAAGCGTGCATTTTGCTACTTTGCATGTCTGTTAAGTTACTGATCATTTTCTCTCGCTAGTGAAAAAAAAAACAAACAACAACAAAACACCACAAGTGAGGATGTTAGGTTTGGCATAGTATTTTTGTGCTACAGAAGAACAATTTTTACTTATTAATGTAAGAGGAAAGCTAGGTAATTCCAGTAATATAATTTGCATTATGTTTCAGCCAAAACCAACAGCAAGAACAATTTGAGGGTCTCATTAAAACATAAATTAGCTTATAGACAAAAAGAATTTCTAGAAACAGGAAAATTCTTACCTTGCCTTGTTTTTCTCTGGGCAAACCTTGGCAATCCTTAACCTCATGACCCATCTGGTTACAAAGACCACATGGCTTGGGTTTATTTGGTTTAAACTCTTCCCTAATTATAGTGAAGTTCGGTTCATGTGTAGCTAACCCAAGCATAATCAGATCAGCTACCAACCAAAAGAGAAGAATAAAATATAAAGAAGGATAAACATTACCAAGCTTTTTTCGAAAAAAGTTTAAAAGCAAAGTACATTCTACCTTAAGCAAGTGTGAACACACAGATGTGCTTACCCCCAAACCACCCAGACAGTACAACTAAGTGAAAGTTAGCCTTTCAGCTATGGACAGTGCTAGATCTTTCCCCATATATTACACAGAGCTTTCAAAAACTAACAAATACACTAGATTATTTACACAAATACAAGTGAAAGCCTAAAAACTACAGCCCAACTCAATCACAAAACAGCACAAGAAAGCTTAAYAGGACATACTGCTAGCAAAAGAGAACTCACCATCAGCCCCACACAGACAATGATGAGTGTTTGGGTCATGGTTTGGTTGAGCTATACAAAAGAAAATTACATTTAGTCAACCAAAGTCACATAAAATAAATTATTACTGACCATACCTTAATTTAAAACAAAACGTTCACATTTATTTGCATTTTACCTCTTTGTCTTCTAATGTAATCCATGATTTTATGTTCACCTTCACCAGGAGCACTAGCATCAGACAAAATAACCTACGAAACATTTAAATTATGTAAACAATTTATGCTGCCACAGTAAAAAAAAAAAACAACTTATGTAGTTCATATACCGAATATTGAATCTGACTTATGAATACTTGAAATCCTAATTTGTAGTTTCAACTAAAATATTATGATTCAAAATGAAATTATTTAAGAGCTTGGAACCAATGAATAGACCTTCATTTTTCTCTACTAATTCTAGGACGAAGCTGACATATTGATTCAAATACCACTGAAATTATCACGTCATTAAACAACATATTTGAAGTTTCCTGAAAAATTATCAGGGCAATCAAAATATGCACTAGAGAACTAACAAATAAAGCAGACGTATGCCCGCTTCCCTTTAGATCTTCTAAACTCGTAGATACGCTGACACATTATCACATTATACACTTCCTTACACTGATGTCCAGATGAGCATTAGCGTTTATAAAACTCACGTCTGATGGAGGGAATTAAGCAGAGTCAACTGCCCTCTAATTAGACCACTTTAACAGTCAACTTACGGAAAATAAAACAGACAGCTGCATCTGAGAAGACTGACTATTCTGCCCTCTTGTACAGAGAAAACACAGGGCTGTCAGAAACAAAACTCAGTGGGGGTGGAGTGGTTGAGGAACAGGAGGAGAGAATTTCAAAGTCCAGAAAGGCAAGAAAGCTGATATGTATCATTTTCGTTGCCTGTCATCTATTGTCATCCATCATTAGAATAACGGAGAAAATGCAGCCTACCTGAGGTAGCAAACGAGTTAAAAAAGAAATAGTGAAAAGAATACATATACAACGTATCTTGACACTTTTTCCCAAAAGAAGAAAAAGTATTCCTAAAACCCTGTCTCCTGTTATATCAAATTGTGGCTTCTCCTATCAAATCTTTTCATTGCTCTTAAATGAAATTAAAACAAATGATGCTGTTAAATTGTGTTATTAGGATGAAATGTATCTCTGAAGTCCCAGCRGAATGTGCATGTTGGTCCATTATTAATACCAGCACAGTGCCAGAAGATGAGACAAATCTGTTAAATTTATACTCTTCGATCATATCCCAACCCAGCCTAATAGATCACCTTAATTTTCCTGAAGTATGAAACCGTGAAACTTACTGTCAAATTTTTCCACCCTGGGTCACTGTTCAAACGGTCAGCAATGTAATAGCGGAGACATTTAGCAAGATTGTCCATAAACTCAGTTCCCTAAAAAGTGACAGAAGAAAATAAATTAAACCTTCATTCAGACACTGGCAATTGCTGGTTAAAGTGCAAGATTACTTACCGGGGTAATACAGTTGCTGTCAAATCTCTCTTTCACTTCTTCTGGAGGAAGAATGCCACCTAGAGCAATAAAAACATTTAACAGAAGTAAATCAATATGGAACATTAAAAACATTTTTGCATGATAAAAACCCAGATGGCTCCCCTGATAACAATTAACACTTATCAAAAGTTAGTTTGTTTAAAAAACAAACAAACAAAAAAAAAAACCAAAAACCCAAACACCAGACAGCAACAAAACTAAAACAGCTCTTACCATTATATTATCTCCATCTTAAAATAAGGTATTAGTACATTTACAAACATTGTTGTTACTTCAGAAAAGTGATTTCACTATCTATTCTGTCAAAAGACTGTGAAAGAAATCTCAAAGAAACTAAGCTTGCTAAATGAGATAAAACATTAGGAAATAATTATTTTCTTACATATTCTCCCCTATGTTTCCACTATCTATTCACTTGGGCTCACAAACAGGGTTACACCAACTTCTCTCATCTCTGAGCTTCATAAAGGGTCTTCATAGTCTAGAAATGCTACAGGAAGAAATGTTAAAAAAGTCTTTGTCCTCCCTTTTTAATCTCTACCTAGGTTACAATGGCCCTCTCACTTGGGCTACAGCATTCATTCCTCCTACGCAGTCACCTGAATTAATTGCTCCAGCCCAGACAGCATGCTTCAGCTACACACACTCCTTTCACTCGAGTCATGTCACCGTCACCCTTAGAAAGCTGCACTGACTTTGTTTCCTCACTGAGTTTAGAGTTTCCACTGGCAAGTAACTACCCTTGCTCGCAGTTCATTATTCCTGTGCAGTAGTATTTTCATTCGATCCCTGCTTCTAAGCCTCAACTCTCCTTTCATCAAGCCCTACAAATCTGTACTTCCTTCCATAAGAGTTTTGGTTAGTYTCCCACTACTGCATTTACACCTGCTCTTCTGTTCAATTTTTTTCTAACGGAATTAAGAGCACTCAACACAAATCCATTTSAGGCAGGAGACAGAAGAAGAAAAAAAGAGACATTTTGTTTTATCTTAGTTCTTAACTTTGGAAAACACAGATCCATCCTTCTGTAAGCTTGATATCCCCTTCTTTCTCCTAGTAATGCACAAATATCCACTGAGCAAGACATCCCTTTTCTAACCCTTACTGAAGCACTGAAAACAAACAAGGTGACGCTCACTTGAAAAACCTCAGATACGGCCACACTTCTACCTTTTGCCAGAATTTCTTGTCTTATTTTTTGCTTCTCTTCAGCAGCTTCCATGCCCTCCTTTGATGCTCTGAATCTTCTTGACCGCTGTTGATTCATTTTTGCACGTGGAGCCTAAAAAAGGTACATAATGCTTGGTTCAGTTATTGCATCTGGACAATTTTTTCCTTTCTGGACAAGCYTTTTGAAATTGGCCAGTCTGTGATTATACAGCCACTTAACAAGACATCAGTCTAAACTGTAACTGAAACAGGGATTTCTGTTGTCCCTCCCTCACGTCACCGCTAGCTCTCATAWGGCAGCACAGGGAGCTGGACCTGTTTCTGAATAGGTCTCTTCAGCTTCTCCATGAGGTAAGCCAGCAGCATGCACAGCTGTACCCCCATCTCAGAAATGCACAATGCTCAAGGATTCAAAGTTTCCCTTGCAAAATAAATGAAACTTAGTGACATGTATCTGAAACCATTATTTATTACATACCCTTTCTCCAACAAGAAACTCCTACAATTGTATTCATAACTCTCTTGAAAATAAAAAGACTACAGCAGACAGTAGTTAGCTATTACTTATGGCAGGTATGCTGGGGTTTTTAAAAGGCTACATCAACATTTAGTTGGGATTACTTCTATATACACACACACGTTAGGAATTCCTGCACGTCAGTTTGGGTTAAAAATCTTTTTACTTCATGATACTCATTTTACCTTTGAGAAACTGAAAAACAGCCAAAGCTTAAGAGGCCTACCAGCAGTCTGCTAGGCCATTTTGGCATCTCTCAGTGAGACTACACAGTCTGGATAGAAAAATACTCAGTAAAGCAAAGTTGTTAAGAAAAGGTGGTATCTTTCATTAGACCAACTGATGTTCCGAGGGGAGATGAGGATCAGATATGGAGAAAGACAAGCTTTCAGCTTCAAATGTGCCTTAAGGCACAAATGTGCCTGTGAAATATTCCACAGCACAATTCAGTCACCGCCCATTTTAAGTGCATCTGCTTAAAGGGTTTTCCGGTCTTTCCCAGCCTGCAGCATAAATTATTACTAAAGCCACAGAACAGAGGAACATGAGTAGTTTCAGAGCGTTACTGTCTTACGGAAGTTTCCTGCTTTTCAGAAGCAAAGTTCAGACTGCAGTAGACTACATTAGCCAGCTCATATAAGCCCATGGACAACAAAACCCGTGAATACTTTTAATTACCCTCACCAAAATTAAATTAACAGTATATTTTACCTGTAGTTTTTCATTTTAGAAAACTATTTCCCAAAGGATCTCATGAGAGCGGATGGCATCTACCCTAATTTTACAAACAGCCATTACCGGGAACTAAATATATCAATACTTACTACTCCGTCTATAGCCATGTAAAGAAGTCGCCTTGGTCTTACAATGTTGAAGATCCTGTCAATATACTCAAAAATCGCAACCATCATTTCATCTTCATTTTTGGGCGCTGGCCTAAAACATAGAGCATTCAATTTAACATCTGAAATGCTATCAATAAATCCTATTTGTAAAGAGACAAAAAAAATCGCCTTACTTGTCTTCTGGGTGTGTACAAGGGTGAATTATACCATTCATATCCAAATACAGGTTATCAAACTCCACCTCATTAGGGTTAGGTTTGCTTGTATCGATTGGAGCCTTGACGCCATTGCACTCTTTAGCCTGTGAACGCAGTCGAAACAAGTATTTCAGTACTTGATTAGAGAAGTATCATAAATAACCAGAGGTATTAATGTACAGACTCATAAAAGTTTATTTTTTTCAAGGGCAGTAGAAAAAAAGATAGCAACTAGCTACCCACATAATTACCTGAAGATGCACGCTTACACTATTAAAATAGTGCCTTTTTTTTTTTTAAAAAGATGTTTATAAACTAGCACAACTAGAAGATATTATGATGAGTTACAGAAGAGTTGGTTCACTTCTGTTAATCGGCATGTATTATAAACAAGAAGTTTCCATACCTCATATTATTCAAGAAAGCAATTCCTTCTACTGCCAGGACCATACTGACTCCCTCAAAATTTAGCAAAGGGACTTCAAAGTTTATAATATGATGCTATAACTTTAACATGATAACCAAGAAGCATCAAAATCTTTCTACTTTAAACACTTAGTTCCCCAGACTGACACATCTAAACAAACTTGCACCTCTGCCTTTTCTCACTGCAATCCGGTATTTAAGTCACACACACAACTGGGGGAGGCAGGGCAGTAAAAGTGATTTGCCTGTGGCTGATGACATATTGGAGCCCGGCTGATGACATGACAAGCTTCCCAAAGTGTATCAGCACATCCTGGTGAGCAAAGGACAACGAGATTTAACTAGAAAGAGGACTTTTCCCAGATTCCTCTACACAAAGAAAGGAGATCCTTTCAGATCCCACCAGCCAAATCTCCAATTTGGGTATATATGTATTACTTCTCTTGCTGACTATTAAATGCACCGAGATGCTCAAACCCCTGGACTCTTCAGCTCCTGCCTCCGAGTTTGTCTGTGGATATATTTGAAATGCTAAATAAAATCCAGCCCTTACCTTCCACTTCTGCAAATAAGTAAACTTTTGACTCTAATGCTTCACTTCCTCTACATCAGTGCTTTTTCTGCTGCCAGGCTGATGCCTAATGAACATGAAACCCAGGCCGCAGTGCAGATGGTAAACTCGATGCTAAATTATAATTAACCTTAACCACCTCTAGCCACCTATGTTCCTGTACTTCTTCAACATTCTTGAACCTTTACAACAAGCTATACAAGGTAAAMCCAGAAGTACAAAGAAAACAAATCTCAGCTGACCTGGAAGTAATAAATAATCCCATGTTATTTTGCGTACGTGGTCACGTCAATGACAAGTAACTATCTAGGTGAAGAGAACAGTCTCTCTAATCAGCCCCAGAGATCGGAGTTGGCACTGTAATACCTATGTAAAAAACCCAAACTCATCCCTTTCTCTCAAGCTGTCAAAGCAAGCAGTTTTGAAACACTGGTGAGTGTTTCAAAGAGTGGCTCCTCTACAAAGTGGATTAGCAACCACGTTCACCTTTGTTTCCTCACCATACAGTTGTTTTTTTTTTTTTTTTTAAACATATAAACCACTGAATTAAACACCAGCAGCATCAGTGATGGAAGAGACATGAGCTGATCGAGAAAAAGTCAAATGTATTTTCAGAGAAATTATGACTGGAAAGGGTTTTAACATATCACAAAACTGGAATGAAGAGTACTCTTGAATAACCTGGCATAAAGCAAAGAAAAAAAGCGAACGTCACGTTATTGCATAAAGGCTATGATCACAGGATTACATGAGACAGGAGGGAAAAATGTGATACTACTGGTCCTCTGATTCATGTGAAACTTATCAGCAGCTGATGAACAAGCACCAAGCACTTCCTCTGAACTTATATTTGCAGACTCTCATTAAAAGAGTGTCCCACATCTCTTATACAGAGCTCAATCAATCAGATTTAAAAGGAAAATCTTAGAGATTGTACCATCAACTTTCATACAATTTTCCTGCTTAGAGTAGCAGTGGAACTAGCTGAACTTATTGCAGTCTTAAAAGGCAAAAATCAAAACCTCTAAAGCAAAATAAGTCTTTATTCGGTATTTACATTTTTCACAGTTATAGGTATATGGAATTCTTTCAGGGCAATTTTGTGAAGTCATTTTTAAATAACTGAACACTAAGTCCCTCTATTTCACTTCTTTAAAACAGGTGAAAATCCTGCTAATTTACATCTTTCTTATACTATTCATCCAAACTAGTCCAATCCTGACAGATGAAATCTTGACCACTGTTTGCTTCCTTTACTGAACTTTCTAGAACACACACACAAATATCACATGGTTTTAGCAGAAACTAATTGTCAGGTGCAAACACTGTACTGTAGCTTGCAGTTCTAATAAAGTTACTCTGGGCAACCAAGACCTACAATTTTAGAAGAAGAGTATTCATTCTGGTTTACACCGCATAACAGGACGAGAAGCTTGCCTTGTGTTCTACTTGATCTTTCATCAAACCTCTTGCCAGAGCTAACTGTTGCTCAGAAGATATCAAAGGCTTACAACTATGTGATACGGAAAATAAAACTGCCCCCGTCACAGATCTTCTTTTCAGTCTTGAAGGTAAAGCAAAATAAGTATGATCTCTTTCAGATGGCTTCGAAAGCCATTCAGTTTTCATCTGCATACTGCTATGTCAGCAACTTTACCATTACATCCTCATAAACCTATCAGATTTTTAATGTAACAGCCTTGTAAAAGGTTTAAGTATCTGGGAGTGATATCTCTTGTGATATAACCAAACTGTTCACTTTTAATCTACAGCCTCTTTTGAAACCGTTGAAAATAGATCTTCAAATATGATAYTTTAGTTGCAGCTTTATTAATTTGTATGAATTTGATTAAGAATATTCTCTCCTGGATTTTATATTATCTTCAAGATCTTCCTCTTATTCTTCCTGCTCAGCTTAAGAAGAAGATTAATCAGATTTAAGAAAAAGAAATAATCTAGTGAGGTAAGAGAACAAGGATCAACTTTTTAATATTTCAAAGAGACAAGCTACCGGGAGATAGAAAATTTCTGATTAGAGAGATTTATAAGAAATCCTAAAATACACATAGAGCTGATTACATCGTGAGAGAAGTTTAAATTCATCTACAGTAAGACAAACTACRGCTTCTCACTACTGTCCTAGTCCGCTCTCAAATTTATGACCAGATTTGAATTAAAAAAAATTGTAATGAATGTGATTTATCCATGTGCTGTCCTTACTGTAATTGCAACACACTCTTCAGTTGGAACAAAGCAACATGGATGAGAACACCAGGATCTGATACTTCAGTTATTTTGTGTGTCATATTTTTCCTATCCGTTTAATAAAGAACATTTGCTCTTACAAGCTCAATTATTAAAAAAACAAAAGGACATACAATCACAAACTCCGTAAAACCAAGACTATATAAGCCTTTATTTTACCCAAACGCTAGAGTAGTTTTGATTAAATAAAGATTAATCTAAATGTTTACAAATGTGATGAAAAAGATAAGTCGTCTGCTTTTAGAGAAAACTGTACTTAATTGTTACAGATTGTAGATATATTTGCTGTTTAAATTGAATAGACAGATCTTAAAGCATTATCCAGAAACAGCTGGACAAGCTTGTAAGACAAAAACGTAAAACACCCATTTAGAGTAAAGACAAAACTGTAAAAGAATCTACTTTATATTGTCAAAATTCTATTTGCACCTTTTTGATCAGAAGAACGCTGCTTCAAAACATCACAACTAAACTTCACCTCCTGGGCTCTTTGCTGTTACTGCGCGCCAAGGCTATCTTGCCAGCATGGTCATAAATGTGACAGGTAACAGATGGAGCTGCTTTCTCCACAGTCTGACTTTACTGCTGGAATGGATGTTCATTCACGCAAGTCAACCTTTGACGTAATGAAGGAAAGGGGGATTTCGTGAACGAAAGGCTTGGACTGTACAGCCAGTTGTGATGCTGACTATAAGCAAAAGACCAAACTGTTCATCTTTGCCAGTTCCCCGCTTTGGTGAAAAGGGGATAAAGCAAATCAACCGGCGTGAGTTGAAGACAACAGGCAGGATATGTGCATACACCTTCGGATGTTAGTTCTCTGAAGATCCACAGCCTCAGCCGGGAAAAGGCAAATGCCATGTGAACAGTCCTATGCTCAAYAGGCGTAGCTGGCAGAGGCACATCGTTCTCCGATTCCCCCCAATACCTGTGCCACCCACTTTTCCCTGGCAGACGCAATCATGACAGTGTCCCTGAAAGCCCTCTAAACTGACGGTTACCCAGATCCTCAGAACAGATCACATCAGAGACACGACAAACAAGAGTTTGGTAAAGTGACCAGAACAATCACTGCTAGCTGCCAACAGCTCATTCCAGAGTAAGCATTCATATGAGTGGCTAATAAGCTATACTTGTAAACCCACAAACTGCCTTTTTCTATAATAGTTCCCCCAGGCAGACAAATCCTCAAATCTTATCTATCCACTGGAGTAAAAAATTCACTTCTTGCAGCTACAGGTAAAATAAACTTCACACATCATTGCTGAGAGAAGCTAACTGAAACCACAATTGTAATGAAATCAAAAGAGTAACTCACAGTTTTAACTGTGCAACATCTGATTAATCCAAATCTATGATTCTGTTTCACTGCCTGAATCTGAAACACAAGAACACCCTGGCTGTAACAAGAACTGAATACTAAAACTGATCTGCCTGCCATTCACATAGACCGAAATCTTGCTGAAGGCAGGCAGGTAATACATGCGGTCAAAACAAACCAGCGTCAATACGCAATTCAATCACTTTACTCTCTTTTCCCGTATCTTCTCTACCTTGCCCACACATTTCTATCTCCTTCACAGCACAGTGTTTCCCAAACATGAGGCACATCTCTCCCAGGAAAGGACAGGAGGTAGCAAAAAGGCAGAGGCCACAGCACATGCTGAGCAGCAGGGACGTGAACTTTCAAAAACAGTATTACGAAGAAGAGCAGAACGCAGCTAGTACAACCTGACAAAAGATGACACAAATTATTTGGAAAAGCATACAGGAAAAACAGTTTGGGAAGCAGGAACTCAAGAGTTCGTCTTCTCAGAAAAACTTTGGCTAAGTTAGCCCTGAAGAGAATAACTTGCCATGTTCACTGCACTGTAAAGCTACCGCAGCGCGGCTATTCAAATCCAAGGCAAGTCTGTGCTGTCRCTGACGGGAGACACCCCCATACCCCCTGTCACCTTCCACCTCCTACCGTGTCCCTTAGGATGGCATAAGCATTCACGCGGCTGCAGTGACGTGCACAAAGGACCCTGCCTAGCAAAAACATATAAAAAAACATTACTTCAGCTGTGTTACTTCCTAGAACGGGCTCCCCAGATAACCATACAAACCTCAGTGCTGGTGCAAGGGAGAGGATAAATACAAGCCACCAGCTGAAAGCAGTGACCAGCCAGCTTAAAGCAATCAACAAACCCTATCCACTAGGAGTTGCGGGTTAGTGAAGACCACCTGTGGAGTCCAGCAGCTAGGTTGGGACTAAGTCKTCACCAAAAAGCATCTTCTGTTGCTATGAAAAGCCAAATTTTAGAGGACGTCTTTGGAAGAGTCAGCTCCCTGTTTGGGCAGGAGATATTTCTCCTATACTAGAAAATACCAGCAACGAGACAAAAAAAGCTGAAGCTGCTCAAGGTTGAAGAGTACAACTACAGACTTGTTTTAAGTCTTGGATGCAGGTGTGATATCCTGTGTTGGTGGATGCACAAAAAAACCCCCCAAAGTATGAAGCTGCAGAAAGACTAATAAGTGAAAGAAAAGACTAACAAAAATAATTAGTAAGACTGGAAAATGATACAAGTGAGAAGTATTCAAATGCTACGAGAATGAGAGCCCAAGGAAGCGTACGACCATACCAAGATATCATTTTAATCTTACATAAACCCCTGCAGCTATTAAGGCCAATAGAGTTCCTTCTCAAACGTCTCATTCCTGCCCTCAACTCTTGCGCTGGCACGGCTTTCCTGAGCCCACATCAGCAGCAGGATCATGGAACTGACGGGCTTGCGAACAGGATGGTCTCACAGAGACAGGCGAGTTTCCAGACCCACAAGGTGTTTTTGACCATTTACACTTGCGTTTCCTTACTCTTTTCAAGACAGGCAGCTTCACTTTTATTTTCAAGGAGTCCTAAAGCTTGCTGCAGCTTGTAGTTAACAAAAAAGTTGTTGAAAAGCAGGGACTATAAAGAACGTGCTCAGAAACGAAACAAGAAACAGCAAAAAGTATCCCCACTACTCCCTCATCACCGTAAGTTTTGCCAAACACTTTCATAAAGCCTACTCTCTTTGCCCGAAGCAACACGAAGGCAGAGGCCACCACGCCGGGAAGGGCTTGCATTTCAACGAACCGGCCGGAGGCTAGAAAATTGTAGGAAAAATCCGATTCCCCGCCCCGAAGCCCCATCCCGCCCAGGCTGCTGAACCGCTCAGGCACGCGAGGGAAAACCAAGCGGGCGCGCTGACTTCCCCTCGACACCGGCCGCGTTCACCGAGATTAAAAGCACCCGGTCCAAAAAAAAAAAAAGAAAAACTACAACTCAAAAAAAGAACCCCCAACCAAAAAAAAAAAAAACAACCAACTCCAAAACCCTTGAAGAGGCACCCGGGCCGCCCGGGAGAGCAAGGAGGCGGCACGGTACGGGCAGGCACTAAGTACCAGCAGGTACCGCTTCCCAAACCGCCCGGGCCCCCTCGGCCCGCCCCGGCCCGCCCCGCTCCCTGAGCCCCGCGGGGCGGCCGTCAGAGGGCCCGTCCCGGGAGAGGAGGCCCGGGGGGGGGCGGCCCGCCTCACCTTCTCCTCCACGCAGTTGACGATGATGGAGGGGTACTTGCGGCTGAGCCAGCGGAAGAAGGCCGGCACTCCCATGGCGGGGCGCGGGGAGCGGCGGCGGCCGGACCGCGGCTCTCGGCAGCGGCGGCGGCGCCGGGCGAGGCGGCGAGCGGCGCTTCCGGGGGCAGAGGGCAGCGCGGGGCACCATGGGGGAGCGCGCACCCGCGGCGGGAGCGGGGGGGTGGTCACGTGAGGCGCACGCGGCGGGGCCGCCATCTTAGAGGCGGGCGCGCCGGGGTGCGCAGGCGCGGGGGTGAGGGAGCCGTGGCGGCGTGAGGGGAGAGGCGGTGGCGGGGCCGCGGTTGGGGCTCGCCCCTGCCCCGCCGTGTCACCTCGCCYCCAAGGTTGTAGGGGGGGCTCCTTAGGTACAAAGATGGCAGTCTTAAGGCAGGCAGAAGGGAAAAGCCTCAGAGCAGACTGACGTCTGAGGCAGCGCGGCATGCCGTCCTTGCTCTCCGACAAGGCGCTGTGTGGAAACTTGACTTCGATTAACAGAAAACCTTGTTTTAAAAACTAGCTTGCCAACGTGGGATGGTTTCCCGCTTCTGTGGGATGGTTTGGGCAGAAGACAGATGACAAAAGTGGTTCAGGGCACGGCTGCCCTGTCAAAGCTAATGCTGCGGGGCAGCGTGTGGTTCCAGAAGGCCGGCCTCCACAGCAAGGGCATCAGACTGAAGGGTGAGGCTCTGGAAGAGGCCTTTTCCCCTTCGCAGGGAGAGAGGGGGCTGTTGGCAGCGCTTTAAAAGGGGCGTTGGGGCGCTGGGCGGAGGGGCAGCAGAAGCTGAGGGGACGGTGCCAGCAGCAGCGAGCGTAAGATCGCTTGGTGCGATCCGTGACAGTCGCAAGAGGCAGCGTAAAGAAACCCCCTCCCGCCGCTTTGCCCCTTGCATAAGCAAATACTATTAAGTAAGTTAGCCGTTTGATGATGTTGAAATGGAATTAAACCTTCAGGTATTAAACGGGATTAACACGAGGAAGATTTTGTGCTCTGCTGTGTCCTGTCACTACACACCAACTTCATTAGGAGGACAGTGACGGGGGTGAGGACGTGAAAAAGCAGCCTGAAATCATTAACAAAAATAACAAAATCTCAGCAGTGCTTATTGAGTCAATGCTGCTGATTTGGGGAGGGGAGAGGAACCTTGCTAATTTGCTGTAGAACAAATTAACCCAATATTGTATTTCTCATTATTCTTGGCCTCACTTAGCTGTTGTTAAGCCATTTTCTGTTGTCACTCCTCTTAATAAAATCTGTGACTTGAATAAATTTCCCCAGCAACTTTGTATTGGCACCACATCTGTGCTATCAGCTAAAGATTGTCCTTTATCTGTTCCTTACAAAATGTACCCTGATTGAAGTTTCCTATTGTAGTGCTTCTCCTCCTGGAATTCAGTATAGAGTAAGACAGCTTAGTATTAACATTTTGTTTGTATTGATGGGCAATCAGTTGTTTTTCTGATAATGCGAAAGAAAACAGAAGACAGCAGCACTAGCAAATGCAAATGAAATATGATCATCTTATCTTATAATTACTTGCGTAAACAAGCGCTGAAAAAATTAATACTCCCACAAACATTTCCTTGAAAAGTCAATCTACATTTTGCTAAAAAAAAAAGAACCAACAACAAAACCCAAACCCTGACAAATACCCTAACACAAAACTTGAACCTTGAACTATCGGCAAAAACTTGAACTATGGGCTCACCAGAAACGGCACTCATCCGGCATTTTTTTTGCCAGCCCCTATGCGCTAACGTGGTTTTGTGAGCAGACGTACAGAGGCACGAGCCGAAGTTTCGCCTCACAAGTGTGTGCATACGACACGCGAAAAAAGAGCGTAGCACCAAGTCGTCGCACGTACACAGCAGGAATACGGGCAGACTTTTCGTTACAGTATTTTCCATAGATGAGTGGCATGCTGATTTAAATCTGTTAAGGCTGTATTGATTACAGGTSCCCCTGTCCATCACCATCATCTGTCATCATCTTTGGGCTGCCAGTATGACAGCTGTGAAGGAGCAGAATAAAGTTGACTGGCAGAATGTTTTGCATCTAATGAGTCTGTGCACAATAAGAAGTATAATAAAGCAAGCTCTGGAGGAACTCGGCTATCGCTTAAACACCAGAAGAAAGAGATTGCCTTAGCAGAAGCTCCCAAAGCCATCTGTCATCTGTCACGAGCTGCATGTCTGTGGCTGAGCTGGACTGAGGGAATGGAAAGCACCAAAGACTGGTGATGGGCGCCTTGTATCATGCAAGGAGATATCAAGTGGGCTGACATCAAGAACCCGGAATCACTCAGGAAGAGCTTAAAACCACAAAGGCACCATGGATTTGATGCAATGTTACTTAGCAGCGCCGGCTGCTAGAGAGACTTCTTCCAGATGAACCTTGGTCTGACATTCACTGAAAAATCACGTAGCAATAGTCTGTCTGTGGTGTGATGTACCGGTGAGCTTACATTTAGCAGATGGCTAGGACCATCAGGAATGAATTACCACGGCTTAGGGATGATCAGAAAAAAGCAGCAAGGAGYGATGACCCAGGCACCAGCCCTCGGGTGGTGGGTTCAGACGTTGGTTCTGATACAGGTCTCCTAGGTGACATTGAGCCTGTGGTACACAAAGGAAAATAGGCCTCCACCATGCTGCTAGGAGAAGACCACTGAGAAGCCCCTAAACCTACCTGGTGGTCCACCAAGAGCAGCAGCGTGACAGGGTGCTAGCCCTTCTGGTCATATTGCCATCACGTTGCAGAATTTGTTTTCAAGTGTCACAATTTGCAGGACAGTCCTGCGATTTCCCCMCCCCCCCCCCCTCTGAGGCTTTGATATCCCAAGTGTTGACGGAGGTTGGCCATAGCAATGAAGAGTTGGGAGCTGTGCCACCCTCTCCAGCAGCCCGGCACAGCCCACGCCATCGCCTGGCACATGGGAATTGCTGCTTGGGGAAGCAGGAGACCTCCTGTGGTCCCCATGGGCTGCCTTCCTCCTCCTCCTCTCCGTGCACCTCCCATCCCTTGACCAACTTGCCCGTCACACAGCACAGGGGCTTCTCTGCGGGGCAGTGGTCCCACAGGACATGGGGAGCCGGCATGGTAAAAATTGGGAAGGGCAGAGGGATCTTTGCTGGTGTTCTGGCCCGGGCTGCATCTGCTAGCCAGCCCCTGAAGGGAGGGATCACAGGAGCCTTAATCCAAAATAGCCTGCGGCCGAACGGGCACGGAAACCCCGGCAGAGCGGGGGAGGACATTAAAGCCTTCAGTAAAGTCCAGCTTTAGTCCTTTAGTCGAGTCCAGCTGTCTCACACGACATCGGCCCTGGTGATACACTCACTCACCCAGCTCCGTCCTTCCTGCAGCTGGTTTTCCAACTGCTGGAACATTCAGCGCTGCACCGCGGCCAACGTCAGACTGAAAACCACAAGATTTAAGCAAGCCAGCAGACACCTGTACCAAGGGCTTCTTCTCATTTTCAAGCCTTCTGCGAGCCTCTATGTCATATTCTCGAGCTTGTCTCAGACTACACGCTCTTTTTATTAAGTTGAATATTATTACCGTTTTAAAATTGGTTTTGATGGACTGGGCCCAAAGATTGGTGCCTGTATTCAAAGATGCAGTACTGCTTTGCAGTGGGGTTTAATTGGGGTGCTGGTTTTTGCTTTTGAACTTACCGTAATTATGAACAGATTTTTTTTTTTAATATGTCCCCTGGCTTCTCCCTTCGAAAGAAAATCTCATGTTTAATGAACTTAATTTTAGATAAAAGGAATTAAAAGAAGAAAATTAAAAATGCATGAAGCTCCTAGAGTCATCCAATTACTGTGATGTCCATACAGCAGCGCCAGCATGGATTTTACAAAGCAAGTAAAAGCAGAAAATCACTGGGGCTCGCCACATGTAAATGCTGCTCTACTCCAAAATTTGCTGAATTAGAAATGTACATTTTATGCATTTCTTCTTCTTGATCTGTTGCAGAAGATGATAAAGATCAAACATACCAGCCCACCCTGAGTAGCATATGTATGCATACCCAGAATGCTTGCTTGCTTTTTTCAAAACCACATCTAGCTCTGTAGTCAAAATACTAGAATACATACGAGCATCAGAAGAGGATGGCCTCTGCATTCACAGTGCAACAAAAGCAGCGGCCAGGCTGGTCGGAGGAAGTGGCACGGCTGAGCAGCTTCCAGTGAGACAGAGGCAAGGCTGATTTGGCCATTAAATACTGCTGTCGATTCCAGGTGGCTGCCGATTGACTCCTCACCCGCGACAGCCTCTTCGTCTCTGCCACGCAGAGGGCTTACCTGTCACGCGGCTGCGTCCTGCACCTTTCCCGCCGGCGCCGGGCAGGAGACGCTCACTGCGAGCAGGGGACTGTGGACAAGCAGCTCCCAGCCCCGGTAACAAAGGAACAGGACGCTATACGGAGGGACCCAGCTCCCTGCCTGAGGAGRAGGTTGTTTTATAGACAGCTCCCACCCTCTGAGGCGATAATGCTCAGAGACGAGCACTGTGCAAGCATCTCGGAGCAAGTGGACATCTCAGGACATATCTTCATTTACTCCTCAAAACYAAATATATCACAAAAAGGCTCAGTCTCATGGGGCAGGACCGCCATCAGATAAGGAAAACACTTAGCAGAGTTAAGAGAAAGCACACATACAAGGAGGCCGTGTATAGTACCGAGTAATATTTATTTTGTATTTACATTTTCTTTTGACTATAAAGTGATGAGCTGCACTTCAGACAGCGGCACTCTCAATATGTACAAGATGATACTGTTTATTTCTTCCCAAAAGCGAGCGGGGGAATCTTAATCATAGAAGTCATCAAATTCATCTGCTTCTGTGCTGTGAGTTTGTGGGCGCAAAGCAGCCTCAATCTCGGAGGTGCTGTCGTCAGATTCGCCCCAGAAAGCTGAGGGTGAGGAGAAAAAAAAAAAAAAAATTATAAAATCTTTTCCATGTTTATGTCATTTATGTCACAGACATGATCGCTTTACAGCTCTCCGGAGGCAGACAGACACCGCGGCTTATAGAGAAGGTCGGAGTTTTGAAGACTGCAGGACCTAGGTGTGCGTTTCCAATACCGGGTGCTGTCAACACGCCGTGGTCTCCGATCACGGAGCTGCTGTGGCCAAACAGCGGGCTCATTCAGAGGTCCCACTTCATTGTTCCTCAAGGTAGCTTGGGAGAACATTTCCACTCCAAGCAATTTACTTGGCCAGCTGCTGCCTGAATTACAGCTTTGTCTATTATGTTCCACTTTCTCACTCTACTTGACCCTGCGGCGAAGTCACAATCGGACCATGACATCACAGAGTTGGCATAAAAATGGCAATGATGTCACAAATGAAAAATCACCACTTTGGGATAGAATCAAATACAGGCAAGATTGACTTCAAAGAACTGCATGGCTTTAACAAACAGCTCTGGGAATTAGCAAACAATCTCACTGAAATAAACAGAATCACATTTAAATTCAGAGTGCCTGAGAGATTCCTCAATGTGTAAATTCATTTCACCCGTGGGGGGGGGGGGAAGTGAAAAGCACGGCACATGGGGAAGCTAAGTCAAGCCCGCAGTCACTTACAGAGCGGTGCCGTCTGCCTGATCCTAACCACTTCCAGAGGGCTGTGTTTGTCCAGAGTCAGCGCAATAGCCGCGATGCCCCAAATGAGGCGTAAGACTCAGAAATAGGGATTCAGGCGGCAGGAGAGAGGAAGGCTGTCATACCACATACAGAAATTTCAGCTCGTGTTCGACTGAGGCACTGTTGATGTGCTCAGTGCTTTTGATGGCACAAGCTATATAAACATCTTATCTACAAATGCAGCAGCTGCATCTTTCATCCCATATCGCCGGCCCCCTGGACTGCAGGTCTGCACTCGGCCAGGAAYGTCAGAGCGGTGCCGGCTGCACCCGGCGCTCGCTCCCACGCGGAACACGTGGGAAGAGGCTGAACACGCGGGAAGAGGCTGAACACGCTGAAAGGCTCCAAAAAATGGAACTCCCCAGCAGAAAAGGAAACGGGCTGGGGATGCGAGAGCGCCTTTCAAATGGCACCAAAGCAGCCATCGTTCGTGGCATCCTTAAGTCAGCTCATATGCCACACCTCTAAAACATGTTCTGTACCATTCAGGACTGCCTAGCACTTAAAGCTGAGCTCCAGGCAGAGAGCTCCCCGCTCCCAGCGCTGACTTCACTTACGGGAGGCTCCATTAGAGGGGACTTCAGACACCAGCAGTCCTTACAGTGGTTAAAAGAGAACAATGAAATGCAGGGAAGAGTGAAAACATGCAGGGCCCAAACACCAATTTAAAAGAAAGCCTGCTTGCTCATGGAAAACAATTGTTCCAGATGTGCGCACGCGGGTGCGCAGGCGCCTTTGTGCACCTACCTATTGTAACTGTGCAAACACACGTGCTGCTGCCCACCCACTTCTGCGACCCGTATTTCAAAGGGAAGATCAAGAAAACGTCAGGTTTTTCCTTCTCTAGGTTTTCTCCTACCTGCTATTCGCTTCTGTTCGATTTAAACCCTGAAGCAAAGATCACTACTCCCTTCCACACCGTACGCACTGTGAAACACGTCCTCTCTGGCCCAGAATTTGTCATCGTTAACTATTTGCTGGCTCCTGTGTTGAGACAGAGAAATTCCATGCTGTCCCATCTCCTTGTGCTCATATTTTATACAGTTCCATAATGTTGTTCTTGGAAGTTTTCTACAATATAAATTATACTTAGGAAGACATCGATTTTAAGTAGCGTAACATTTGTTTCTTACCTTTGGATTTTATAGCAGTTACCATTCCCTTCCTGGCTTTAGTCCTGTAAAAGAGAAAGATTTCAAATCATCAGCACAACGTCATAAAATTAAAAGACTGTAAGTTGACTTTTTTTAAAAAGCTGTAAGATGGTTTAAAAAAAAAAAAAAACTAACTTCTATAACTAATTTTTTTTTTTTTTTAAATAACTATTTTATCAAGGGTTTCTTCACCTTTATGTCTTTTAAAAGGTGGAGAAACGAACACGCAGCAGGGACGGTGGTCCAGATGTTCAGGCAGCGTGAACTGGAGTCATTCCTTGCTAACAGCGCCGATTTACACCAGCAGCGAATTAAGGGTACAAAGGATCAGAGCTCCGTCTATCTTTTGCAGCCTTTCAGATAATGCAAAGAAAGTAAAGAAAAAACCCAAACAAAAACAAAAGCACCCCCCACTGATGCTCGCTGAACTTCCTTATTCCCCTTCCTGCCAGCGTACTCCTCCAGCCCAGCTACTGGGTTCCCATAGCATCATCCACGTCCCTATGTAAATGTGCAATCTCCCAGCTGCCTTTCATCTACCTTGATGTATATGCAGTTGCGACTCTGTTCTGTTAAATGACTGCTCTTGTGTCTAGAGCATCACAGGCCCTTTTGAATCTCTCAAACAAGCTGGAATCATTTTGATCTTTTGTGTGTAGCGTGTGTATTGTGTTGGTGCTGTGAAATAATCACATAGGGGCAATGATGTAGGAGAATTAACTGTTATATTAACAATTCTGCAATAAGCTCTAAAAATAAAGCTTCAGCTGATTTTAATAAGGAAGATCAAATAGGAGATATTTGTGACATTACTGTGCGAACTAGTAAAATATAAGCACATGTCAAGCTGCAATTTGAAGCTGTTGCCACAGTCAAAACAGGACTCCATCAGCTGTCAAAAATTTCATACAATTTGCTGCATTTCATTTAAAGACACGGCCGCTAATACATAATTGCTTAAAGCGGGGAGTTAAAAATATTCTAACTACCATTGGGGAGGCATTTGTGAAGGCGACACAAAAAAAAAGCATAGACGATTCATTGCTTGTCTTATAGTACTGTATTCAGTAAGAATTTGGGATTGCAGCTGGAAAGCTGAACTCAAAGCAGGGGGAGGTTTCATTACGTTACAGCCACCTATGTTACAGAAACTCTCCCTTCTAAATAAGAGAAAGCTCATACTGTTTAGATCGTATTCCCTTTCTACAAGCTGTGAATGCCATTAGCACTCAGCCTCCCTCTTTGCAGATACACAAAAAGTCCCAGAAATAGAATATTAAACATAGCCAAAGTTCAACCAAGATGCCAAACTGAGGCTTAAGTACTAGTAACAAGTAACAGTACTAGTGGAGTATTAACAGTGACATAACTAATTATTAACTTAAGTAAAAAACTTTAAAGTGTTAGCCTTCAAACGTTTATCTGCCGTTTTGTTAGCACGCCATCCAGACGCCTTGCCGTTTTATTCAGAGTCAAACCCTACACTGCATTACACTTCAACTTCTCGTTCAAATACATTTACTCGACAGTATTTCCCGCAAGTATTTTAAGTTGGAGCCTCTGGGTTGAGTCCTGCAATATGCTGAACGCCCTTAACTCTTGCTCACTTTGGTGAGATTTCATGACCCTCGGCATCTCCCAGGAGGCGCTCCACGTGTCCCAGGCTTAGCCCATAAAAATGCGCTCAAGAGGCTGCAACTCTGGCGGCTGCATCGTTTTTCCCCTGGGTGTAGAGCGAGAAACCACTTGTTGCTGAGCTACAAATTGAGAGGTGACTTCTGTGGCAGACTGCACAAGAACCATTTTATCTTCAAGTAGTTCAGTAAAACAAGATCAGGCAGCTGGCAGCTACCGCTTCCACTGCCTGCTGCTTCGTCTCCCATTGTCAAGAAGGGAGGCGTATGGGGCTTCGTTATTCAGCCATGCTAGGAGGTCCCTAGGAGTGATTTTTTGCTCCACTTCTCCCCATGGTTCAACACGAGAGGGTTCGTTGTTTGGGCCCAGAGCCTCTGCTGTGCCGAGGACCACCACGCACAACGTGGAGCGCGGGACCACCAGTGGAGGACTGCCCGCGTCTCGGGCAGCTTGGTCCTCTTGCACAGCTCCGAGCACTGCGAGGTGCTCCAGGTCCGGCTGAAGGCCAATGGTCTCACAGAGAAGTTGCGGTGGACAAGGACGACCACGGCTGCAGGATGGTCTGGAAACCTTCCCTCTTCTGCCCCAGCTTCCCATGAAGAAAAAGGTCAATGCGGACAGGAGAGGGGGGAAGACAGATGTTTGCATTCTACCAAAACCCATCCAAAACCAAAACCCAGCAGGAGTAGGGCAGCGATCGTGCCCCTGTACTCGGCACTGGTGAGGCCGCACCTCAAATACTGTGTTCAGTTTTGGGCCCCTCACTACAAGAAGGACATTGAGGTGCTGGAGCGTGTCCAGAGAAGGGCAACGAAGCTGGTGAAGGGTCTGGAGAGCAAGTCTTATGAGGAGCGGCTGAGGGAACTGGGACTGTTCAGTCTGGAGAAGAGGAGGCTCAGGGGAGACCTTATCGCTCTCTACAACTACCTGAAAGGAGGCTGCAGCGAGGTGGGGGTYGGTCTCTTCTGCCAAGCAACTAGCGATAGGACGAGAGGAAATGGCCTCAAGTTGCGCCAGGGGAGGTTTAGATTGGACATTAGGAAAAATATCTTTACTGAAAGAGTGGTTAAGCATTGGACCAGGCTGCCCAGGGAAGCGGTGGAGTCACCATCCCTGGCAGTATTTAAAAGACGTGTAGATGAGGCGCTTAGGGACATGGTTTAGTGGGCATGGTGGTGTTGGGTTGAYGGTTGGACTTGATGATCTTAAGGGTCTTTTTCAACCTTAATGATTCTATGATTCATTTGCTGGGGTTCATCCTCCCGGGGCTAATCTGCCACGCGTAGACTGGGATTCACTCCCAGAACAGCACAGAGCTGTAGCGCTGCACCCCGGGAGCTGGGTGTTAGCATGGCACAGCAGTCTGTAAGGAGAGAGACGGGGAACAGGGCGTCAGCAAAGGCTTGGCATGAAAGCTGTTGGCACACAGAGAAATGCCTGGGGAGATAGGGAAAATGGAGGTAGGACACCAGAAAGGCCAGATCGGAAATCGCAGCTCCACCAGACCAAGCCTGGAAAATGCTGCAAGATAGCTTTGTAACAGGGAATAAAATTCCTGAATTATGTCTGAAGTGTTAGTAAACACTGATAAGATGCAAGACGACCTCTACATTGCAAAACATTTGTATTCAGGAATCAGCAAATTCAGTAATGAAAGTTATCATCTGGTATACTGAGCACACAATAACCACACAGACCTCCGCGGAGAAATTTTAGGAGTATAAATGAAGTAAGGCCAGTTTCACTGCCTTGACTAATCCCCCGTCGTGACCCTTCGATATCCATTTACACATTTGCTTCTTCCCTAAAATAATTCCAAACTGAACCCAGGCTCTAACAAAGAAAAAACCCAAACCAGTTTAACTTCAAAGGGCTTTTTAATCTCTTCTCTACTCTGATGAAACAGGCTTTTGGTATTGAAGATGCTGCAACAATAAGAAATGAAAAAGCTCCAAGAAAATATTTTTCACTCCATAAAGAAAATTAATATTAAGAGGAAAATACCAGACCAACAAAACCCAAGTTAATAGCGGTAGCTCACTGAAAAACAGCAAGAAATGTTCGCTTTAGCCTGAGTATCTTTTTGCTAAAGCACCTGTTGAACCTCTATGTTTTAGTGTCAAGTGAAACAAAGACACCCAAACACCAAGGAAAAAAAAAAAGACACCCAACTGTCGAAAAAGAAAAGAGTAAAGAAAGAGAAGGTCTCTCGGTGGTCGCCGAATCAAAAAAAAAAAAAAAAAAGAAGACACAAAGAAAACTACCCAGACATCAAGGGGAAAAAAACCCACCACAACCACCACCCAAGTGCCAAGAGAAAAAACCACCACCCAAATGCCAAGTTTTATCAGAAAAACAAACAAAACGCAGAGTGCAGCGGCCTCGGGAACACTGATACTCCGGCTAATCTCATCAGAGGCTCGAAGCCTGCGCGCCTCCGTCCTGCGCACGCAGTGCTGAGGCGGCGCGCCACGAAAAACACATCCAGCATTTCTTTTTCGCAGGGTAGTGCTTACTGACCCTCAGTGAGAGAAGCGATGAAGCTTCTCCCCGGCAACACGTTAAGGATGCAGAGTCGCAGATCCATCTTTAAAAACCATGTTTCAAAAACATCTGAAAGCCTTGTGGTAGTAAGCGAGCCAGGCTGCCTCCGATGTGAGAGTCTCAGCTGGGTATCCCCCGGGATCATACACTTTCCTGCCAGTGCCTGCAGAAGCCTGACGGCTCTATCGTTTTCTGCTGATCATTTACTAGAAACTGGGCACCACAGAAGYATTCCCTGCCCTAGAAAGTCAGTATAAACTAAAAAAATCCATTCATCGTGCCAGAATTGGAATAATAATATTGAATTTAAGTAATTAYGCTGCAAATAGGATGATCTTTATTTTAGGATACAAAGATCTATATCGAGCTACTTTTAAGACTGTTCTCTGTTTAGCTATACCAGGCTGAAGGAAAAAAAAAAAAAATTCTTGCCTAGAGAAACCGCTAACACAAAGACTGCATCACAGCGCTGTGGTGAGGAGCAGAGGGMATCGCCGCAAAAATAAACTCTATTTCCTCTGTACTACAAAGGCAATGTATTTAGATAGGCATTGTTGCCTCTCCCCACAAACCGTTCCTCACCAATATTCGTAGCGCATTGCCCCTACAACATCACTATTCCTGCAACASCTGGATGTTAAGATTTAGGAAACAAAGCTCACAGAAATATCTGTAACGTCAGAAAAACTTGAATTTACAGTCAGCTTCTTACAGAAGTGATTCGACGACTGAAAGTACGGCAGAAGTATAAAACAATCAGATACGGGCCGGTTTCTGGGTGCCTCTCAGGAGTCTGGAAACACGCTCTGCCGCTTTCCCTGGATTTCCCGGTAAACRCATCTCCCGACCACTCCCAGCCCCAAACCTTTGGAGTCTCTCCTCGGAGCCCCGGCTGGTTTTGAAGGTGGGGATGGGGGGATGCAGGGAGGGGGGGACGCGGGGATGGGGGGATGCGCGGAGCCGGAGTGCCCCCCGACGGCCAGCCCGCCTCGGCGCGGAGAGCAGCGGCAACGGGCCCGGTGTTAAACATCGCCCCCGAGAATAATTAAGAGGATGAATTATAATCTGCCAACTTTTATTTGCATGTCATTACATCTGTGTTTGGTAAAGGCAGCTTTCGACTAAAAAACAGCCTTCAGAGACCAGACCGGATTACTTCCAGAAGACAGATTAATCAAAGTTTAAAATACTTTACTGCGTGTTTATGTCCTGACAAATCAAAATTGTTCTTTGGTTCTCGGTCGATAACGCATCTTTAATCTCCAGATTATTTTGAAACGAGACAGCGCAAACAAGTCAAAGAAAAATAAACTGCTTGCATCAAAAATTCGGAATTGCCCAGAAAGCTAGTGACCTCCACTGGCTGCATCCATCGCTACAGGACCACGAAATGCCACACACAGCGCCTGCTGCCCGCTCTTGTGGAGAGATTCAGTCCTGACTTCTGATACCTTTTCCCCCAAGTAATTGTATAATTTAACACGCTCTTTCCCGCTGCAAAACGCTAACTCTTCAAACGAAAGTTGCATCAACGTGCGTGTAAATATTCCCTCGGTGAAGTAAATGAAGCCAGGAAAAAGTAGTTTTATAGCTAAACGCRGAGCGGGACAATATTTGCGGGAGAAGAGGAAGCTCTGGCATGCACCTCCGAACAAAAGGGAACAAGTGGTCTTTACTCGGGGAGCAGCTTCCTATTAAGACTCACTCCTTCGTACATTATGCCTTTCATCCCCACTCAACCACAAAATGATTTTGCTGTAGGAAATACAATGGCAGAAAAAGATTTACATTGAAAGAATCTTTAATAATAAACTGTTGCAGATCTGCCTACTTCCCCGTGATTTATAATACAATAAACATCGGATTCCATTAAGTCTCATGCACTGAAGACATGCACTGAAAAACCGAATATGAAAGCCCTCAATTCTTCCCGTCTCCAGTACCATAATAGTGAAATGAGCATGTATAAATGTGCTAAGAGTATCTCTTTGCATCTTTTATAGCTTGTGTGTATTAATCTGTAAAGCTTATTAAGAAAGTCATTGCTATGCAAAGCAGCACCCAATCTCTTTCTCTTGCTTTTCAACAGAGCGCAGTGTTTAGCCAATAGGACCGGTCCCCGGCCCCTCATTCGGCATTCATAACGTGCCACATTTGCACAATGTATCTCTCAAAGGCTGCTGAATAGAAAGCCTTAATACTCATGTAAACAACTGCAAACCAATTACTTAATGAATCAGGCCCACACATAATGAGGTGCCAGACAAAGAGCTATAAATGCATTTTTGCGCCCGAGCCTCTGCTTTAAAGTAAAATCCCTCAGCTGTAGTTTGGGCTTAACTGGCACATCATAATTATTGTCTGGAGGACATCAGAGGAAGCCATTTTTTTTATTTCGGTCCAGCAGGGTCTTTTGCGAGGTCACTCATCAGCTCAGTGACAAAACGGAGCAAAGAAGAATTTATAAAAAGTACCACGGCAGTGCTACACGGTTATGTTTATTCTCAAGTAGTGGGTTTCGAGACCACTTGTAAAAGCAATAAAGCCCGAGAAGTGACTGCAGTAAGTGGAGCGCTTAAATGTGAGCGGCGAAGAAATTGCACTGCGTCCTGGCCGCAAACAAGCAGCCGGCCGCCCTTTCCGTTTCTCCGTCTTTCTCACCACTTTTGCCGCTCTCCGTCTTTGCGGCGCAGATGCCAGGTGTCCAAAAGCAAGGGTTGTTAATAAACTTCGTGTTTAGGAGGCTGCGTTATTTTTGACTCATTTAGAAAAACTAACTTTAAGCCGTTGTAAGAGTTGTTTTGTTTTTTTTTTTAAAGCAGCACTATCATGTATCAGCGCATGAAGCGTGCTTGCTTCTCAGCACTAAAAGGCATGAAATTATAGGGCAGAGTGAATTATTTTAAAATCTATCGCAAATAAGAATTTGAAAAAAAAAAAACAGTGAAAAAAACATACGCCATGTGAACAGCATCTGAAAAATGCAGAAGTCACTGAAGACATTATTAGGAAGCAGTGCAACATCCAAGGGGGGAAAAAGCTTGGAGACTTTTTTTCCCCCCAAATAAAAAAAATAGTTCATTTTAAATTATACATATTTTATTCAGATGCTTAGCAGTGATCCTGTAAGCAAGTTCTTCAGGGCCTGATCCTTCTCTTCCTGCTGTCCGGGGCTTCAGTGAATGACTGAAATTTAAGAATTCATCTATAGGAGCACCCTTGCATTTCATAGCATTAGGTAGTATGATTTGGAACATCAAACAAAGTTTCAGAAAATTTAAAAAGAAAAAAAAAAAAAAGAGTTTGAACATAAGACTAAGAATTAATCCTAAACAAAAGCATGAATGCCATTCATCAGTATTGTATTACAGCTTGTATTTACTGTACTTGAAGAATTACAGAAATACTGTCATTTTAACACAAAACGCAGAACACCACTTGCAAAATTGGAACTGACCTCATCACTAACAGCATAAAAAAGCTACAGAAAGATAGCGATGCCGTATAAACAGGAGGAGTTAAACATTTATCAAAATGCTTTAAAGTCTCTTCCTGAGTGCTATTGATGGCAGTTTTCAGACCAGGAGCCGCGTGGCAGCAGCACCCACTTGCTGGGCTGTTCTAATAAGAGCAGATAAGGATCTAAAGCCCGGCCAATATTTTCATGAGATGGCTGTGTTATATCCTATTTTCTGCTGCTTCTTGACCACTAATTTGATTGCTGCCGTTTGATTACCGTTACATGCCAATGAAGAATACAAGGCATGTATTGTACGCACCCAACAGAACTGCTCAGGGACCCAAAGGGAACTGCTGCAGTTTGAAAAAAAACAACAAAAAAACAACACAACCCACAAACCAACTTTTTTCTTTTTTCTTTTTTTTTTTTTTTTTTTTTTTTWWAAAAAGAACAAACTTCGCCCTTTAGGTACATGTAAGGCCATTAATTAAACGTACTCAGTCTGAAAGCAAGACAGACATGTTATAAATACCCCAGTATCAAATATAAAAAAACCCCAAACCCCGAGCCCATGAAAAGCGTTATCCAGTTACAGCTAGTTTACATCTCAGATACATGGAGAAGCAGCCCACCACTTTATTTCTTGAAGACTTTATGTTTTATGTCTGCCTCTCTCCTGACAACTCCTATTGTCTGGCCCCTGAGTAGCCCTACTGAGAGCAGCTGTACACGCTAATTTGTGGTTCACTGAGATGTCAATTGAGTCTTAAAATGAGAAAACAACAGCTGCAAAACAATACTTGGCTTTGGCACAAATATTTTCTAAGGTATACCAAAGTTTAAGACATTTTATTAGATAAACATAAATATGAACCTTAACCCTAGACCAAGTGGAAAAAATAAAGTAATCGGAGCTTCAGTCATTTTCTGTTGGTGTTTCTCATTCTACAGAAGCATTTCAAGCGTTAAAGGATTTCACAACTTTACCTTGAGAGGGGAGGACTTCTTTCATTCGATGAAGAACTAGTTTCCAAATGCATTTCTTGGCTCACTTTTGCTTTGGAACTATTATCGCCACTATCCCAACCTGTCAAGTAAAACCACAAAATATAAATTTTCAAATAATAGCAGCTGGACCTTACAACAGCGTGCAGTCCCTAGCAGCGACACACTCTTATTTTCAAACAGATGCACAGAATGGCCATACTCTTGGTTTGATGACAAAGTGTAGAGAGGAGCACGCACCACACAGTTATGGTATCTGCCTCAAGATTGTTTGCTCACGGTTAGGTGGAAATCAGTTAAAAACACAAGACAACAAGACTCCCTCACTATCAATTAAGTTATCTGATGATGATTTCTTGTGAATACTGAAACTTTTGCACGTTTTACCTCATTTTAGGAAAAAGAGCAAACACTGGGATTGTCTTACGAGCTGTATTGCATCATGGCAACTTTAAGTAAAACTTAAAGGATTTCTGGGGTCTTTTTACTCTTTTATTTTTTTATCCCTGAGTTCTCATTTACTTTAGTTAATCAGGAAGCAAGGTTATTTTTATTCTCCTTCTCCTTAAATGTAGATTATTTTGGATARTTACAATTTTCAAATTATTAAATTATCAAATATTGATACATCAGTATTTTCAACCATTCTCTTGAAACAGAGCTGCATTTGGGAGACACAAATCTTGGGATTTTTATGACTTAAACAGCCAAACACCCAACTATTTCAAAATCTTTTATCCATGCTTTCCTTTCTCCCCGCTCTGTGTATCTCATTTCCATTCTGTAGAGACTGATTTAAAAAAAAAAAAAAAAAAAAAAGGAAGAGGTAAATGAATTCATTCACTGGAATTGTACGATTGCTCATCTTTGTAGTCATTTCCAAAGAATGTGATGCTCAAGTACAAATCCCACTTTAAAAGGCTACTTTGCATATATATATGTGTGTGTGTGTGTAGTACTGAAATTATAAACAAGCCCTAATTGTTACCAACTTCATCCCAACCCAGGACAATTTAGTATTTCTGTACATCTTGCACACTCCTAGTTTCTAACTGGCCGTGCACCAGTCCGCTCCAGCGGATCACACCACTCTGCTCTTGGATTTCAGGGGCAGAAGTCCTGCTCAGTCCCAGGCGCTTCCCACAGAGAGGTGCAAGACGTCTGACCGGCCCAGGAGACGGCAGAGCTCGGGCACAGGAGCTGCACTGGCAGCAGCACGCAGCTTTGCAGAACAAAGTCTGACTGCTTCCCAGAGAACGCATGAAGGAAAAAAGGAAGAATCAAGAATGGAGGGGGAAAAAAGGAGAAGGAAAAAAAAGGGGACTCCCCCCCTTCCCCGTGATGTACACGTGCAGAGACCTGCGGAGATCATGGAGGGCGTCCTGGATGCAAGACTGACGTCAGCTCAGAGCTGCAAACTGAGCGATGTGGGCATCCACTGAGAAACCACTGACCACAAAGGAACGAATGTTCACGTTTGTTTATACATTACTTCGGGAAGGCAAAAAAAAGCTAATTTAATCTAATCAAGTCAGAACTCCCAGAAACTGCTTTTCACTCCAGCAGTAAAGCACTTCACATAGGTGTATTTTTCAGGGCTCCTCATGCACGGATTCAAACTACAACACACAACACGGCCGAGATTAGGTGCTCACTTCTTGCCTGGGTTAGAGGAGGCTTTGCTTCAGGAGGGCATCCCTCTGCCTCGAGAAAGCCTTGTACAAAGCGAGTTGTGCCCAGCTAACAGACCACCACAGGCCACAGACCACAAACGTTCAAAATCCAGTTACGTGTGCCCTCAGACACGGCTCCGGCGTGTCCACGGCTTGCTCCTTGTGTGAAGGAGAACGTGAAGCAAACGGCCTCCGCACAAATCATCAGCTCTAACCACCCTTCCCGTTTCAGCCCTGCACGTGCAGAGGGACACATCCACCTCGTTACAGTCTCGTAATGGACTGAACTTCCTCCTTCCCAACCACAACAGGTAGAGAGTTTCCAGAGCAGATGGTAGCTTCAGAGGGTGTTGGCACGCCGGTTAAGCAGCTGTATCTGATGTGTGCCTCTCAAGGCCTTCCCTTTGCTTCAGGCTAAGCCTGGGAACCCCCCCGAGCCGGGACCGATACCTAGCTCRCTGTCGATGGGGTCCCCTGCAGCAGGAACGTATCTGCAGGCTCAGGGAAGTGCTTCTACCTGTGCATGAGTAACTTCCTCTGTTGCTGCTGAATGCTCTTCCCGTCCCTCAGGGCAGCAACATGGAGCCCATCTTTGATCCAGGCATACCCACCACACCTTTCCAGTTGGCACTTCAAAGTCCAGGTGTTTGCCAGCTCCACCAAAACTCGAGCTGGGCCACTGTTGTTGTACAGCTCTCCTTACGGCTTTTGCRTGCATACCAGCCTCAAAAGACCATTCCCCCACGCTTTCCATGCCTGCACTTGCTCCCCTTCCTTCACTACATCAAACAGTAACACAAACTACTTGTTCTTCCCCTTTAAGACCCTTCACAGCCCAGCTTTGCCCTACCTGGCAATTATAATACAATGCTGGGCTATCAGTCCCCACTTCTGCCTTAGTTACACCAGACTGCCTTGCCAATTAGTCCAGTCGTTCCCCTCGAGCATCTCTGTGCTGACTTACATCCTATGTACCCTACAGAAATGGGAGATCCTTCTAGGAACTCCTAAGCCCACCAGCACACCTCCCTGGAAAGCCTGCCGTGGCGATTCACCAGGGTTGCGGCACCCATGAAGCGTCTGACAACGCGTAAGCAGTCAGCATGCAGCGACTGCTGCTTTGTGTGCTGAGCAATCACCTGGCTCTTACCTCCTCTTACCCCACTCATCCGCTTAATCCCCGTGCCTTCAACATGTCTGCAYTGTAAGTTGGCGGAAAGGAAGAGTCTGGGTTACAGACATGCAGCGCTGACAACAAAACCAGCCCAACCTGGTGCACAGCAATACTTGCTTCACCATCGTGAGAAAGCACAAGCGATTGGTGCAACATACAGGGCAGAGAAGAGAACATACAAGAAACACGCTGCTAGGAGAGAAAACCCTAAGCACTTTGCTACTGATAGAACTGCATTGTGCCATAAAACCCTTATGCAGATCAGTGTATTTCCTTCATAAAACCAATCGTCGTGTTTAAGGTTAAATGCAGCTTAGTTCAAAAAGACACTTTTATTCTGGGGGGGTGTGGGGGGGTGCGTTTCTGTTTGTTTTGCCAGAAGCATCTACCTTGCTGCGCTGTAACAGCCAAGTGCACCCTCCCTGTTGCAGCCTGGGGACAGCGAGAGGCATGCTGTGCTGAAACACAAATACACGTTTTTCTCTCAGCACACAGCAGAACATGATAGCCCTGGCAAGAAAGATGCACTGAGTAGAGAAGAGGGGGAAAAAAAAAAAAGGGGGGGGGGGGGGGGGGGAAAGGATGGGTTTAGAGCACATCAGCAGCATGCAGACTGAAACCCTTGGATAAAAGAATTGCCAGCGCCATAGAAATCATTCAGCAGGCAGCAGCAGCACTGGGAAGCAGAAGCGGAGGCGAGCTGCAACAGTGCTGCTGGAGAGCAGCAGCTCCTGATGGCCCTCTCGTAACGCCTCCTGGGCCGTACACAGGCTTGCTAAAAAGCACCTCTCCCTTCCCATCAGAACTCGGTAAATTCTTGCTATACCGGATAAAAGACAGGTGCCATCTGCTTGATGTTCTCTTCCTAAGTGGTTTTTGGAAGGAGTGGCCTCACCGCATCACCAGCTCTCGTGTTGCAGAGACACCCCAGAAGCAACGTAGGCGCGGACGGGTGAAGCTGTCCGGATGGGGTCCGTTGAGCATTTACTCAGTCTGAACAGCCAGCCCGTGCTGCACAGACACAGCTGAACAAGCTTGATAAAACTCAGTCTTTAAACTCAAACCGGGATGTTAATAATGGAAAGTTCTTAATCCAATCGTTCGAGCAATACTGCAGCAGAATGGGAGCTGGTGTGTCCCAGACGACACAGCTCTCCTCGCACCTTTTTCCCTACGCATTGTTCCTTCCACTCAGAACTAGCAAAGGATCTGCAATACCACTATTAATTAAAAACACTCCACACTTTTCAACCCTGAATTAACGATGCAGTCAGCATGGGTCAAAGCAGCTGTCATGTCAGCTTTTGCAATTTTGTTCTGAACAAAATGGGTGTAGTTTTCTTCATTAGCCAACAATTCCAGGAAAAAAACGCTGTCGTTGCATAATGAACCACTATTATTTTGTTCTGCCGAACAGTTAAAGTGATCTTTAACCCAGAACATACTGTACCAGCACAGAACTGAAAAGATACTCTCTCCATGTGTCCCCCCTACGGCCTGGGTTACAGCATCTATCAATTTATAGCCAAACATCTCAGCAGCTAAAAAAGTGATGTGATGTGATTTTCTGCAAATGAAGAGATAAGAAAGCTCTTGGCCTCATACTTGCAACATTTATATCTTGCTAATTGTATTACCTCTCTCACAGAGGAAGAAGCCCACATTTTTTAAACATCAAAACCAGCATTAAACCCTTCACTGCAGCTAGAGTCCCAGCATAGAAAAGTCATCTGTAGACACCAAATAGTCTTTCTACGAACAATCTTCAAGTGCTTGACTCTGCCTGTCTGGAAACGGGAAAGGTAATTCACAAGGTTGCTGGTTTTTAAAATGTAGACTGGGAAAACAGAAATACCACTGTGTTCATGCGTAGCCCGTACAGTTTGTGAGCAAAACTGAAATCTTCGACCTAAGCGACAAAKCACGTAAGCAAGCCGTAGAAGTCGTGCAGTAGGTGCTGCTCTACCAGGAGAGGAACAAGAGCACTTTGTATGCCACTCAGAAGCTATAAAGAGCTATCATCCATTATTTCCAATATCAATAATCCCGTATGCAAACAGAGGTAGCTGGAGGGCAAAAGAGCCCAGTGCTTTCGCAGACTCAACCCAGACACATATCTGCATCTTCCTGCCGTATGCAAGTGAGAGCCTACACCAAAAGGAACTTTGCTTTTTCTGTGTACTTTTATCAACAATAAAATAGTTAGCAGCTTGGGTATTTCAGCTGTCACTAGACTTCAAAGTCAATAACGCCTTGAAAGGAATATTATCAGGATCAGCTGAGCCTGCAAGCTGTGTAGTTTTACAGTTACCTTGGCAATAGTTACTGCATCCACATTCCRAAGTCCTGGTAGGTCTGGGCTGCCATACTGCTAGGTCCTGTACCAAAACAGAAAACTAACAATAGTTCCTGCCCAGAGGAACTTTAAGTCTGAACAAGCTCCTCCACCACATTAACACTAATTACTGCGCTCGCTGATAAGCTACAAAGAGCTACGCCGGATTAAAGGTGGGCTGTCAGCTGCCATGCCACTGCCAGCACACAAACAGCCGCTGTGCACGCCTCTGCCTTGGGACGAGAGGTGTGACTGCCGGCTGTATACAGGCTCTTATACACACCGATTTCCCTTGCGATAAAGCAAAAACCTTGCGTACGGAGAGAAGAGAAAGGCTACCTGCAAATCTGATAGAAGGACGTGCTCTTTGGAGAGCAAATAGATGGAAAAAATCTCCAAATTAAAGCCTGAGCCGAACACTGCAGTAACCAGTATCCAGAAGTAGGTCAAATACCAACAAATATCTCCCCCCTTCCTTTAAATGAAGAAAAAAAAAAAAGGATAACACTCTTATCATAATAATATACCAACATACGATGCTATCCTCTCAAGAGCAGACACTTGGACGACCAGCGGACTCAGGAAATCCCAGTGGAGCAAGCCATCTAGYGAGAATACTTCTAGAAGCTGCTGCCCCTGTTTAAAGATCGAAGAAGTATTTTCACCCAGAATTCATAACTATAAAAAGACTCTCAGGTCTTTCAGGAACTTAAGTCGAGCAGCGTAAAATATCACCGACTGGAGTACATAATCCAAACTCATTCAAGCAAAACGTACAATCTTACGCTGTCCCAAGGTAGTTTTGTCAGACCACAACAGCAGCAGCAATTAATCACATACAGATGAACTTTTTTCATAACAGCAGTTGCGAATGGGTTGATATCAAATGAAGCGAAAAGTTGGGTAGACTTATTAATGCCTTTATTAGTGCACTCCAAGTGGAACCTCGGGAACCTTTTAACTTCAAGCTCAAAAGAGGACCTCACCGGGAAGGACGCGTGGGCGTGGGAAAAGTGTTGGCAGGATTATGGGCTCATTAAAGGTGACCTAAAAAGGAAAGCAGAATTGATTTGTGCTCTTTCATGTTCCCGTATGATATATAACGAAGGGCTAATTTTTATTTTCTTCTTAAGAGGGTTTTTCCTCCTTATTTCTACATTAGAGATTTCATACCTGGAGAGTAGTTGGAAGGTGACATTCAAGATGTTGTGAAAGTGAAGCCTGATGAGTGGAGAAGTAACGCCATTTTTATTCAAATGCTTTATAGCTTTAACATCTATTTAAATCAAAGACATAAATGAAGGGTAGGGAGAGAATCTGGTTTTGTTCAAGATTTAACAAACCTGCCCCTTCAATAAAATCAGCAGTTTCCTACTCATAAATGAGACTCTTAAACAGTCATCCAGCAAAACAAAAAATAATGGATTTTATCCTTTCTTTTTAATCTCACGTTATTCGCCTACCTCAGGACAACAAAAAAGCTGAACAATTTCTTTTACATGTCTTTCCAAAATAAAAAACAAAGCATCTATGAAGAAAATGAGAAAGAGCCCGCATATCCTCCTCTACTCTCATACAGCCTGGCATAAAGTGAGATTGCTATTAATAGCTAACTCCTCTCTGGGTGAGACCATACACAAAATGTAGTCCTTTTAAAGTCAATTATCACAACGTGGCCTTCCACAAGCTTAGGACAAGGCTCTAGGAAGGAAACCATCTTTATGCTACGAGCTACATTGCCCCCACACCCCCAGCTGACTACAGGTTTGAAAAGCTCACGTGTCCTGCCACGGATGGGAAGGGCTCAGCAGATGTTTCAGTCCAAGCCTCTGTTTAGAAGAGCTCCGGGTGAAGTCAGTCCTTGCACGAGCAGTTTCAGGTACCAACCCAGGCTGTCTCTAAGGGACATCCAACACCACGCCAGCTACGGCTCTAAAGCCCTTTTCCCCAAAGCCACAGAGCTATCTCCTTCCTCCCCTACAGGCATTAAAGAAAAAATACAAATACTTCTGGAATATTTACAGAATATTAAAATAAATAAGTATTTTGGTTCTTTTTTTCTGTAACAGAAGTAAAAGAAAAATAAACCAAAACTACAGAAGCATTCGTAAAGCGCCATCACAGAAGACTGCTTGGAAGCACATCCACCCAGCTCTCACAATGGAGTCCATCAAAACCCAAAAGCTCCAAGGCTTCCAGTATTTCAAACCAACACTTAAAGCCCTTAAAGAATGCAGCAAGTACTGAAAAGAACAAAACTTGTACAACTTTTTCTAAGCTTTTAAGGGAATACAGCAAAATGATCGTGTACAGAATGGACATTAAATATCAGTTCATCTAAAAACACAAAGCCAAACCCTCAGACAAGTCATTTGAGCCCAAAAGACAACGCACAGAGATGCTGCCTCTATTTTAGGCACAGAACAATTTCAGAGCTCCAGAGCCACAGCCTACAGCAAATAATGATGAGCAAAAAGGAAAAAAGCGACAGGCTGGAAGGGTGAGGAGCCAGAAGAGAACAAGAAGCCTGGAGAAGATCATGGGCTGAAGATGAATCGCATCTGAAAGGAGCAACTTTGCTTTCAAGTGAGATATGAAAAGCCTCACTCCTAGAGACAACGCGACCACTGGCTACTGGAAACACGCTGCAACAAAACAGTAAATAAAGCAGACTCAGAAAGAATAGATTTTAAACTGAAGTTACTGGTTTCAGCATTTAGGTTAGGGAGCATTTCTCAGCATTTTTACAATTAAGAAGTATCAGTATTTGCATGCCCATTCAGTAAGAAAGCTACGGGAGAAGTAGGGAAGGGGGATGCCCATCGTGGCTTGGCTTTTGATTGACTGACATCTAACACAGCAACCAGCCGCACAGACCGTCGGGGTCCCCAGCAGGGGAAACTGCAATAGAGAATTCCCTGACAAATTTGTGTGCAAAATCATAGCTAAAACCAGTACTGGTAAGTCATAAAATTCAGGGTGGGGAGAAGCAAACCAAAAGCATTGGCAGCTGCAGAGATCCAAACTCAAGAGCCAGTATCCTGCTTAAAAAAAAAAATGGTATCAGTGATGGCATTAGTTGGAGGCAGTCACCATTCCTGACATTGTTCTTGCTGGCACTCTCTGCAGTTTAGGGAACTTAAACCCCAGTCCTCAAATTTGAATCCTCTTAAATTACAAACAAAATCAAACCAATCCCAAGATTTGCAAAACTACCTTAATTTTCAAAGGAGAAGTGTGTTTTGTTTCATGAAAAAGATTTAAGTGGCTTTTAATTCCTCTGAAAATCAGCGCAATTCACATTTTAAAAAACGTTGCCATGTGTGACTGAAGGACATTTTAAGAAGCAGGAAAATGGAAAGCATTCTACTCTAGAACAAAAAATAAAATCTAAGTTTTATTGGGCTAACATAGGAATATTATTGCTGCAGTATAATTCAGGAATACAAGAAGCACATTTTTATATTTCAGCTGCAAATTAGGCTCAAAAACCAGCAGAGGAAAGCCTCTATAGAGAAATGAATTGCTCTCCGAAAGACAGGTTATTTTGAAGCCGTAAAAGAGCAGAAAAGCAACAGCGCGCGTTGCATAAGCAGATGCCCTCGCACCTTTCTGTCGGAGTACACACCTGCATAAATAAGTATTTAGCCAAACATCAAAATTTATAAGGAAGCAGCCCACCACTTTACAAAATCAGGCAAAAGCAAATTGAGACTCATTGCAAAGAGCCCTGCCCTGAATACTAATGCGTTATTGATACCCCAGGACCGAAAAGCAGCGACATCTCAGGATCCTAAGCAAGCCTCGTACATCTGCTGCGGGAAGATCTGAACACGTCTTGATAAAACCTTATTGCTAAAAATTTTGCGTTATCAGGCAGCTTCTGTAACAGAGGCAAAGGCACGGCTTCCCGGCTAGCAGGGTTTTTCCCTGCGTTTATTCTAATGATACACATTCAATTACTCGAGAAAAGAAAAGAATCAAATCAGAAACATCTGTAGTTTGCCATATAATTACTGGATCTTCCCCATGGAGACTGACCTTTGTAACACTGATACCGGGACCTGAAAGGCTAAATGACAGGATATTCACATGGTTTAAATGTATAACATGATTACAAGGAATTAAATAGGCGCTGTTATTTTCCATCTTGGTTTATGTTAACATAAGCGTGGACTTTATGATCTTACATTTAATCTTTGCGCTCAGTATGTAGTAGCTGAATTTACTCACTATTAGTGAGCCCAAACCACTAAAATGCCATGTTTTGATTATATAATAAAGTTGAATACTGGATTCAAGGTTACATTCAAGTAATGCAGCCATTACTTTTACCTGTAATAGGAATCTTTTCGACTGCGCTTTCTTCCTTGCTCTCATCTTCACACCAGCTTGTGACTTCTGGATGTGAACACACCATAATGAAACACATTTCAAAGTCACAGTGATCAGACTGGTTTGGTTGCTTTTAAGCCCTACTCCCTTTAATTTCTCACTTTTGTTATCTCTTGTTTATTGATCTAAACTATCCATTACCGTTCTTAAAAGAGGCGCCTACTGTGAACTTTCCTCGCATGCGAGGCTACCCTGCCTCTCTGTAGCTTCCAGAGAAAAGGACAAGCTAACCAAATGTCTTAAATAATTTAAGACCCAATGGGATTTAGGAAACAAACAACCCACAGTAACTCTGCGATCTCGTCCGGCAGCCCGACAGCAGCAGCGTATATCATACTGACCGTGGAAAATTAGTTTAAATCAAAGTCTCCGTCTCCTCCGCGGATAAAAGTCGCGTGAATTTAGGAGGCCTAAAGCAGTTTGTTTACATTTGCTATGTAAAGAGCATTGCAGCCTAATTGCCTGTCTCTTCCGGACTTTGATGTAAGGGATGCTCTGAGAGCAGACCGAGCAAGTTGCCGTCGCCAGTTATTACGCCGCACTAATATATTACTTCCTTATCTAAAGAAATTAACTGGGTTTTCACAAACACGTTCACCTTCTAAGCTCTGAAACGGCACCGCACACCTTTCTCAGCATGAACCCTTTAATTTTTGAAAATTTGTCCTGCGGTCTGGCTTTATAATAAAAGGCAACAAATATATCCCACAATTTCTAAAACGGTAGACATTTTTTAAATACATGCACACCTATAGATCCGTTTTTAATAACTGCCACAAGGCTTGCTTTTCTACTSCTGTGGAAAAAAATAGTCACAATAGGCATCACTCATTTTAAGACGTAACAAGAATGACAAACGATACGGAGATATTTAAGAAAATCCCCCAAAGTTCATTACAAATATATCTTAATTCGCCAGGGGCCATCTGCAGTCCCCTGCAGATTTGGATAGAAAATGCATATATACAGAGAAGGACAATAACTTTGAGCGCGCAGCCAGACCTTTTAACACTTGTTACCTTGTTCTCCCACGCTGGCRAGCCAGGGAGCGTGTTTTGCCTGCTTTATTTCCCCACCGTCGTTTGGGATCGATGGCAAGCTGTAAGATGATTCATTACTCTGAATAGATGACCTATCCCCACACCCTTCTGGAAGGGCCTCTCTCAACATCGGTAGAGCCTGCAGCATTAAAAAAAATAAAGATAGCCACAGCCCTATTATCCTTCGTCTCGAGCGTTTTCCAACATACATTTAGGCTAACCTATACTTCACAGCGTAATCTGTTTCCAGGGTGTTTTTGTTAGATGTTAAATTACCTCCGAGTTAAATCGGCGCTAGCTCAGGAATTGCATTCTGCCTTGAAGTAACACAAACTTTGAATTATTCTTTTAATCGCTAGGTTTTCTGGAAATTCTCAGTATTCCCTGCCTCACGCATTCAGGGTAAGCAAAAGAGAAGGGTGTATCAAATACGCTGCAACAGCAACAGACTGAAAATAAATCTCTCCGTTTCAGGCACACAGCAACAAGGCAAGTTAACCCACAGCGTTAGCAATAGCTGCAGCTTAAAACAACACTGGAGAACGATGACCCTGAAGGCAGAGAACCCGATGCACAGCTTGCCCAAGCTAGCCTCAGCCGGGCACGGTTCTGATTTTAATCCGTGTTATTCCTGCACGTTTGTAAAGTTTGTTCTCTCCTGCCTGTGCATGCAGCCCTCTGCAGCAGCACTATTCAGACCTCCGTAGTTAAACATATTTTTGACGCAAAAAATTAAGTTGGAAGCCAGTACCTTTATAGGAAGCTGAACGTACCGTAAATATCGCTGACTTAAAAGCAGGCTTTAAAATAAAGCAAGCACTTCCTAGGTCATCATCGACCTGTGTTAAAAGTACCGTGTGTGGCTTTATAAAGCTCCTTCTGAGAGCAGGAGAAATCATCCTTCCTGGCATTTATTATTTCACAAAGAGCCGCCAAGGCTTTTTGGGCATCCTTCCTCTCTCTTCTTCACTTGTAGGGTTTTCTTCTTGGTTTTACTTTGTAACACAAAATATGGACTTAAGCCTTTAAAATCTACTAGATTTTCTGCTCTAATTATCTAATTGTTGTTTAATAAAAAAATAAGCCTTCAGCGATAAGGACCAACATCTCAGAGAGAACTCCAGGTTTTGTAAGTTATTTTATATGTACTGAGCTGAGAGTATGGAACGGCTTCAAGCCAAAAGATTTTGGACTCATGAGAAAATTTTATTTTCCTGCATCTGCCCCCTCCTCATTAATCCATATTTACTCAGGAGCCCAGAATGGCAACTTTTCAGTCTTAAGCAAATAGCTCGCAGAATTTTTTTCTTTCTATTAAACTTATATATGGGAAGTCTCTGTACAAAACCAATGCAAGCAAGCTGCTACTTCATCCAAAAAACAGGGATTTTAAGTCTCATTTTCTTAATGTAAAGAATGCCTTATATTACAGGCAGGATTGGGAAATCTGTACTGCTGAAAGACATTAATTGCCATGTAGCAGTTTATCTCAGTGGATTTCTCACACCAGAAGTACTTCGTTTACCTATTTGCAGTATCATTTAACATCCAAATAGGCATGAACCGCCACCAACAAATACAAGCAATCAATGTAAACTCTAACACCATAATTAATACAGGCAGAAGGAAGGTTCCCACCAGGAGAACCAAAGCTCAGCGTTCAGAGTCACAGGGACCAAGGCGACTCCGGGGTGGCCGACATCTCCATCAGGGCATGAAGACGTCCAACATGCTGCATGAGCCACACAGGTCTTATTCTTACAGGAGTGTAACTTGGCTGAAAAGGACACCGGATTCCACAGCTTCCACAGCCAAGAGACTATCCCACTGCCCAGAAAAGGTGTTCCTACCATGCCAGCTCCCTATGGCTGTCCCATGTCCACAGGAACAATACCAAGTTTTCTTAACAGGGGTAATGGGAGAGATCCATGAGAGAAGAGAAAAACTGATAGTAGTATGTAAGAGAAGACAGACATAATTTAGTGATAAGAGAGGAGGAGAAGACAGGCAGGTGGACAGACAGACTCTGTGGACCACTGGAATGGGTGAGATGCTGAAGGCACTGGCGGAGAAGGTGGACCTGCTGGTCATCACCAAACCTCCGGGGACCCCAAGTGCTGATGGGGATGGAGCTGGCAGACTTGACAGGTCTATTTGTACAGTCAGGAGCTTGAAGCTCCCTCCTGCACCTCCACCCTGCTGCCTGGCTGTACAGTACCATCATCCAGTGGGGTTCCTGACAGATCTTTAAGCCCTCAGAGAAAGTAGTCATCAACACGGGCCAAAAATTCAAACTTTGGAGTCGTAAATATTTAAGATCCTTAGGTGCAGATCGCTTAAGAGTTCACTACTACATTAGATACATCTTTATGGTAAAGCAGCTGTTCCTGTACATGCACATTGTGTAATTTATATTGATCCTGTTCTGTGCAACCTGCTTGGAAAGAAGGTGTTTCAAAGTAGGGGATGCATCCCAGTGTTACAATTAATTGACTGGATCCACTTAATAGGTAATATGAATGTTAAATGCATATGTGCAGGCCACAGTAACGTGTAGCAATAAACAGATTATTACTGCATATATTTACCCATAAAGCTTGTGTTATTGAGCTTTGACTTTGTAAAAGTTTTTAGATGCAGTTATAAATTTATGTACGGTATTTGTTTATCTGTCACCAGCACAAATTCCTTGCTCATCTCTTCTACTTGCCTGAACGTTTTAAGGACAGAATACAAATTACTTATCCACGTACAGAAAAAGAACTTACCCTGGCTATTACTGAAAGTGTACAACTGACTAAAATATTATATCTTCATCCTTTGTTTCAAATGCTATTAAAACTAGAATACAGCAAAGCAGTTCAAACTGCTTTTTAATTTCTCATTAAAAATTAGAGGAAAAATATTTTTTGCAAATAGTTTTTGGAGCAGAGCATGGGGTGAACTCGTCACCGGCAGGCTGCCTGGCAGACCTCCCGGTTCCCACCACAGGGGCAGTGCAGAAGCAGCTGGGACRTCACCCCGGTGCCAGCGACCCAGCTCTCCCGGCATGGCTGCAGCGGGGATCGGAGCCCTGCCCTCCCCACACGGCTGGCTGCTCTGGGTTTGCAGCAAAAGAGGTCGGGGCACTCGCGGGTCTACCAAATGCCAACTTTTTTTTTTTTTTGAAAGAGTTAGTTTATAAGCGTTAACGCAAAAGGTTAAAAAAATGAGCATGCTACTATTTGTAAAATGCTCTGCGTATTCAGTGTACCAAATGTATTTTTTTTTTTAAAACAGAGTTACATCATTCATGATAAAAAGCTACTAAGCCACAGAGAAAGACAGATGATATAAGCCTTGTGATAAATTTGCACCACAGCAAATGTGTGAGCTTGTTTAAATAAATAACCGGTTTGAAGGGTGGAAAACAGACACCCTCCTGGAGACCTTAAAGAGACTGTGGGATGAAGTGCTGTATGTGTTTGCCCCGAGACAACTGAAGAACTTGTATTCTCTCCTTACCCACCTCCTAACCACCTCCAAGGCCGACTAATGAACGCAGACTGCTTGTCGTTCCCCTCAAAGCCCACACACTGGATCATGTTAGGAGCACAGGGCCCATCTCGCCTCGACACTGCAGATTAGTCTCTAGGTGTCATCAATTTAGATATTACTAGATGCAAGTACCAACCTGGCTGTCCTCCGCCTTCTTGCTGGAAACCAGCAGGCTTTCAAACATCTCTGCCACTTCTTCCATGAGCTGAACCTGGTGCGTTTTCAAGAACAAGGCATGGTTGCTCAAGCAAGTCTGCAGCATGTCCACGTCCCACTGCTGGTCTGGCCTGAGAAACAAACCCAAGCACCATTAGTGGGACACCCCATGTACACGAGACTCACGCAGGTGCCATGCTACTCATTTATCTGGACAAGTGGGTCAACGTGCAGTGGGAAAAGCCATCACACATTTTGTCCTGAATTCCCACTTTTTCTTTTAAAAATGTCCCAAGTGGAGAATGTAAGAAGTCACTTGTGACTTCCGCAAGTGTGGGGAGGACAGGCAGGGGTGCTCATCACCATGTCTGTCCCCTGGGTCTGTCCTGAGACTCAGGATCAGGAGACATCAAACCTTTTCTGCAGCCCCTAGCCTCAGCCTTGGGCAGACCTCACTTACTCCGTCAGGCACTCTGCTGGGCACCCACTTCCCCAGGCTCATCTTTTTTTTTTTTCAGAATTCTTTTTATTACTTTTGAGCAAAAGTGCCTTTTCTTTTAACGCAGAAAATATAAATACTGCAATCTTGTTTGCCAAAGATGTTTGTTTTTCCATTTGCTCCAATGAAGTTTCACAAACAGAGGAGTGAATTCCAATTAACTCCACAAGTGTTTGTCCCTAAGAAACCATTCAGGAAATACAACAACGTATTAGTGCTCGCAGGCATATCAGCCTCGAAAGAAGAACCAGGTATAGTTAAATAGACCATTCTTCAGCGCTCACAAGTGCCCCGATCCTGCTAACACTTGAGCATTGCTGAGCCTGTAACAGGGAGGAAGGTCTAGACAGAAGCTAAGTAAGAAAGAATGGAAATTGTTTTCATTACTGTATTAGAGAGACCTAAAAAAAAAAAAACAAAACCAATTCTTGCTTGTCCTTGTGGCATATGCACAGGAAAGAAAAGAACCCATTTTGAATAACTGTGGTTTATTGTTTTTAAAGGCTATATGCATCTTCTGCTTCACAGAAAAATAATTTGCTTCTCAAAATTACATTCCCCATTCTTACGTGCCTAAGACTCGCGTTGAAGATCACAGAAATTACTGGCTAAGAGGTCTCTGAAGTTAATATGTTTCCTTCCCTGCCAGAGCAGCTCAGGGTGGGAGATGCTGTCAACTGGGCAAGACAGGGGGACCTAGCCCGAGTGCTGCCCGGCAGAATAAGATTCACCATCAGTGAATGAAAAGGAAAATAAATGAATTTGCTTAATGTTCTCATTTCGAGTTGCACAGCTGCTGCCAAGATGCGTAAAGATCAGCACTCAGACGTCTTTATTTTCCAGTGTGATCAGAGGTCTGGCCCCGGGTCTGCTTTCTCTGCGCCAGAGAGGCAGAGCAGACATGGGAAGGAAAGAAAAGATGTTAATCACACCCAGATGCAAGTTTTGTGTCTGCGATACCTGGTTTGCTTTTCATCCACCGCTCTACCTTTAGCATTGAGTGTTTTCTCAGGTAGGAGGCATCCATTCAGCGCGCTCTGTAATAAAGCCCGAAGCTGATGAAGGACAACTGCTTCGCATGCTTCAAGGTCGTCTTCTTTCAGACTGCCAGCCCGATTACAAAAGCTACAAAATAAAGCAGGTATTACATGCACTGTTTATTTAAAGCCCAGACAGCCAGCATGGGTTTGGAGGCAGAATCTGCAACACTTCTCCTGGCTAATGGGATAACCGGTGGGACAGCCCAGACGGACAAAAATCTGTGATGCTCTCTGCAAAAGATGCAGAACAGGACAGGGAGGTCAAACCCAGTGCTTAGAAAACGCCAGGTTTAATCTCACACCTTTGCTTTTTGACAGGGAGAGAGGAACCTGCGCACGGCCACTCAGTGAAACCACTTCTTGGCCAGGCAGCCCCGGCCGTGCCGTGGCCAAAGTAGTTATGTCACAGGAACCCATCTCCAATGGTAGGCTAGAGGGGCCAGGCCGGTTTGGCAACCCTTCCTCCTAATTGCCTAGAAAACTTCTAACCATCAAGTGCTTACAAGAATCCTAGTTTATGGAGGCTGACATATAATTTTAAATAAAATTACAAAGCCATTATCAGTTCTTGTAATTAAGAGCCCATGCTGCGGAGGGACAGCGAGGGCTCTCTGACCCCGGTTTTATTAACATGTGCGTTTTGGTGATTCTCTTTGCTCTTTTACCTCAAAGAAGAAATTATTTTTCTAGTTATTGTTGCCTACCTCAGTAAATCATATTAGCATTACTAGCTAAGGAGATGCTCTCATTCTTGGAAGTAGGTATTTACTTCACCTAAGGGATCTGTGGAGCAAGGCTGCAAAGTGCTACATTTAGGAAAGAGTATTTGTTGGAGTAATTTGCGTATGCGCTTCTAAGTGCCATATTTCAGCTCTCCGATGACATTAAAACAGTGGAAAGGGAGGGAGGCCTCTTAACAGCTAGCAATGTTTGTTTGCAGCAGCCCGCTTGCTCTTTGCACCGGCCATTTGTCACCGCAAGAGCGAGGACCCCTGGCTCAAATCTCAACAGGCTCCTGCAAAGCTGCTCAGTAACAGCCTCTTGCCATCGCTCACCTGAATTCAATTAGAAGCACGTAAGCAATAAACAACAAAATTATTACAAGCATTACATTGGATGTAGGGCAGCAAGCAAACAAGAATAAAGGGGATGGGGTTAAGGCGTAGGCAGCACCGCCCTCCTCCCCGGTTCCTGCCCGCTCTGCGAGGGCAGTGAAGAGGAGAGGCAGCTCGCAGGGAAGCGGCATTAACCTGAGCAGCTCCGCCGTCCCCATCATCCGCACGTGCTCGCCCTGGTACAGCGCCCGGTGCTGGGGGCTCGTCCTCACCACCACGTCTTCTATAAACTGCAGCGCACGGGAGAGTCCCACCAGCGTCCCACGGTGCCTGCGGACAGACAGCAAACAGGGCTTGAAGTGGCTTGAGCTGCGACAGGTATTTTAAATGCATTCCCATCACACCAGTTGGAAAAAACAAACACTGTCATTTTAGCTTTTCAAAGCAAACAACAGCAAAAACCACATTGGTTGAGCTCTGTAGAAAGAAAAAAGCACATGAGCAAACGAATCATCCAAAAAAATCAGCCAGGGCCTGAGATGCTGCATTGCAATTACCCTGCCCTGAGCAGTTCAATTCCTTCACCTCCACAATCGGAATAAATCTGGTGACCACCTACAGGTACTGGGACATAACTGGGACCTCAGAGGGGTTTTGATGAAGCTGCACCTCTATAATGATGCAAATTAGGACTTAAACATTGAAACAATACAGCAGGCTAATCCTTGAACAGAGGTGTAAATGGCTATTCAGGTCCAAGCCGGCTGCCTGCTTTGTTGGGGACTTTCCAGGCCAGGTCTCCACCAGCAACACCCCAGCTGGGCCTGCACCCGCAGAGCCCCGCGGGCAAAATAAAGATTTTTTTTTTTTTTTTTTTTACCGCATGTAGGAGCTGACATATTTATACAGTTAACCTTGGTTTACGCTCTCTCAAGTGAAAAGCTCTGTGCACGAAAACATGATTGCAAAAATGATGCAAGTTAAGCTATACTGAAAGTTGTGTTTTCCCTCGGACTGATGGGCAACAGTGAACAATTAAGTGGGAGCTGCCGTGCATTTAGTCGAGTTTCCTAGACATTTAATAAGCAAAACAATGCCAGGGAGATCACATATGCAGTTAAACAGTGCTTTTTCTTTTCCCCCACTCTTACAAACCCTGTATTTTAGCGGCCGGCTCGTTTCCCATTGTTTTCCTCCCGCTGGGTGGTCCTTCCAGGGTGCCACTCGAGAGGGATACAATAATAAAAAGGGAAGGGGAAGGAAGGGACACCAACATAAAGAAAAACAAAATGTATGACAATCTGCAGCAGGCTACGGATCAGAGGTCAGCAAACAAGAGGTCCTTCTCTTTTACAGGTTGCTTCCTGGAAACAGTCTGAYTAAGCTGACAGCTTGAATTATGTGTTACATTTTGTAATGCACAATCCATCTGTGCTAAGTCCTCTTCAATGCAGCTGAAGCAGCACAGGCATAAGCTCTGCCTTTTTCCACCCCCTCAGCACAGGCCTTAAAATAGTCATCATCTTTCTCTGCGCTAATTCTCTGAGACCCTCTCCCCCCCTCCCGCTCCCCGGGTTTAAGCCCTTAAAGAAAGGGCCGGGTGCTGTAAGGAATGGTAAGAGGATACGGAGCCTTTCACCTCCGGTTCAGCAGCTCAGACCGGCAACAAGCAGCCAAGGACCGGAGCTATCGGTGGCTTCACCTGGCGGGAGGGGAAATCGGGTGCCTTTACAGTGCCACTCAAACAAGCCAGGCAAGCCCCCCGCTCACCAGTGGGCTCCTGGGCTGCAGACCTGAACAGAAAATAGATGGATCAGGCTCTTGCACGGATCTGAGCTGGTGGGACGAGTCTGAAGAGGTGCGTGTACAACCTCTGATCAACGCACCCACCCAGCAGTGCTCCCAAAAAGGGACTTCAGTTACTAAAAATTACGATTTTAGAAAATAAGGTAGCAAAATTGCAGCACCGCACCGTGAACTGCGACCAAGGCGCAAAGCTTATACTAAATAACCCTTCATAGCAACATCACCTTTCTTTGGTTAATAACCTGATAATGTTATCATGATAACCATTCCTCTACCAGGAAAGGGCAGTTTGAAATTAGGCTGAACTCACCCAGAGGTAAAATATGATCTGCAAACACTTACTGCGGGGRAAAAAAACCAAAACTTTAAAAAAAATTAAAAAAAGACAATGGTATTTCTGCAGTAAGGTAGGAAAGGCATTTTCTCCAAAAATATAAACTTGTGACTTCCTGACACGCAACAAGGATTTTGTTTTGCCTTTCGAGTGAGCTATRATCCCTGCACGCAAGAGCTCCTTTMCCCTCCATCACTCATACTAATTTCAAATAAGACACCAAAAGTGTACAAACAGCCCAAAGACGACAGGCAAGGAATGGTACTTTGTTCAGATGCCACAGCAGCGACACCGCTGCATTGGGGAAGTCTAAGCTACAGATATTTAAATTTAGGACAACAAATATAAATAGTTTTGCAAAATTTCTGCATATTTCTTCAGCCAGCATAGGAATTGCACAAGAGAAAAACACACGGACTGAAGGAACATTGCAAGACCTGTGATACTCATTCTGTGAACCCGTGGCATGATATATTCAGACCAAAAAAAGTTGCATTCTTTGCATTTCAGTTTGTGTAATTTATGTAATTGAAATTCATGTACTAATTACTTGGAAACTTTTCCCCAAGATTTTCAGCTCATGAATTATTTTGCAAGACTCGAGCGTGCACGCTGCATTTCACATGCACTGGAAAGATGGACTTGGAAAGCCCATCTGGTTATAAGCGCAACAATGGAAAAGGCTGCTTATCCCTCCGTGAGACCTTCCGTGCCTGCCATTTTTGAAGTTTTATCTGCGTTTTAATTTTCAGGTAAAACAAATTAAAATTTGTATCTTTTCTGCAGAAACAGCCAACAGCGGCAATCCCACTTCCATGGCCTTGAGAAACAGAGGTATTCAGCTTGGCATAATGCGAGAGGAAACCTCCACGTTCTGGTTTCAGTCATGCTCCGGAGATAATGCGAGCAGTGAAACCTTTTGTATAATTTAGCTGGGCTTCAAGAGCATTGCACAATATTTTCATCAGCTTATGAACAGCGAGGCATCACTAGCATCGACAGGGAGAGAACAAAAGGTTAAATTACCACCGCTCAGCTATGACTTCTCTAGCAAAGGCAGGCACTCTATGCAACTTCCCTACAAAATGTTATGATTAACAGGTGTTATACAAAAGAAAAACTGGGTAAAAGCTATTTAGATGTAAATTAGATGATGTTTCCATAGCAAGCAACAGTCTGATGCAGATGTGAAATGATAAAGTTACAGAAGTGTATATTGATGGCCACTAGTTTCTGCTCAACTGCCATCTATTAAAATACAAACTAATATTGAAATCAGTACCTAAGATGCCCTGACCATGAATGTAGGAAGAACAGATGTGTTAAGCAGATTAAAAAGCTGCAAACAACCAAAAAGGGAAAAAACCAACCCAACCGGCAAAAGAGTACTTCTCATTCTCCAGGGGTGAAAACGCTGGTTTCTTTCGTACATGGTCTCTCCCCAGCGTACAGCCACCACCTAACCACCCGGTATCTAGTTAACTGCTCCAGGTAGGAGCATTTTGCATGTGAATAGTGCCCACACAAGGTGGGGAGACCCAAGGGGAGCAGCACGCGCTGGAATACAGCACATGCCTGCAGAAAAGGCTTTCTTCAATATTTCTGTTGTGACTGGGGGCAGGAAAACACTGGTGAGGAGGGAGAAGGGTGTTGAGAATACAGAGGACAAGGAAACAGAAGCGTGCCACTAAGGGAGAGCAGGCAGGAGAAAGGCAGCAGTCGTAGGTCACAAAATTGTGGAGTCAGGCAGAGGTAGGATGGCTGGGGTGAAGGGGGACGCGGACATGAAGCACTGCAGAGGGAACGAGTGGCAAACAGACTTTCAGAAGAACTAAGAGACAGGAGAGAAAAGCGGGAGGGATGCTCCCACAGCCATGTGGCACAACAAGGTGGGGACCCAGGAAGGGATGACGGCGGTTGGCATGGGGCTGCTCGAACACAGCGAGGGGGCAAAGCCAGCCCTCCCGTGCGACCTCAGCAAACGCCGTGGACCATCTCATAGTGGGTACTGCCCCACCGGGATGGGGATGCACTTCCCTGTCTTACGAGGGCGTTGCAAGGACGAAAATCCAGCTGTGATTGATACTACAGCTGATACTCTGCTATTGCAGTTGTTGCGGGCAATAAAACCCCACCACTTTCACACAGTAGCAGAGGACAAGCTGTGCATCTGTGTTGCACTTTCCTCATTCTTTCTCTTGTTCTCTCTGCTATTTCCAAACGAAATGCTCAAGAAATTTAACCAACTGGAAATTTTAATCCACACAAAACATGCTGTTTAGTAAATTATAAGTACTATTATATAAACTTGTTGAAATAAGATTTGTGTACCTTTAAAGAACATCTATTTCATTTTAACAACAAACATACTTAACTTGTCCAAGTCTGACCTGAATGAGTTACCTGAAGCCATTTAACCACTAGCATAGAGGTAGCRAGATACTAAATAAATAGGTAAGAAGTTTGCCCACCTGTATGTGAGCTTTAGTGCCACGCACCAGCCAAGCTGTGAAAACAGCCTCCAGGGCACACACTAACGAATGAGTACCGGCAGAGAGAAAATACATAGGGACGTACCCATCTGGTGCCGAGCTGACCAAGGGCTCCTCCTGCGCCATAGGAGGGTTTGGTGGTTGCAGCGGGGAGCCCTCCGCAGCGTGGGCATCCCTGCCGCACTCCCAGCTGTCTGCTGGTGAGGCCGTTCCCCGTGGCACGTCAGGGGTGCTTGGCATCACCTCCTTGGCACTCGCGGGGACCGGGAGCTCAATGCTGCTCTCCCAGCTCGCCTCCTTGCAAGTCCACCAGTTACTCAGACAAGGCTTTGGTCCTGTAAAAAAAAAAAAAAAATTATTCCCAAACATTAGCAGGACCAAGGAGTACATCATAGCATAGGGAATTAAACTAAGATTACCTATGCTCTTTGTTCACTTCTTTCACTTAACACACATGAGGGAGCATCCCTCTGCTCTCCCTTCACTTTGGGTTCCCTGCCCACGGCCCCGTGTCCTTCTGCGCTCCTCTCGCAAGGGGGAGTCGGGGGAGGCTCTAGGCCTCCACACTCATGCTGTTTGGGTTTGCAGCTCCCACAAACCCGGCACTCCTCAAAAACCATCACCGGCATGAAGACCAGCTACTTCACTAAATTGTCTCTGGAGGAATGATGAAACAGAAAAGCTGGAAAAAGCTTTTCTTAGGGAGAAAAAAGTGCACCTGAAGAGGCTACTGTCATACACATTTTTTAAACCTTGCAGAAGAAACACATGCCTGGAGGCTTTTAAACCCTGCACGTTAATTGCCTTCTCTAAAAGAGGAGAGTACGGGGCTGAATCATGCTTCTAAGACGACAGATACATGCTACTTATCTTTTTATAGAACGCCAAAAGTTAATGGACCAGCCAGTGCTGTAACAAATTAGTACTGCTACAGAAATTCCCAGTTTTCCATAAAATTCACCATGGGTTTAAATTAACCAGCATTCGCACACCTGCTAACGCTACAGCACCAGCATTTCTGCTTGTCTCGCTCACGGAGTTTCACTGGAACCAAATCGCTTAAGGTTTATGCCAAACAGTAGCTGGTGCCAGGATGGACTCTCTCAGCCTTTTTTCCAAATTTGCGAAGCAAGTACGTGCAACAGAAACGTCACTACTGCACTTGCTGGGAAATGATGGAGAGCAACCGAGTTTTCTTCTCCAGTTTGGGGGGTGGGGAGAAAGGGGCCATTTTCCTGCTTCRTTAACCTGGGGGGAAACAGGATTTGTTCCTTCCTACATTTTGTGCTGCCACTGCTGAGCAGCGGCCAGGGAGCAGCAGGAGAGGCTGGTGAGCGCTGCTCCGCACCGAGCAGGCAGCAGAGCAGGCAGCCCCGCRCCGAGCCCAGAGCATGCTCGCTCCAGGTACAGCACAGCCAAGCGTCTTCATCAGCTGCCATCATTTGCAGCGTGGAAGGTCAAGCTTAGGAGAGCTGGAACAAGCCAGTCCCCTCCACACATTCAAACCTGGACCGCATTAGCCTGTTCACCTCGCAACATGCATTTGGCAGCAGACAGACATAAGAAGCCCCCCGGGCAGTCTGAGGTGATTATCGTGCCGTTTGACAAAAAGCTCATTTTGATTTTGAACCCAACTGTACAATTTCTCTGAAGGCAGAGATACTGCATTCCAGAAATTAAATAGGTATTTCTTTCCCAGACACGATGCTGGCCACCTCAGCCTTCCCCGCAGGGAGGAACCAGCGCTTTGCAGAGCCGCAGGCAGAGCCCAGGGCTAACRTAAGCCAGGCTGGACTGGTCTCCTTCCAGTGCCTAAGGGCAGGCTTTCATTAAAATGGAAAAGTGGCAAATGCATCAGATGAAAGAAAATGAGAGGCAAATAAATTCCTTAGAGAAAGAAAAAGGAATGGGAAAAAAAAACTGAAGAAAGACGATGCCAGAAAAACCCAAAGTAGCAGCATAGAAAATCATCTGATGGGGATGCCAGCTTTCCTCTATAAAGAAAACCACGATCATTACAGGAGAGCAGGAGTCCCTGCATCATTAGGGTTGCCACCAGTTTCCATTATAAATAGCTCCATTTTAGCTTGGAAAACTAGCTTAAGTTGAAAATTGCTATGTTAACTGGCCAGGCAGGGGAGAGTATTTCTGCAAGGTCTTAAAAAAGGAATAAACTGTTACTTAGCGACAAATCTTTGTCACTACGACTTCAAAAACACGTCCATTACCTTACTTCAAAGTAAGTAACCAAGCCAGTAAAACGGGAGAACACATTTTGCCAAGATGGGGAAAAAAAGGAAAAGAAAAAAAAAAAAAAAAAAGGCTGGGAAGTTGGGACGCAGCCTTCGAGGGAAGTGCATCTTGTCCCAGAGCAAGAGCATCTCAGCTGGGAGGTCTGCACTGCCTTTCTCAGGAAAGCTGGAAACAAGGCAAGAGAACCACCACCAAGTTGGAGTTAATCCGGCCACATACGGGGACATACCGATCCTCAGTCTACATTGCCAAATCCTGTTTTCAGAAATGGATGAACTATTGTGCACAAGCGTTTGAGGGAGAAGGAAATCAACCTGAAACAGAAGTGACATACTCTGCCAGTGAAGTAGATGCACATTAAACCTCTTAAAATGAGGCTCAGACTACTTCAAGACAACCATGGGCACAGCAGTGAAGAAATCTTCACTTTCTAATAGTGAACCTGAACAGGCTTAGCCCCAGCAAGCCCTTGCCTGCCCAGATGAGCAGCCTGGGAGGAAACAGAGTCAAAAGAAAAAAGAAAAAGAGAAAGAGAGGGGGGGAAAAAAAAAAGAGAGGAAAAAAAGAAAAAAAAAAAAAGAAAAAAAGAAGAGTGCTGCCATGCTTCAACCAGAGTACAACACGCATAGGGGAAACCAGCAGTCAGGGGCATCACTCTGGTTGGGATGCATGTGCCCCAGTGCCGGGCAGAGGCAGACAGGCACGTGCCCTGCCATACCTGGGACGCTTCCCCACGGCCGTTCCTCCTCAGGGGCGGCTGGTTCAGGATCAGATGCTGAGTAGATGAGCTGCTCGGAGGCTTCCTCACTGGCTGCCAGGTCCCCACATCTCGCTGCTCCCTCCACTGATGCATCACTCTCTAAATCAGCGCTTCTGCTCTCTGGACCAAGTCCTTCAAGTGACGGAGARCATGAAGGCAGGTCAGGCACCGAGCGGCTCTCCGTGGGCTGGGTGGGTTTCTGCCGCACGTCCAAACCTCCGGCGGCCGAGACAGCTGATGTGTGGCGGCCCATAAAGGCTGTTGCTGGATGATACAGTCCTCTTGGCACAGCTGCCCTGGTGCTAATTCCTGCCTGTTTTCCAACCTGCTGCGTCTGAAAAACACAGGTAGGAGACGGCTTAAGGAAACAAACAGGCAGTGTGCTGCAAATGGAGTTTCTAGAGGATTGCATGTTGGTTTCTGGAGAGAAAAGTGTCACAGAATTCAAGTATTTTGTATAGTATTATTATTACACAAACACTTGGCATGCATTCCTTGCATCCTAGTGTGAAAATGAAGGCCTGGACCTCGACTGAAGCTCCGTGAGCCAAAACAACTGGTGGCAAAAGCACACTGCACCCCCAACGCAACTAAAAGGGACTGAAATACACAAAGGACTAATCTAAACAGTAACTGGTTTTTACAAACAGGCAAACTGTTAAGATTAGATTCCTGCAAAGGCTTTTAAGACCCTGGACCAAAGCATGACTTTTAGATCTATCCACCGAAGTCACTGAAAATACCTTGAAGTTACTGACTGAGTGGAACCCTTGTGCTCTACTTGTACATGACTTTGCACAGCCGCTGCTAGCCTTGGTTTAGGTACCTCAGCGTCCTGAAGCCAAGACATGATCATTAGGACCCCGCTGCCGTGTCCATGGCACAGCTGGCCTTTCTGGAGCCACCCGCAGCAGCTGCTCTGAGCAACCTCCTCCTGCCGCTCTTCTCATGGTCTTCTCCAGAAGGCAATGGGATGAGGAAGGGTCCCCAGAGAGTCTGAAACGTACATCTGCCATTGCTTACTTGTCTATATATCCAGCTTTGCTCACAGCATGTCAACAAAGCAAATAAGAATGAGGCAAAAATCACTGTATTCATTGTCTTCCTTCTGCTCTTTCCTGTCTGTTAAATCACACCAGAGGAAGAACGACTACTCGGCTAACACCATGTAGATGAAATTGCATTTTCCACAAGGCAACTTTGGGCATCGAGCAGAAACATTTTAAATGGCACTTTCCTCCAAGAACTGTTGAACTTGCGTAAAAATAGTTCCAACAGTATAACCACTCTGCTTCTAAATCCCAGTGTTTTAATACTTGCCTTTTTTCTTTGTAAACCTACTCAATCAGAACAATTTAGGAGGAGTGGCTACTGCCACCGCTACTACTAAAAGGTCACCGCCAGTTTATGCAAAGCCAAAATTAGCTATCGTAATACCATTGTTCATACTAAGCAGGGCTTACTTTTCAGCCCCAAATCACAGCAGGACAATTTACAGTCACCTCCACACCTCTCTCCTCTCTTTCATTGCCTGACCTCTTCCCACCATACAAAGTCAGYTGCCAAGCCCAGCTTAAAGGAAACAAAGGCATCTTGTCTAGTCTGTGACCAAGTTTCATTAAAAAAGCTCAAATTCCACGTAACAAGAAGCAGAACAAAAAGCCATGAAGTTATTTTAAAAAGGAGTAAAGGTTTGCTACTCAGATTAAGTTCACAGCTTATTCCATCACCACTGCTCTCGGGTTCCTCCTAATTACTTTTCGGGTCTTGGATTTGCTGCTTTAAAATGCATCTAGCAAGTACTTTATGGATTTAGCAGCTCCTGGATGTAGTGTTCCAAAACAAATGCAATTCAAACAGGTACAAGTGCTTGGCAGAGCCATAGCAGACGCACATCTCTAACAAGCTCTTCTTTGATTGCAGAAAAAAAATAATCCCTTCACCACCTTTGCATTCTCAAAGCAAAAGCATGACAGATAACGTTGGTCTAGGTACTGTTTTCACCACCAAAAACAAAACAGTAAAAACGTGTAGATGACTTACCTAAAACAGTCAACAAAATTACTGAACTTCATGTCACTCCAGCTGGGAGTTAAATGAAGTCTCTGCACAAAGGACACTTACAATCCTCTTTTTGGTTGTGGAGTGCAGGCTCCCCACTTCTTCCTCCGGTAACAAATACAATCTTTTTTTATTATCATTAAAGTGTTTTGAAGAGAACAAAGGTAAGAAAAAAATCCCTTCCATTAGGACTTACAAAAGGGCCCTGTCTCCCCTGGCAGTAGACAACCACGTGAAAGCTAGGGAGGTGAAGTCGAGCCAGAGGCTTGTCTCTTCCAGGCGCCAGGCATTATTCTCCCCTGGTGACACCCCCTTTCTCGGGGAAGGATGCTATGCCACCCACAGGTGTTCCTGGGAGGTGCCCTATGCCCTACGTCCAACAGACACGGCAGTGCCAAGATGCACAAGTCCAAAAATCTCCAAAAGACTTCAAGAAAGTGCTTCGAAGTTGAAGAAGCCAGACTTTGTTGCGCAAAGGTTTCAGTAGCCCAGGTTATACAGCTCTGCCAGCTGAGAAGGACCTCTTCAGTACAGGACCTCTCCTCCAACTTGGAACACCAGAGTGCCATTACACCAGGCTTCAAGAGACTGGTGCTCAAGTCCTTTCCACGGAGAATCACGGTTTTCTAGACAAACACTGTTTGGGTATACGATTTCTGAGCTCAAGGACTCCCATAAAAATTGAGAGTCCAAAAGGGTGCATTATCCCGCGGCTCAGAGAAGTACCAGATATTCACACTGGTGTTTTAGGGGCATTGGGATACTGACCATCTCTAGAAGATTGGTTCTGTGATTGTTCTTCTTGGTCTCCAAGATGCATCACTGACGAGGTTATCACACGATCACTGGCATCCTCACTAGCCTGAAGGAAACTATTATGATACCAGCGCTGGTAAATAAAACCAGTTCCAAGCTGTGATGATCTGCATCCTGGATACACCACCTGCTAACCGCAAGTGCTCGCTATGACTGACTCGGTGCCACATCACTGAGAACTCTCGTTATTTTGGACAGAAGAATAAGCAGATTTTAAGTGAGGTGAAGGTGGTGGGAAACAGGCATAATCAGTCCGAAAAAAAATGGAGTTAGAGTAAGATCTGAGACACAGCACATAGACAAGGCAAAAGGACGCACAATATAGTTGAAGTTACCTTTGTATTTAAGAAGGGAGATGAGAAGGAGAATGAAGGGGACAGGGGATGAAAGAGTCCACAATCGAGCTATTAACTGTAATTCAACATAAAGTGACATATTTGGGTACGCACCAAGTTCTTGTACTGTCCAAAACCTGCTAACAGTTTTTAAAAATCTAAGTCACACTGTGAACCTTTGATGTTCTAGTATTTATGTAAACTTTTCCATAGGTTAGAAATCACGTCTCCTACACCGACTGCTTTTAATTGAAGAATCTAACATTCAAAAATAAACTCACCTTTTCACGTACGTCTGAATTAAAAACGCAAACTGCTGGAGCCTGCTTATGTAGGTCAAGGTTACTCGGGTTCATTGCTTTGTATATTACAGTTTAAAGAATGCTCTAAATTCAAGGTTTTTAACTTTTTAATCTATGGGGAAAACTTCCTATAAACTCAGATTAACGACTGCTAATGCACTGAAGAAAGAMAACTGAAAACCTTCCTCCTACTATAAAAACAAAATAGTGTGGCCTCTGTTTCTTTTCTGATAAGRGTCTTAAATACCAAACATTTAACTGCATAATAACATTTACTGGCAGCCAGGCAGCCTGCTTAGCAGATATATAAAGCAGGTAAAAGGAGAAAAAGTTAATTTCTTGGCTGAATGATTCCATCGGTAGCTATAGGGCAAACTAGAAAGTCTTTTAGTAAAGTAGCAGTTGATTCTTCTATCAATCTGCAGCACACATACTCTTCCAAGGAATGCATTAAATATGAAAATCATATCCCGTTATCATCTGTTTCCAGCTTTCAGCCCAGTAAGCTTTTCTTAATGAATGCTGTAGCCTAAGGGACAAGCATGCTGTTGGCTTTTCTGAATAATAGAGTGATGCTACCATTTTTGCTTATTACAATATCGACTAGCTGAGGGGGTTTCACACATAGTCACAAGTGACTACTCTTGCCAGCATGCTCCAAGTTATTACAAGATGTTTTTAGACATTTCATCTAAAAGAGCTTTACTGCTTTTAGTGAAGAAAACAGCTATGGTCTTGAACTGTATCATTTATATGGAGATAGGAGGAGGGATTAGAAGCCTGCATTACTGCAGATATATAGCAGAATATATTTAAGTATTCCTTGTCAGTCTTTTTGTCTGTTACTTAGATATGCAATCTCTTTTTGCTTCTTCTGAGAAAAGGTCAAAACGCACAAAATTATAAATACACCGTATGAATCGACTGCTGCGCTTTTAAAAATGTCATTCATTAAGAATATTTCCTCCTCGGTCAAGACCATTTTCACACTATTCGGCATAGGAATTACAAAAAACAACACGAAGATGAATATAAACAGTTAAGAGTTCTCCCCCCTTTTTAATTCTAGTTCTTTGTTGAAATAATTGCACTTTTTACCCAGGTTATTCTACTTCACTCAGGCACTAAACAATATTTCACACTACAAATACCACAACAAAAATCCCCACGCAAAGACTGCTTAGCAGTGCCTGCCTCTTCATGCAGCAGCTCAGAGGAAAGCACATCAATGTAATAAAACACATTCCCCCCCCCCTTCTTTCGCATTACCTGCTCGTTGTATTCTTCTTCCTTGTCACCTTCTGCTGACAAGTTACCCTCTTGAAGTGATAACACGCTTTTAATTTCTCTTCCATACCATGCCTAAATGTGAACAAATCCATTACATAAAATTGAAGGCCAAAAAAAGACCCCACTACAAATCAACAAATATTACTTTGCAAATTACGCACTTCTAAATGTAATGTCCTAGCAGCATTTTTTCTCGGACTGTATTTAAAAAGCCAGAGATCCCATTTTCTCCTAATTTTTCCACTCCCCTGAACAAATGACATGGCCTGTACACAATCTTCTGCAGGTTTTTAATACATGTTTATTCATTCACATAATTTAGAATCCTACAAAATAGTAATAACTTGTTGACTCAAATTTATTTCATCCCAACTAGTATTTGTAATGCCAAATTATTTCTGCTGTATCCAGACAATGACTCTGCTGCTTCGGGATGAAATGAGCTTTAGAATTTGTTTTTGTTTTACGTACATCATCTTACAACTCATTGAGCTATTATAAGGAAAAATATATGGCAGATGTTATGAAGAGCAAGCCAGCATGAAAGGCAACTTGCTGTAGTGTTACTAACAAACAACTGCATAAACCGTCTTCACCTCCACTACATTGTTTAATTGACCAAATGAAATGCATTCATAGTAGAACTACTGCTTAAAAGCCAAGCACATGCAGCACCTATAATTAATCCCGTTTGTTAGTAATTGCGAACCCCAATAACAAGTTACATCGGCCCTGAATGAAAGCACTTCAATACCTATTCTGCATCAGGTAATATGCATGAAAATAAATCTTTAAAACAATTAACTTAACCAGCTCTGCACTTCACTCCGATGGTGCATTCAGCAAGTCTGCTATTTCCCACGTAATAGAAGCTGTTCATAAAATTGTAAATGGGAAATTTTAAGAAACAAAAACTAACCACATGAGAATTAAAGATGCTCAAAATAAACTCAAATGTAACTACTGGATTTTCCTGAAAGCTTAAGTGAATTTACTTAAAGGCCCAAAAATTACTGAACAAGTTGCAGACACGCAAACACAGGAAAAAAAAGTTAATCTTTCAGAAACAGAAGAAGTTTTGTCAGCTACAGCCACATAAACTGTGCACATAGTTATGATAAAGCACTCCTAAAGGGCATTCTCCCTCTGTGAAAAAGAAAGAGGAAATAGTAATAATTTCTTTCTGTGTACTTCCATGATAGATTAAATGATTACATGCTCCATAATTCTTATGCAATCCACAACAAGGGGGCTTTTCATAACTGTAACATAGAGGATATGTAATCTGTGCTTTGTTCAACAGCTCAGAAAAATAAGTCTAACCTGGCAAAAATAAAATGGATGGCATAGAAACATCAAAATGGAAGCAAYGAACGAAAACCCCGCATGCAGATCAACCCATGGCACAAATGTGACTCACACCAGTATGCTAGAGCAACCTACCACTAGTCAAACTGGTGTGCATTAGGGTGGGTCATTAAAAGAAGTCCTTAAAAACAACTAGGGAAACCTAGCATCACAACACACCTGCTGGTCCTGCTCAGCTTTAAATAAAATTTAAAAAAAAAAAAAAAAAAAAAAGGGGGGGGGGGATCGCGCACACCCCCCCCAGGGACAGCCTCTAAACTGTATGTTACTAAGCTGAAGCAAGGAAAAGATGCTCTGTGAATGTCACCAGACCCAACAGGCTTAAAAATTACCAGGCACTAGCTGGGCTATAGCTGTGCAAGGAATTTATTCATGTGGGTATGCAACCATGGGATGTTAGCCAGCCCATTGGTTTATTAGGGTGGAAATCAATTGCCACCGTAAGAGATAGCTACACCTTTTCCAGCGAGCTTCCTTACTTCCAAAGGCAGGGAGATCAGCTAACGACCCCCCCAAATCACCGGCTCTGTACGCTGAAGTCAAGGACAGCACCTCCCAAATAGGAAACGCACGTGCAAACCTACCGGTGTTTCAGAGGGAGTGTTAAATCAACACGAACAGGTCTCATCACCCCATCTCAAATACCATACATAAAAATCTCCCACATGAGCAGAGAAAAGCAAAGATTGGGGTTATTTACTTTAATATGAACAAAAGAAGGCAGGGTTAATACATTGCAAGTTACAGCTAACATGGGGAGAGTTGTCTGGGGCCAGCTAGTTGTTGTTCTTAAAAAAAGCAAGGAGATTTCCAATGGAATCAAAGACAACTAATTTAAAAACAATAAAGTTCAGGGGTGGGTTTTTTTGTTTTGTTTTGTTTGGTTGGTCTTTTTAGCCACAGTACAAAATTACTGCATAGGGCTTGTTGTCACATTATACTGATTTGACAAAAAGCTTGTGAGGATTCAAAAAGGACTAGACACTGCATTAACATCCATAGTTAAAAGGACCGAAGATTTTTAGAAAGGACAAAGGCTAACACTTCGGGTCATACATTTATCTACTGAAAGAAAGGAACTTTTCTAACGTAAGAACTGCATACAAAGTGTTTCTTGCCCTTTACTGTGATGCAGCTAGTGAAAGCCAAACCAGACAGTAGGAAAAAAAAAATATAAAATAAAGTACATTGCTGCTTCTACATCCCTACTTCAGGCTAAGCTCTAATAATGCTTCCTAGCACAGTGTTTCCAGAGCATATGAAGAGAAAAGTTTCAAAAAATATTTTAAAGTAAGGTTTGCTCGTTTGTTTTCGCACTTCTACATCATTTTAAACTTTTTCCTCTGCCGCTCCCCCCTGTTTTTATGTTGCAGTCTGATTCTTTCCTCCTCTTAGCCTTTTTCAGAAGCGCTTATGTATTTCTTTTCACATACTTGCTCTATCTGAGGACCTCAGCCACCCCACGCTTTTCTTTCAGTCCTGTACCACTGTCATCCAAGGGGGCTGCTGCACTTTCACATTTTCTGGACCCAGGCTTTTTAGACACCTCCTTTTAAGAGGATCACAGTCTAAGTGTTGCTGTCTCAGATCCAGCTGTGTGTGCCCCTAAGCAGAAGAGAAAGGGAGGAAAACAGTACACTCCGAGAACACCGTTCCTGTTTTAATTCAAACTGCATTTCAGAGAAATAAAAAACAAACACAACTGAGTTCTAGACAGCAACACAAAAAYAAGCATTGTGTCAGTACCACATCACAGGGGCTTAAAATGCCTCAACTAATTTGCTTCCTTCCCACCTTTCTTCCAGCAAGTTAAAAAAGGGGAGTGGCAGAGGGACAGAAATAGCCCCTACCAAATATTTCTGAAGCATGCTACTGCTCTTAGAAAGCAGATATAAACACACTTCCCTCTCAGTCTTTACCTCCTCAAAAATCTGACTCCATATATTAGTGGCACAAGCATGTCACAATTTTTTTTTTCTTTTAAATCCGAGATCATTACCAGTCTGTATCACTTTGCAATGTCCCAAACTGTTCTTCAGGGAATGGCAAGACAACATATTAATAATATGACTCAAAAATCCTCAAAGCTTGGCTGTTTCTTATAGTAGCCTATTAAACTGAAAGTACTTCAGTCATGAGTTACGATAAAAATCCTGTCTATTATATAACCTTAAATACGGAACCCAATCAAGTTTGTTTCAAACATTAAGACAAGACATGCAGAAATCTCTTTACTAGTATAGAAGAGTTTCATCTTATTTCTGCGCTAATTATAAAAAAAGCAACACTTAAAAGTAACTATTCAACCTACAAATAGCATTACTGATACATAACCATAAGGAGAAGACTGAAGCCATATACCCCAATAGGGCTAAACAGGAAAAGCAAAAGGTCTGTTCACATTTGCAAATGAGGGTCTGGAAGACTGGAAAATTAAGAGAATCATCAAGTTTTATTTCAGCATGAAAAAAAATCATAGCAATTCAGGCCTAGTGGTAATTGAGCTTTTTATCTCAACACAAATGAAATTACTAAAAATGCTTTTTTTACTTCCACAACTTCTTTTTTTCTCCCATGCTATTTTAAGATATTAAGGTAGATTGACTACATACTGGAGGTACAGAAATCCCCATTTCATTATCAGTTCTAGTCACCATGGGGAGTAGGGGCTTGCCAGAAGACAAATACTTTCTCCAAAAAGAAAACACTGCAGAGTCAAGCTGACTTTTGGAAACTGTTTCCACAATGAGAATTACAGACCAAAACAACTGAAACAGGCAACAAATAGCAGAGGGTGGCTAATGTAGCTGTTGAATGGTCACTTCCATTTGTCCTCTTGAGAGCTTTTATTCTTTCTTTTAAAATGTAATGACCATGCATGTTTTCTACCTGTTGTGGTAAATTTTAAGAAATTAGTCATTTAAAAACAGAACAGGCATGTATTAGTTCGACAGCCTCTTTCATAAGGATAATTCATCCCAGCATGGGTTCTCAAACCGATGACATGCAGCAAAGTCAGTAATAAGACCCCTTTTGCAAATGTAGACCTTTGAGCTGACAGCAGTCAAGGCTATGAGTGGAGAAAGGAAAAGCAGCACGTTTGCGGTCGTCTTTGATAACAAAGATGCTACAAAGACAACAGCAAGAAGTACATTCTATTGGGTATTGGCTCTTCTAAAGTAGTCATTTGGTACTACCACACTCCTACCATGTCAGTTATGATGCACAATTCAAGTATACAAGGTGATGAAACACTCCTTGGGCTTTACCAGCCCAGAAGGAAAGTTCAAAATTTCCAACTCTGAAGGCACATGAATCAAATCTCTGAGTACATGCAAAAACGTTACCAAAAGCAAAGGTCTGAGTGATGCAACAGGATGCTGGAGGAAGTAGTTCTTTCTCTTATTACTGTTCAAGCATTGCTAGTTGATTGTTTAGCAATAAGAACTAAGTGTGACCTCATTTTAGCTCAGCTTTAGTCCAGATAATTCAAACAGTAATTTGTTGTAACATTAGTTATTTACTCTTACACTTCCTCTGCTGATGAAGACAGAGCAATAAGCATGGGCAAGACTAACTACGGCTATTTAGAGTGTTCACACCAGCAAAATTAAAAGTATGTCCTGAAACAACTTCCTTGAAATGTATTTGAGTATTTTTAAGTAATAAAAGCCTTACTAAAATACAGTTTTATAACAAAGTCTTTATGAAAACATTACAACTCAAGTCGTCTTTTTGTCCTAACCTAGATACTGCTGGTTTGTTATCTTTTCACTAACACTCCAAACACATGATCCATTTCCACATTTTTTTGATCTCCGTTCTCCCTCGCTTCCAAGAGACTCAGAAGCACAGGGCACTTTACTGTAGACTAAATGTAGAGTTCTGTGGAGTGTTGCTGACTACCTCTGCAGCTACAGTAGGGTCTATTACATCATATATTAGCAGAGCTTGGGTTCATTTCAAATTCCCAAACGTTACCACTTTAAGCACTCCAAAACATATGATGCGGTTTCACTAACATGTGAAGTCTTGATGTGCACAAGACTCGGACAAAACCAATTTAGCAACCCTGTAATAACAGTAAACACTAACGTATTAAGTCTTATAGAAAGTTACTTCCATCTTCTGAATCATCTCTGAAGTTGAAGTTTTCATATGAGCTTCAAATTGGTCAAATTCCTTTAAAAACGTCTGGTTTCGCAGAAGAGCTCCTTTTTGTCGTTCATCTATTTCTTTCAAGTATTTTTTCAGCTTCATGTATCTTAGTTTCATTCTACAGGGGAAAAAGAAACTGTACTTAAAGAGTATGAAAATAAAACAAACGCATCTATTACAATCACTTTCCTTCAGACACATACATACTAACACTTATGTAGGAGTTCCGCCCCCAGCCCCCAAAAAGGAGTAGACACATTCTTCTGCACAACTGTCCAAAGYTCCATTATACAACTGACAGGATGTCTCCTACATAACTTCAGATTTAAACAGGGGCTTTGGTGTTCAAAAGGATAAGTCTATTAAAAAACTCTTGTAAATTTGTTTTAAATGGATTATGTTTTAGTCACATCACATTAAATCAAAATGAAAATTGTATTTAGAAGAACGTGCTCTGAAAGTCATACAAACTGTAACATTAAGGCTGCAGTTTCCCAACCGCTTTAAGCCAACCTAAATCCATGCTGCCACCAAAAGGGGCATCTCACGCCAAGCCTTTCTTTTTTGTGCCAATACTATCTGCTATGTGGCCACATGGCAAATTAGGCCAAGAGTAATCCAGCTGAAAATCCATCTAAACCAGTTCTCACCCCCCCAAAAAACAGACTCACTTTCAGCCAGACCTATTTTCTTATCTGATTACAGGGCAGCCACACAAGCCTTAGCGCCAACAGAGGGAAAATGTGAACCAGGGGCAGTCAGGAGCATCTTTTGGTCTCAATCTGCCTACAGGTCTGCTTAAATCAGCAGTGAAATTGCCACATAAATCCCTCAAGCTGCCAATATTTTCAGAGAAACTGCAGTTCAAAACCTGTTGGATTAAAATAAATCAAATAAAAACAGAAAACAAAGTACATGTGATGTTTCCTCACCTGTTCAGGCTTTTTTTTTTTTTCTTCTTAATTTACATCTTCATTTTCTAACCTAAGGGCCCTCTTTCAGAAGAGGAGTTCCTAAGGGACTGGCCATTATTGCACCTAGCCCTCAGTCCCTTGAGCCAAGACAGAAGAGTCATCTCTATGAGCTTTACGGAACACACATTTGAGGAAAGGAACACCGGACGAGACACTTTTCAGCCCTCTGTTGTTGTTGGGTTTTGGGGTTTTTTTGGTTTTGGTGGGTTTTTTTGGTGTTGGGGTTTTTTTTTTTTTTTTGTGCACTTTGGTTTGTTGTTTAGGGTTTGGGGTTTTTTTTGTACAGACTGTATATGCAATTTACATTAAATAGATAATGCAGAAACAATCCAAGGAGCAGGAGCAGAACCTAGAATATCCTCTAGGACTTCCTAAAAACTTTCAGACTTTAAGACCCTAGGACTTTCTAGCACAAGCTATGCTATGGTTTTATGCAACTTTTGCAAAATCACTAACTTGCATGTTAGTTATTACTGAGATAATAACATTTCAGTATTAATAGAATAAGGTAGTTGTGTTATTGCTGAAGTTATTTCATCAATAATTTAGAGACATGAATCTTACATTATACTTAACATATGAATATAAGTTTATTGTTATAAAAAAAACTTCAAGATAACATTCTAAAAGCATTCCCTGATACCTAAGTCTTTGTAACTCAAATAAAATAACCTATAAGAAGCTTTTAAATAGGCTTACAGGTATGCATCAGACTTTCTGTATTCCATCAGTTTTCTTTCTAATTCCAGCCTTTTGGCCTCACTGGAAGAAAACAAACAACATATAGTAAGATAAAACTATTTCACAAATTAAATTCTCAAAATGCAAGAAATACAGCATTTCACAGAGCGTAAGCTTTTCAGAGCAGAGAGCACGTTTTTGCTAGATTGGTAGCCTTACAGRTCAATCTGCCAGCCAAGCCTATCACAAAAAAACCCCTCAAAGCTTTTACTTCTCTCTTTGTTCCTCATTGCAACAAGAGCTAGGTTGTTTTAAAGGGAAAAGATGCCCAAACACGTATATATCCACACAAGACCCACCAGAATAGCCAGAGACTTCTGCCCAGCTGAAGCTGCTGTTTCAAGTCCCTTCTCCAGCAGCCCCAGGAAGGGCTCTAAACCCTGAGACTGGCAGTTCATGAGCTCATCTCTCCCTTTCTTCCCCAGTCCAAGTCCCAGAGCAGGCCACTTTCAACGCAGGAAATACTTGGCTAAACTTCTTCAAATGGACAGCTCCCCCGAACTTCTCACAGGCATGTATCAACACACCAAAACAGATTTCCAAAAAATCCCAACTCTTTCCCAGCTTACAGACCCAATGCGCTACCCAAAAAATTTTATTTAACAATTTGAACTTAAAATCAAGTACATATTTCACACTTACGCATTAAAGCCAAGTACATCTAGAGATATGCTAGCACTACCTGTCAGAACTTAAAGGGTAACAGATATAAGTAACCATCAAAAATATTTATGGTTGTGAAAATGCTATGAGGTCATCTGTATCTGCCAAAAGCAATGCAAGGGTACAGGCCCATGGGGATGATCAGACTGCTTAAGAACAAACTCCACACCTCACCTACAATCTATTTCAAAGAGAATCTATTTTCAGGAAGAAAAAAGAGTAAAGCTGATATTATTTAATAATTACAAATTGCATCTGAAGATGCACAACCGTCCCATGAGCAAAAAAAAAGAAAATAATCAATTGATAAGACAGAGGCTTCCAGTGGACTCACATTACAAACCCTACAACAATCAAAGCAAGTACCCCAAGTTGCTTATTAAAAAATAATATCAAATTATTATTAGCCAGGAAGGCTATACATGTGTGAGTGATACGGGCAGATACATGAGATTGCACCCATATGGCTAGGCATGCTTATCTATGGATTTGTGCACTCCCCTACAGACGTGTCCATGTCAYAGCCACACACATTTGCCTCCTCCCAGTTGCCCTGCACAGAGGAAAGCAAGGAAAAAAAACCCTTTCTGCTTCTTAGTCCGAGAGATCAAGGCATCCATTTTACCCATCTGATCCTGCCACTGTCTGGAACAAGATTAGGTTTTCATGTCATGTATGCAATTTAAAAGCCATGCTTCATCTGGGATCTCATCCTTTCAATTTCCTTTTACATGATGGACAGCTAAGCAAAAGCAGATTTCAAGATCTTGTTTTTACACTTCTAGAAGTAATTTTCATGACTCAATGAAGAACACGGATATCCTGATGGATGTAAAAGCCGATGGACGCGAACAGGCATTGGCTCCACTCCTACTTCTCGTTCTCTGATACCACAGGTAGCAGCACATCACACTCCTTAGCTCCTGAAAGATCGTCTCCTTTCTACCAGTGTGGCTTTTCAGTACCCCATTCATTAGTCTGTTACAGCTATTTAGACAGCACATGAATATATAAGTAAGGTCTTCTCAAGGCAAGACAAAGCAGTATAAAAAACATTAGGTGAGAGCCTCTCAGCATTTGAGTATCATCATTACGGATGCCTAAAATGGTTACCGCACAGCTTGCGGTGTCTTGCAACACAGCTCTGTCTGAGGACTGAATTAGAGGCAATCAAGACTTGACTTGTAGATTTGCTTGCCCAGGTTCTGGCAAGGTTCCAGCACAGTTTCTTTGTGCCAGTGACAGAAGTGAAGCTTGAAGCAGTGCAGGGATCGTTCTGGCCACCCCATTGCATCACCACCTCCTTTCTTACATGAAAAAACAAAGCTCTCTGCCTGAAACTTTTATTTGTTCACGCAGTTTTGCATTAGGTTAAAATGGTGCAAAGAGTCAGGTATCAACTTTTTTCTTAGATGGGCAAAAATAGCACACTTCAGAACTTTTTAAGGATCCAGGTGGCTCATTTTCAAACAACCCTGAATCTTCAGTCTACAGAGAAAGAGTGTTAGTTTGAGATTTGAGAGCAGAATTAAATTCCTTGGTCAGCCACAAGCTCTCTCTAATCTCTGGCATTTCACCAGGCATCGATCTATAGTGATATTTGATCCCTCACCTCCCATTTAAACCAGCAGGACTAAGATGCCTCGATATTTTTTTTTGAGATACCAGGCCTTAGTCTCTTTGTGCTTCAGTTCTGCATCCATAATGTAGGAATAACAGTACTCCTGTCATGATACCCTGTTGAGATAAGTACATAGAAAATTGCACAACACTTGGGCACAATGCAATCTTCCCATAAAAGTAAGAAATGTTATTTTTACAGTTGTTTTTCTACACCAATCTGACATTAAATCAACTGTTGAGCACTGAGCTGCATCCACCTTACCAGCCTGGAGCCTGGCCAGAGCCTGCTCAAGCCTTAGCCAACTGCGCTGGTCCCCTGAGCGGGTTAGAGGGGGCCTGTTTAGCACCATCTTCTACATACAACTGATAACAGCAGATATTTCTGAAACTAATAATCCTACCTGGTTTATGTTCTCTGTTCAGGACATCTCAGTATTTGTACATGTTTACTGCAAATCACCCTTAGCGTGAAGCATCTGGCCTCGCTGCCTGAAAAGCGAGGCTAATTGCAAAGTTAGTCACAGTGTTAAGTACAGCACTTAACTACATAATTCATTTACCTCATTGCCCACACCGCTCAAACACTGCCTTTCTCACCAGCWACCACTGAAGATTAAGCGCTGAGTAATCACAACACAGTCAGGTCTGTATAAAACACAGAAGGTAAACTCTCTGCCCCATTTCACTTCTTATCTTAGACACCTCAAACCTAATTCTTTATGATTTTGCACACAACACAGATACCACTGACCTGCGTACAGACACCTATGCATGCAGTAATTTTTATATTTAGATTGGACAAAGTACCAACTTTAGGAAATAAAATACGGCCAATAAAGTCGAACACGTAATTTAAGGTACAGTTACAGGGTTTTTTGCACAAGTCTCAAGGCAGTCCATGCTGACTATTTATCAGAAGTGGCTAATTCCTCAAGCACTTCAGAACTTAGATATTTAAAGGTGAAGAAAAAAAAAAAAAAGAGAGATCTATGAGAACAGGTGGAAAAGAAATATTCATGAGAACTCCCTTCTAGTTCACCAAGTCAGGTGGGGGACATAACCAAGCAGCAGCTTCCTCACCCTATTCAAGCTCTTGCACGTACGGCTTATTAGCAGTGGCTCATTGTTTGCTAAAGCACAACTGCGAACTGAAAGCAGGACTGCAGTTGGGAGTGAAACAGCTGTCGGGTACTCAGGTCTTAGAACAGGCGACTTGAAATTGGATCAGTGCAGAATTCCAAAGTGGGACTTAAAAAGCTGAAATGCTCCTCCAGTGATTTAACAAAAGTTTTTATACTTTACACTTCAAAAAGGTGTTTAGATAAAAGGTATCGCTTCGAGAAATTCTGAAGAGGCAACTACCTCCGCAGCACCACTCCCAGAGGCAACAGCACCATACAACTTGCAGTCTGGCATAAAAAATTACTCCTTGTTTGTCAACACCACCAAGTACAAATACATCTTTTATTTTAAAGTACATACAACAGAAGGGTGCCAGGCAGAAAAGGTCTATTTATTATCACAAGACCTGTTAAGCTGCGTCTCCGAAGGAAGCACAGCTTATGCAATCATGCTGTCTGCCTGCCTGTAATTCCCCTTCCCCGCAAATAACTCCTGAATCTTTTGGTGCAACCGAATTAGACAGAGGAGCTGACGTCCGAGATGTACTACGTTCCCAGAGGTTTCAGAGGAGCTGAAGAGGGCTTGTGCAGGGTGAGCTCAGCCCTAGCTCAGACAACAGAGAAGCTACAAAGGAGGTGACCAAACTTCACGCAGATCGGGCTCTCGGGAAGCCCAAGACACCTCTGCTCCTAACAGGAGGGACATCTGCACACAAAGACAGAGTTTAAAGCAGCATGCGGTCTAGAACACTCAGATTTTAATCTGCCCTCTCCCTTCATTTTCTAAGGCTGCAATTTAGATAAAGTGTCTTCCCTATCTAGGGCCCACATCTTTAATAATTTCTATACAATAAAAGTATACTTTGTATATTCTTATCCAGTCCTTTAAACAGAAAGTTATTCCTGTTTTGTTTGCCAGTGGTCTTCTAGACCGGAACAGGATATTAGTGAAGATATACACAGCATTTTTGTAAAAGCACTATCTACATGCAAGTTTAGATTCTCAGAGCCACGGTGTTGTTATTTCTGCTAACACTCTATGTTTGAGATGCTAGCATGAGACCCAGAAATCAAAGTCTTCTGTATCAGACAGAAAACAGGTACTGCTTAAAAAGCAACTTCATAACAGTATACCATAAGTGATCTCAAGAGACTTCCTCTGGCCAGAAAAAAAAGTGCTAATTGACACCAATTACTGTGGTTATTGCAGTAACAGGCCGGGAGCATCGCTAATTGCACGCAGCTTCAGAGGAACTGACCCGTGATCGAGATCCCTCGGGCCAAAGCCCCTCCAGAAGGCTCGCATCACCACCTACCCTCGCTTTTTCCCGGAAAGTCAGACCCGCCCTGAAGCACCCACAAACTGAAACACCCAAAATAACTTTTTTTTTTTTTAAAGATTAAACAGATGCCTGCAGGAGAAACATCTGTACAAGTCCATTCATCAACCAGCCAGCTCTGAAATATCAGCATCTATATTGTCTGCTCGTTCGCTTAAAGTAACGAGAAGTTTTGTAAATATTGCCAGAAGGGCTTCAGGAGGACTTCTCAGACGGGCAGTAACAGGCCTACGGCGCTTTCAGAAGTCACCCAACACGCCAATACAGAAGTCACACGGCAGAACGACTGAAAACGCAGAGGTCGGGTGTCACCGATACGCTGGAGTGTGTCCCCCCGTCCCCCCCCCATGATCAGCCGAAAGACGACGGTAAAGCAGAGGGAGGTGACCGGGGTGCCCGTCTGGGACGCTGCTGGGGACCCGGGGCTACACCCCCCCGCCCCGGAGAAAGCCCCCAAGCGCTGACGCCCCACGAACCCCGTCTCGTTCTCCCCGGCACGAAGGCGCAGCACCGTCGCATTCCCGGCAAGGCGGGAACCCGCCCCCCCTCCCCGCCGCGGCTGCCGGCGCCCGCGCCCCCTCGGGGCAGAGACCCGGGAGCCGCCCTCCGGGGCACAGGGCGGCCGG
>JAYKAV010003210.1:2141488-2152518 GCA_035582835.1 Phoebastria nigripes
CCGGCGGAGGGGCGTGCGGTCTCCTCACCTGTCGCGGAGGCGCCGCAGGAGGCTGCCGAGCCCCTCGCAGCAGGCGCGGGGGGAGCCGGGGGCCGCCGCCGGGCCCGRCCCGCTCATGCCGCCCTGTTTACGGCGGTGGCCAAAGCGACGGCTCCCGCCGTGCACCGCGCCGGCCCCGCCCCGGAAGCCCCCTCCCCGCGCGCGCGTTGCCATGGGGACGTGGGCGGCGGGCGGGCGTCTCCCGCCGTCCTGAGGCGCGGGCAGGGCCGGGCTGGCACCGCGCCGTCCCGGCTTCCCGCCCTACGCCCAGCAGCTTTCTATACGTGTGTACATATAGATACACGCATACGCGTGCACACATCCATAGCGGGGAGGCACCTGGGGGCCTGCAGCCCAGCAGGCGGTGCCCGCGCTCCTCCCCGCTGCCCTGAGCAGGCCCCCCCCGGCCTGCGGGGTCCTGGGCCCGCGGTGGCAGGGACGGCGTTGAGCCAGCCCGTAGGCGTAGCGGGGCCAAGCCGGCTTGTCCGCATCCAGCGAGCAGGGGGAGGCCCAAAACGTGCGAGGGCCTGGGCAGCGGGTGCGGGTGAGGGCCTGCTGCCCTCCGCCAAGCACTGGGTAGGGGATGGGGCCTCCTCGGCGTTCCTCGGAGGCCGCCCCGGGGCCAGCCTTTATGGCATTTTTAAGCCTTTAAGGCATTTTTTAAGCCTTTAATGGCTTAAAACACAGCAGAGGGCTAATGAGAGCGTTGCCAGTGCGGGAGGCGGCAGGCGTGCATCTTAAGAGCTGTGCGAGGGCTCCCCACCGTTGCGTTGGAAATCTGCGGCTGGAGTTTTGGGATTGTTGAGACTTAAAGCATTTGCTCCTAAATTACTACTTCATCTGTTCATATAATATTATTAAATCTGTTAATTTAGCTAGTACTACAGCAGTTAAAATGGCTGTAATGCCCAGCCAAGTCTCCCGACTGGTGCTGAGGAGATCTGGGCCCCAGCCTGTTCGKTAACGTGGGGCGAGGCAGTAATCTCCGTGTCGCTGGAAAAGGGGGGAAACGGGGACTTTGCAAGGTGCTAGGACACGAATTCCAAAAATAATTGGGAGCTGCCGAACAGTTACGGTAACAGRGCCCCCCTTCAATAGTCTGTTTTACTGAGTTTATTGTAGACTACGTTTTCCAGGAAAAAACTAACCAGAAAATGCAAATGGCTTATTTCCATTTGTATAGAAATCAAACATCTCAATAAAATTCCCGATTCCTCCTCCTCTGAACTGCCACTTTGTCTAGCTGGCAGAGCTCGTTGATGTCCTCTCACCAAAATCCATCGGTCAGTGGAAAAAGCCACACCACCGTCCCTGAGCACGGGACCAGCCCTGACAAACCCTGCACTTACATCTCCAGCTGGTAAACGAAGTAGAAAAGAAAACCACAATTTTTCATTTTCAGGTGAAAACTTAGATCCCTTTGGAAGGACGTTGCCAAATTAGCGCTTAGATTCCAGGGCCCCAATAAAGAAGGTTCAGTCACCTACCGCGAGGGTATTTGAGTTTAAGGCGAAGAAATGCTACATCAATAGACAAAATTGCGGATAGCTATGAAATGCTTAAGCATAATTAGAACAGCAATCAGTATACAATTAGTACGAGATCATCATCATAATTACCCTTCATTAGAACTTCCGTCTGACAACTGCCACATGAAAGCATCAGCTGTAGGTGCGAGGTAGTAACGGCACGGCTGCGGACACGGCTCGAGCCACGCGCCAGCGCCGGGGGGCTCGGGGGGCTCACGAGCATCAGGACGAGCTTTCGGGCTCCCGCGGGGCGGCCCCGTCCTGCGGGTCGGGGTTCCTCTGCCAGGTTTCGGTGTCGTGTGACAGTGTTCCTGGTGTTTTTCAACACCTTCAGCCTCAAACTYGGATAAACCAAATTCGAATGTAAAGTAAAAAGCTTTGCTGAATTGATGTAGYGGTACTTAACAGTCCCCAAATTAGCTTCTGTCACTTGAATAACCATAGCTGCTGCCTGGCTTAGCCCTTGCACATCCGCTATAAATAAATGGCTCAATAAGATATGGAAGGCTTTAGCTCGTGTAAGAGCTTACCTACTCAAGAAAACGCATATGCAAAGGATTTGCAGATTTGGGAGCCTTTTATTATTGAATTCACATGAAACGCACTCATAATAAAAGACAGACTGTTCTTTCTCACTCTTCTGTTTATTGAAAGCAAAGAYGTGTTATGGAGACCTCCGTCACAGCGCGAGTTCGCGTCTCCACAAGAACTGACAGCTGAAATCTGGGTCTGAGCTTGCCTAAATTTCCAAAGTCGGGCATTGTTTCCCCAGATCCTGACTTTGCAACCCAGGTCCACCACAACTTGCCCTTTGCTTTAAAAATATGTAGGGGAAAAAAATGGAGCTTTGGCACCTCAGCTGCGGACACGATCCCCTGCCCTCCTTGAGAGTTACCTGTAGTACTAAGACTTCTCCGGAGCCTTTGTATCAGCATGATGTTCCTGCTCGGTCATGGGGGCAGATAAAATGGAAATAAAAAGGTTTTCATGGTTGCTTCATAGTTAAATTGCTTTTTTTTCCCCCAGAAGGTCCCTCATAACAGCTCTCATTGCTTATATCTACGTCAAAATAAATAGTCTCCCCTTTGACACCGAGGTGAGACACTAAACACTTGTTATTCCAGAATGTCAGCCATGAACCGCGCTCTGTCGGGCTGATGCATACTTTGAATGCATCGCTGATTGTCAGTGCAGAAAACTGTCAAATGCTGTATGGCGTTTGAACAAGAAAACACTTTCATATACTACAATTTTGTTATTTTTCAAAACAGGCAAAGAATCCAGCTTTCTTAAGCCTGTACCAGTGACGTACCAGGTTTGGTTCTGGAAGACTAAACTGCTTTCGAAAATATTTGTGCTTGCTAAAATAACATCAAAACTTTCAAACGCTTCTAGTGCTATCTAAAATTACGAGCATATATTATATTTACATACTGGAAAACCTTATTCCCAAACTAAGATTTCCAGGTTTCGGTGGAAAGGGGTTGATCTCCACCTGACAGCTCAGCGCGGGAGGTGAGATTCATAGGACTGCAGAGTTTATTTCTTTAGCGGACCTTTCCAACCCTGGTAGTTTTTTTTAATTGTGGACCCCGGTGGAGCAAATGTGAGGGGCAGGGGTCTCACGGGTGCTYGGTTGCGCGGTGGCCAGCGCTGCTGCGCAGCAGGAGGTGGGCTGCTCAGCATCTCTCTGCGGAGATGCCTGCTTGGAGAGGCTGCCCACCTCCCGCAACATCTCTTCCTCCAAAACTCTTAGCCGGGGAAAGGGGCAAGGGTCGGCGGAGGGTCCTYTAATTGGGGAGGAGCTGGGAGGGAGCGTTAGGGGTCTTGGTGACAGCGTGAGAAGATGGTGGCAAAATGGTCCTGGTGGAGAAGAGAGGCCAGGAGGGGCTGGGGTAATCGGGGGGGGGGGGGTAAAGGGGTGTAACGCTAACGGGGATGGTGCTAACCCGGCCGCACCAGCCCCAGCACTGCGGGCAGTGCAGAGGGGAAGAAAAAAAGTAGAAGGAAAGCCAAAGGAGAAGAAAGAAAAGGAGACACGGTTAAACACCCTGATGTTTTATTAAGCAAAAAATAAGGAAATAAGAAGCCTTGGCCTGGTMCCCCCGGCATATTTCCCATTTTGCTCCTCTTGCCCTTCTGCTCCTTGTCTCGGTGCAGGGCACGCGCTCACCCTCTGCAGCCCCAGGCCTGCGACGTGATCCCCCGCGCTGACGCTGATGGGCTCGTAATTGACTGAAGAATAATCTTATTACTCACATCCCTGATAACTAACATCAGTACCCCACCCCTGAAAGCCTACAAAGAGGAGTGTTTTGTTTGTGTTCTCCCTTCACTACTTAACACTTCTTTTAGATTGTTTTAATTTAATTTTAATGTAATCTGATAAGAGCTGTAAAACTGTCAAAGAAATCTGTCTCCTCCTGTCTTATTAAATACACTTTGAATGAAATTATGTTTTTTTCCCCAATAGCTGCCAAATGAAAGTATCTCTTGATTCAAATGCAGGGATTGATGTGCACTAATCTTAACAGCTTTACACACTCTTTTTAATTTAGGGAGGAAACCACGTGTGCTTTTAGCATCCCGCTTTCCTCTGGAGCGGTAACAGTATCCCGGAAGGTGCGGAATTCGCCTCATTGTGATGAGCATCTGGCCGCAGGGTGCTCACCTGCAGGAGAAAAAAGGGATGAGAGAAAGAGAAGTGAGTGAGAAAGAATATATCTTTGTAGGGGAAAAAAAGGGGGCGAGGGACTGACAACGCATGCCCGCAGAGGCAGCCTGTGTCGCTCTCTCCCAGCGAAAGGCTGGGGGGCCGCGGTGTCACCCTGTGTCCCCACGCCGAGGGGCCCCCTCAGGCTGCGCCCAGCAGCACRTCTGTGATGGTTTGCAGGGCACCCTCCCTGCTGCGGGAGCCTGATGGATGCTGCGGTGCTGGCAGCGGCGCTCCGAAAGGGGCTGGTCCTGCCTCAAGCTACAGCCGCAGAAGGACCCACTGTCTGCGGCAGGCTGGGGTCACACCGCGGGAGGGAGACTGGAGTTAAAAATCGTAGATTTCTGCCTCTTCCGCTATTGGGATCTTTCCAAAGATCTCTGCCGTAGTTTTTTCTGCCCTACTTATCTCTTATCTGCTCCATGCTTTTTCTTCCCAGGTGCTACAGATCGTCTGTCGGTCTCACCCTTGGCCTCTCCCCTCTCACCCGTCACCAGCCCTTGACCACATCTATCAGAGATCCCTGTCACGGGGTTGCTGGTTGTCCTGAGCCATAGGTCCACGCACAGGATGTACCTGCTGCAGATTGTCTGCCACAGCCTCTGATCTAAAGCCAGAAAATGGAGGGGACGCCACTTGGTCCGGGACAGATGGGAAACTCTTTATATAAAGCAGAAATTGTTGGTGTCCTCGTGTAGGGTGTCTTGGGACAAAGCCTCCCCCCACTCTGCATAACCCCCCCGCCTCGCACTGCTGCCGTAACGATAATGATGAGCTTTTACAGATTAAGGGCCCTCTCTGATTTTAGCCGAGTTTCACTTAAYGTGAGAAATACAAATATTGCTTGACAACGGCTGGATTAGAATAAACCAAATCACGACTTCAAAAGCGTTAAAGAGAAATCAGTGATTAAAAACAAACGGGGTGATTAGCTGATGTGTACAGCAGACACACGGATGAGATGTATGAGAGAGCCTGAACATTTCAGCTTAGTTCCTTGCCACCATTTTGCTATTTCTGCCAAAACACAGCAGGCTGGGGTTTGTGCGTGGTTTCTCTGGGAAGGGATTTGCAGGAACACAGACTGTGATGTACTGAACAGAGGTTTTTCCTCTCTGCGCTCATTTGATTTCTGAGAGCGACTGTACATCTAGCTAGAGCTTGCCCACAAGTCAGGACAGAACTGAATACATTTTCTTTCTTTCTTTTTTTTTTTTTTTTCCTTTTCAATTAGATTCATAATACATGCCCTGGTAGCTATGTAAAAGATATACAAAAAATTTACATAATGCCCATATAAGTCTTTTTGTTAATGAATCAAGTCCCAAATGAAGAGCACTAATAATACATTAGTAATCAAAGAGCAAATAACACCAGTGAACGTATCTCGGCAGAGCAGTTGTGTGGATCCATTTCCGACTGTCAGTGTCAATGCATGGAAATAGTAATTAACATGTTGAATTTAATGTTTAAATTTTAATAAATTTAAATGTAATAAAATGCTTTTATTAAATGTTACAGTTCCTTGAAACCTATTATTACTCGTTTCTGATGCATAAATARAAAATACATTGTCTTACTGAAGAAGGCAGTTTTTGCTGTCAACAGGACAGGTGAAATGAGTTCCTCCAGCAAGAACTGGTTAAGACAGAAGCCAACGATAATGGCTGATTAAATAAAAAACTTAAGAACAAGACTACTGCATTTAAAACTGTATCATGTTTATTAAGAATGTAAGGGCCTTATGCAAAGCCTATTGACATAATTGAAAAGTCTCTAGTAATGTCATTGTCAATGAATTTTGAATTAATCCTGGAGAATTTAGATACAAGCACATGCCGTTGTTTACAGCTCCATGTTGTTAATGAGCAACAGAAATGCTGTGGCACGGGGAGGGGACGAGTTTAGAGACCGTTTGCCGGGACGCGTCCCTCCTCTCCGGCCATCTCAAAGTGCTTTTTGAGTCTCCTACGCGGCGTATGAGGCTCCAAGACCAGAAGGGATCAGGTATGACCTGACTCAGGCTTTTCCAAGGCCAAGGATCTGGAGAGGATGTCTGGGAGATTCGGGTCTCTCTGCTTTCCCAATAATTCAAAGTCACTTCTGTTTCTAAGATGTAGACACGAGGAATTACCTGGTCTCCATTTAAGTGTCTGCTGTTGTCTGAAGAGGAAAGAGGAGATTGACGGTGCTGAGTTTCCCCATCCCTGGAGAAATGAGAACTGAATTTAGGTTTTCTGAGATGCGAGACGAGGCTGAATTTGAACGAGACCACTGACAGCAGGCTGTCAGAAGGCTCTATTCCTGTCTTCTCTGAAATCATCTATGCCTTACGCTCCGGAGTGTCCTGCACAACCACTGCTGTAATTTCTGTTGCTCAACCTGAAACACTTCTGACGTATTTCTGTGCAGGAAAGACTATTTTGTGCTATTTTAGATCATTATGGAATGTCTCTTTCAGGCCTGCAGTAACCAAAACGAAAGCAGGAAGAAGAAGACGGCTCACAAATATGTAGCCAAAATCAATCCCACAGCTGCCCGTTCGGGTCCCACAGCGGGGAGCATTATTCCGCAGTGMAGGCTGCTGCTTGACCCAACGCACCGTAGCCCAGTGCGAGGCAGAGCCTGCCACATGTCGCAGACCACAACCACCAAGAGTTCAACTTCGTTACAAATCGCGGGATGGAGAACATCCATCACGGGGTTCAAATCTGCCTCTGCCACACTCTCACTCTCAAATGAAGGAACGACTCTGTGTGCCCGACTGTCCCACTGCCCGCTCTGCACCCGCGCTCGAAGCACACAGCCGTATGTCCATGATGCTGCAGTGAGCCTACAGAGGCACAGTGGAGATTTTGCACCCAAACGTTTTCCTAGCCACAGAAGTGTCCTACCTCGCCTTCAACATGTGGGCCTTTGCACCAAGTCAAGATCGTGCCATGTTTTTGCCAGGATCCTCCTTCCGGACAACAGCAGCTTCATGGCCACATTATTCCCAGCTCCCCATCCACCGTCCRTTCCCCATCTCCAACCAGCGAGGCAGGCAGCGCAACCACGGTTGGCCGGTCAACTCCATCTTTCTTGATCTTAACACTTGCTGCTGCTGTGTTAAAGGACAGAGACCTATCAGGCTCTTGCATTAGTATTTTAACAAATGAGTGGATTAATCCCATGTACTGACTGAAATACTGGAAAAGTTTCTCTTCTACAAGTCATGAAAAATTAGAGGGAAAATATAAAATAACTGGGAAATTCTTTTAACCGAATTAGATAATGCTTTCCCTTTAGCACCACGTTTTACCGTGATCCATTTTGAAGAGTTGCTTCCTGCGTTGACAGGGACAAGGCATTTAGACAAGGTAAAAAGCCTGGAAGATCCAAAACCCCAGACTCAAAGGGAGCGCGTCTGGCCTATTGTCTGTTTTGATTAATGAAGCCTTTTGCATAGTGAGATAATATGATGTTTACTGAGCAGGGAATGCTGCTGTGCGGCAGAAATATCAGAAGTATAATATGCAATATGATAACGACATCAATAAGCTAATCTATGTATTACTGGATTCTGCTCAAAAATGCCTCAAATGATATTTGTTTATTTCGTAATTGTCAGCCACTTTGATGCACTTGTCGTCAGGTTCAACAAGTGCTCCAAGCTACAAGGGTTTGAAACAAAGGGAAGCACTTGGGTGAGCCTTGCAGTTTAGCACTGTTTGGGGCAAGGGAAATAAGATCCGACGGCTGTTCCTAACCCACGGCGCGGGTAGCGAGATGCTGCTCTTTAGACGGGCGTTGACAAACACAGAGTCTCTTGAGAATCCCTCGCTACCGTAAACCAAAATATTTAAACCCTGGTAAAGACGTTTATATTTCAGCATGAATGTTTGCAAGTCATCAGTGACTCTTTAAAACAAAAGCGAGCAAATGAGCAGGACAGCAGTCGCAGCATACATGGAAAATAAATGCGTTCCCCTGGGCTAGAATTATGTGTAAACCTGAACTGATTTCTGGCCGCTGTTTGGTTGCTGTCTCCGTTTTATTTTTACTTCTGCCTGAGGTTTGGAGCTGAACGTCTGGACCCTACGAAGTGCCGGAGAAGCTGGCTTGTTTTTCAGCAAGCGCAATCTGCAGAGCCAGGCCAAATTTCACGTGGGGTAATAACTACACGCTGCTCCTCTGAATTCTCTATTTCTTTGAAACCCAGTTTCAAGTGGAGACGGTATTTTTCGCTTTCTGTCCCAAACCACCATGCTGTTTTTCTGTGATTTATTAAGCATTTTCCCCTCTGTCCCGTGCAGAAGATTGTTCTGGTGATGAATGAAAGGATCCATACGTATAAACCGTTTATTCATTTGCAAAGCAGGAGAACAAGCATAAGACTATTAAATTAATTAAACTGTGTCTGCTCAGAGCTCAGCATCACCAGGCCCTGCCCTCTGTGCTCCATTTAGTATATGCAACAGCAAATAATCGTGCCAAACATAAATAGGAACCTGAAGCAGAAGCTGGCAAAAAGGCTTGAGAAGAGATGGAAAATATTCCAACAGTGCATTTAGATCGTGCTGAAAAATTTGTTTCAGATCTACTTTTGAGGAAATACTCATGTCAGTCGGGTAAGCAGGTGGGATCTGTGAGCAGCAAAGGTCTGGGCTGCGTTACCGGCTTAAGGTCCAAAATGCTTTGACTGTTTGCAGACGGGCATACCATACACGACCTCTCCGAGCGCAGGATGGCGGCCTGGAGGGTGACCTGGTTCCACGAGGAGAGGACCAGACCCTGGGGGGTACCCGAGCATCTGAAGGTGGCCCCAAGCATTCGCCTCCGGCTGCCCCCCTTGCGCAGCAGCGCTATGCCCCGAGTAACGCCGGGCGTTACACCTCGAAGGGCGAGTCCTTGCCGCCCCCCCCCCCCCCCCGGAGCAGCACAGACAATTCCAACCATCCAGCAAACTTTTTAACGAGCAAGCCTTTATTCTTGCTCAATTAATACACTCCGCTGGCTTTTTTTTTTTTCTTTCCCTTCCTTTCTTCAGAAGTGCATTTATTTGCTGCGCCCCGCGGCGCCCGGGGACGCGCTGCCGGCCCGCCCGGCGCTGCCGTGAGCGCCCGACCCCGTAACAGCAATTATGCGGCAATTATCCGAAGGCCAGGGAGGAATCCGGGCTGGCCGCTCCGCTCCGCGCCCCGCACCGCCGCCCGCCGGGGCGAAGGGGCTGAAAAAGAAAGGAAAAAAAGGGGGGGGGGGGGGGAAAAAAGGAAGAAAAGGAGAAAAGGAAAAAAGAAAGGAAGAAAAGGAGAAAAGGAAAAAAGAAAGGAAAAGGGAGAAAAAAAAAGCAAGCAACCCAACAGCCCCCCCCCCCAGCTCCAAGCAAGCAACCGGAGGAAAACCCCCTTCGCCCGAAAGGCGACGTGGGGCAAAGCGCCGATGTCATTTTCGGGAGCTGCTGCAGAAGCCCCATCCGCACCCCGGCTCCTGAAGGCTCCCGGGGTACCGCAGCCAGCGGCGCTCAGTCCCTCCTGTTGCAACGGTGATTACCGAAAAACGGCGAGCCGTGCAGCCGCTCCGCGCCGCTGGATGATGCCACCGGAGCGGGCGAGCGGTGCCCGGCGCTGCCCCGGCCGGGCCGGGTTGGGGAGCGCCCGCCCCGACAGCGCGGCTGCCCCGGCGGGAGCGGGCTCAGGTAGGTCCCGCTCGCTTTGCCTCTTCCTCCTGCTGACCGCCTTCCGTTCTCTTTTTTTCCCCCCCGTCGTTTCCCTCCAGTGATTTAATTCTGGTGATTTTATCATTTCGGCAGCGCGGGCACAAAACAGCCAGCGAAAGGGACGCTCGCTCCCATTCAAAAACCAGGGTATTTAACAGAATTAAGATGCGGCGGCATTCCGGGAGAGCGCCGCCGGACGCCGCACCTGTCTGGGCTAATCCCCGCGGCTTTCCAGCGTCACTGGGTGACTGGGACCCACCGTAACTCTCGATAACTGAAGGCAGCGGCTTACGCGACCCGCGGGCTGGACGGGAGGCTGGCCGTGTGCTGCGGGGCTTGAAACTCGGGTGGGTGCGAGGGCAGCGGGTGGGGGGGGGGAGAGCACCCCGAAAGCTGCTCCCGGGGGAGGGGGGGAACGACGACGCCCGAGAGGCTGGGCTGTCGGGGGGAAATGATGGCGAATCGGTCCATTTGGTAACCGCTCCGGGAAGGGGCTGGCTTTTCCAGGAGGGGAAAAAGCAGCGGCTCCAGCGAGGCGGGGAGGGGAGGGGGGTCGCGGCTCTGGGGTCCCCACGCCTCCCCGCAGCGGCGCTTCGCCGGCTGCCGCGCCGGCAGGAGCGCGGGGCGGCTCGGGGCGGGGGCGGGCAGCGCTGCCAGCTCCTGCCCGACCCCCGCTCGCCCCCCCCTCCTTGAGGCAAACCGGCGGCCGGCGCATTTCCCGCGGGGCGCGTCCCGCCGAAGGGAGAAGGCTCGGGCACGGCTGTGTTTTTTAATCGGGGAGGCTTCTCCCGCGGAGCCGCCCCCTTCCCCCGGGGCTCCCCCCGCCGCGGGCAGGGTCCCGCCGCGCTCCTTACCTCGGCTCCTCCGCGCCGAGATGCCGCCGGCGAGGACGGCGTCCGCCCGCAGGGCGGGCACGGCCCCGGGCTGCTGCCTCCGCACCCGGCGCGGCCGGCCGCGGCCAGGGGAAAAAACAGTAATAATAGAGAGTTAGGATTTTCCCAAAGCCCTCCTGCAAAGACCGTGGGGTGGTCGTGCCGGGGATGCTTCCCCC
>JAYKAV010003210.1:2153287-2192093 GCA_035582835.1 Phoebastria nigripes
CCCAGGCCGCCCCCGAGCCCCCATCCCCGCGGCCGGGCTGGGACTCGCGTCCTAATCGCGTTCTCCTCCGACAGACACTAATCAAGTAATTTCCCAATCCCAGCCCCATCAAATTGCTCTTTAGCTGTTGAACTGTGGAGTTTTGCTCCTCTTTTCTCATGCTAATCAAGCCCATTCAGCATCTCTCTGTGAGGCTATTTGTAGTGGAATAAATCTCCTTGTTTGCCTGCTGCATGATTAATTGATATTGTTGTATGGCTTTTGTTTGGGCTGCGGAGAGCTGAAAGGCAGTGCATATTGGATGTGACGAAAGGAGCTTGAAACATCATTTCGCTGCTGAGGTCTTTCAGAGGTCGAGGGATAGACCGATCGCATTATTCATCCTATTTATTTATCCTTATTAGAAAATATGATGAAAGAATAAGGCCCGGAGTCTTTTTTAAACATTGACTAAACAGTGCATACGCAACCCCAATTAAAAAAAGTGCCTAAGATGAGGCCTTTTCTCCGTATTAGAAAAATAGCTCTTTTTAACGAGGACCAATTAAATCGTCCTTCATTTTACCTGGGATCTCACAATGGACCTGACAACAAATTGCCTTTCTTCTTCGCTGTTAATTACTGGCGGAATCAGCCACGCTCCCAGCGGCGTGAAACCCTCCCCAGATAACCCACCCAAGCCCCTGCCCGGACCCCGGCCGCGCAAGGGGCCCCTTCCCGCCCCCAGACCCACCAAAATCCACCCCAGATCGGCGTAGGCCTCCAGCCGTCGACCGAAGGCGTCGTGAGCCGAGCTGGGCCCCTCCGTCCCCTCGCGCCGAAGCCTGTGGAGCTATTTCAGCCTGGCCCTGGCCTCCATTCTATTCCCTGGCCTCCATTCCCCGGCCTCCCCTGCTATTTTAAAAACTGCATCCGTACTCCCAGGGGACATCGCTGCAACCAGGAGATTCAATTAAATAATCCCAGTCCTTTGCTTCTCCCACAAATGGCTTTTTTTTCCTCCCCCAAATATTTCCTTTTCCAAGTTCCTTTTCAAAAAGGAAAAAAAAAAAAAAAAAGAAACAAAAACTCAAACTGAAGAACAACAGGAAAAAAAGAAGGGGGGGAAGAAAAGAAAGAAACTGTTCTCCTTTCTTTTCCCTGTATGCAGGGTAATTGATAGGCTCTATCAGAGGTCAGGATTTGCATAAGAATTAAGAGCAGTAAATTAATTTAATATTCCATGCACATCTCCAATTATTCCTGCAGACCTTTGTCTCCACGGCTGGCAGAGGGAAGGTTCAGCTGCTCTTCAACCAAACAACATCTGTGCAGTTAATAATTTGATAAACAGCTCATACAAATAGTTTCTGAATTATCTGCCAACCCAATGACTATTCAGTTTTGAAACACTTGGCAAGGTCTGCGACGTGCGGTCGGGGCTTTGTAGCCTTGTTCCAGCGATTTAGCTGCCCGGGCAGACATTTTCCCTCCTTATCTCTTAAATATGATCAGCTACTTGCAACAAAAACCCATCAATAACAATATGTAAAATAAGTAATTACCAGTAATTAATAAAAGCCCCCCCGCCCCCACTGCGGCCGAGGTGCAGGGGTGCCGGTGTGCGGGTGGGGGCCGCAGCCCACCGGCCCGGAGGGGCTCGCACCGCGGAGCAAACAGCCTGGTGCGTGCCAGGGCTGCCGCGGGGCCGGGGTCCTCCCCACCGCCCCCGGGGCTCCAGGTCTTCAGCCCCGGTCGCTCTGTGTAAGGTTGTGTGGTTAGCGCCGGTGCCCGCACGGATGAGAGGTGAATAGCTCTTGCTGGGTGTCGGCATGGGCCCCGTCCCCGGCTGCAGGATTTACAGCCCCTCGGCTGCTTCCTTTCCTACACGAGAAACTGGAAAGGGGACAGGTTTTTCTGGAGGTGCTGGCTGTCCCCCTGCCCGTGTCTCGAAGGAGGAATGGCTGAAGGTAGCCCTGATAAATCCAAATTTCAGCCTAAGGAGGGCATCCTGATTTTCACCCATTGCTTTCCAGGGGAAATCCAGTCTTACAAAATTGAGGTGGCTCCTTCATCCATCCCAGCACGGACGTAGAGGTCCAACTCCATGTTGGCCAACCACCACGTCTTCCGATACAACCCACGGTGATGAATCAAACCGCTGTGATAGCGCTAGACTCGCCTGATTTATTTTTAAATGCACACATTTAATGCACAACCAACAACAATAATTATAGGGGTAATATCCAAACGCTCCGCTCTCCACAGCGTAATCGGGACGATAACCTTGCGCAGACACGGACGGCCCTCACTAATTTCCTCTTCTGCATGGCTTGTACTTTTAGCATTGCTTCTGGTACGTGTTAATAAACGTGAGTGAATATGTGTAGAAAGAGAAGGATTTACATAGATATTGGGAACCCACTTGTAGTGAGCTTGGATCCAGTGAAACTGCGTGGCTAATGAAGATGAATGGAAGGGCTAATTTGTTCCAGTGTATTGCAATCTGCCGCCTTCATTTGCAGCGGGAGCAGGGCGGGCTGAGGAGCGGGTGCCAGCCGCCCGGCCGGATCCTTCCCACCCCACCGCTGCTCTTTTAAACAAATTGACTTCCCAGCGCGGCGGCCGCGCTGTATTTCAAATTGCTATTCCAGCCGCCTGCATTCACGGGGCTAAATTGAATGTACAGAACTATTCCTTTTTCTGGTTAATGCAACATGCGCGGCAAAAGTGCTCGAAGCAATTGAAAACTACACCGAAATTTTGAGTAGGCTCGATAAGAAGTGCCAGGCTCAGCATCCTTGCACTGTAATGAGCGTACCTGGCATTGATCTTTAAATGCTGCAAACATTCTTCAGCACAGAGGTCTAAGTACCTGGCTGCGCAAGGAGACTGCGGCGAGCACGGCGCTCCCCGGACGGCGCTGCAAGGGGAGCCGGGCGACTACCACCCAAAACCCACGAGCGTTTGTCCGAGGTGAATTTGCTTGAGGAAGAGTCGCACTTCACACACCTTGCGGGTTTGCTTTTTGGCCGTGCGCTGACGAAGGGGATCGTCCCCTGGGGTGGATCACAGGGAGCACGTTTCCAGCTCGTGCTCCAGGAGCGCGGCTGATTTTTACGTAGGGCAAGACACAGCCAGGGAATGCGGTTTCCAAACCTCGCCTCAGAGCTACGTATAATTGTATTTGCCAGACAAATAACTGACCTTGTCCTTTGTCCCTGCCCTGGACTGTATGTCCAATTACTCTGCTGGCGTGCAATGAGAAGGAAAACTAAATTTGCACACCGGGTGCTGTTAATAAATCCAGTGGCCACCTCATTTTTCTGCTAATGAGCCTCCTGGCGAGGCCACCAAGGGGTAGTGCTGTGGCATCTCCTGATGTTTTTCAGCCTCTCCCCTCCGCTCCCCCGGCCCGAGAGAAGCCCTGTCCGACCATCAGAGCTGCAGCACCCAGTCCCGAAAACATCGCCGTGCTGCCTGCCCCGAGCACCCAGTGGGTGCTGCCTGCGCAGGGCGGGCTCCTGGCAGCCGCGTGCTGCAAGGAGAGCTCTGAACGTGGGCTGGTTTTCAAGTCACTTGCAGGCAGTGGTGCGTCTGAAGAAGCTGCGGCTGGCCTCTGGGTATGGGAACGTTAGGAGAGGGCACGCCAAAGGACAGGAATTCACCCCAGCAGGACCATGGCAGAGCCGGCGGCCTCAGACAGCTCCCCTCGCCRTCACACGCTGCTGCTCGACTGCCTCGAGTCGCTGTGCGCCGCTGGTTCGTACGAGCCCTTGTCTCGGTGTGTATTCCACAGCTTTTGACAGCGGTTGGGGTAGCGGGGAGAGGCCAAACCCAGCCTAAGCACTGCAGGAGGCACTGCCGAGTTTTGAAAGGGCAAAAAACTGCCGAAGGTGGGATGTGGGGGGCTGCAAACTCGCCGGTTCAGACCCTGCTGAGGGCATCAGTGTGCAAGTGCAACAGGGGAGATGGCCCCAGCTGGGCAGAGGGGCAATGCCACGATTGCCACAGCACCCACGGGCACATCCAGTTTGGGCATGACCTTAAATTATACACATGAGAAGTTGCAAAGAGTTCCCCTGGTGATGCCACTGCTGCTCGCTTCCTCCAGGCATTAAGCATCACTCCAAAATTAATAAAAAGTTGATTTTAAAAAGATTATGAAGTTCTTCAGGCTAAAGGAAAGGTTAATGCTTCTCTCCGTAGTCATGCAACTTTCATGTTTGCTGTCATAAAGAGGAGTTGATTTTTCTCTCCCTTTTAAAGAGAAAATCTACACGATGAATACGAATCCAGAAATACTGACATAAACAGAAACGAAAGGACCAAGTGCCAAATTCGGACGGATGTCTGGGGCTTGATAAGCCACTGCAGGCTTATCCCAGCATAAATAACACCAGACTCCACGCGACACTGGCCGGCTGCGTGGGACAGGCCAAATAGTGAATTACCTGGTTCCTCACCTGGGGGAGGGCGATGCCAGCGCCGCGGGGGAGACCCTGCATTGGGATTCAGCGGTCGCAGACTCAATTCCTGCTGTTGACAACCCACGCTGGGGCACGGTGTTACCCGACTGCAGCACTGGATTCAGCAGCATCGCACCAGCACAAACCCCAAAGCTCACCATGGTGAATCAGCCCCTTGAATATTCAACACCTGCAGCTTCAGGGCTGCTCAGGCCCGGGGATTTGCTGGTAAATGGACGCTTTTTTCCTCCTTTCCAAAATTCAGATTCAGATCAATGCACTGTGCTGTCTCCAGAGCCTGAGGCTGTTCTGACCCGAGTCTGTGTTTTGCCCCAGCTCTAATTAAAAAAACACGTGCAAACCCAGTTTTTATTTTGGAAGCTAAATGGGCTGCTTTAAGAAATTCAAATCCCCCTTCTACAGCCCCCAAACCCGAACGCTCCGTGTTGTAAGGAGGGAACYGGACCCCCAGCTGCTTTCTGTCACCACAGCAAGGGGCATCCCCAGCTCCTCATACGCTTCTGATGGCACGGGGTGGGGTTTTAAGGCAACCTTGGGCCTGGCACTGTGGTTTCTAAAATCAGGAGGACGCAACACTGGTTCTTGGGAGCCAGGACGCTGGAGACCCTGCATGTTTGCCACCACCGGTTCACCCTTGAAGCTCTTAAGCCCCTTTGGTCCCTCAATTTAACCACTGCAAGAGGATTTCAACACTAACACTTGCCAAGCGGTGTTAGGCAACTTAATTAATGTTTGCAGAGCTTTGAGCAGACAGCGCTATACGTGCATAAATTTTGTCTTTTTCCAGTCAGGCCACAAAACCCATGGAAATCCCGGCACTGCCACATCAGCCAGATCCGTGGCTGCATGGATGCACCACCTCTGCAAGGAGTTCCCTTCCGCATCGCGGGGGTGAAGCACCCCAGGCACCTGGAGCCAGAGGACGGCAGTGATGCTCAGGCTCCAGGAGCACAACTGCCCCCCAGCTCCTCCAGAAACCCCTCCGAGAGGCACCAACACGCTGGCAGCCCCCGCACATCTTCCCTTTTTAAGATAATCGAGCAGAAACCAGCTTTGCTCTGCCGGTCAAATACGCTCCAACACAACTCTTGCACCATAGCTAGTTCAAATAGGAAATACTTTTAAAGAAAACCAGCTGTAAATAGGAAATACTTTTAAAGAAAACCAGCTGTAAGGTGTAGATACAAAATAAACAAGCTACCAAACAGCTGCAGGTGCTGTGGGATTTTTCGGTTTGGTTTTTTCCCCTTGGTTCCCCCCCTTCCCCCCCCCCCCTTTTTTTTTTTTTTTTAAAACCAGTACTCATACCCTGTAAAGGCGGGATAAGATGCTGCAGGGGAGACACCGTGGGATAAGATACTGCGGGGACACACTGCCTCTCGCTCACACAACTCAACCATTCTGCACCAGCTCAAAAATCCAAAATCAATGTAAGGTCACTGCGGGTCTGGTTCAGGAGAGCATCCCTGGGCAGGCAAACACCCAAYGGCTCTTTTGCGTAGCTTTGAGTTCACTCTCAAGTATTTCCCCCAAACAGAGACAAATTTAAGCAAATGTTCATCTTATTTGTGTTTAAGGTATCAGACCTTATCCCAGGTGCCAGACCTCTGCCTGCTCCCGGTCCCACAGGTCCCTCCCGCACCCRCGCTCCTCCTATTTCACACGCACACGAGCCCCGGCACGTTCGCTTCTGGTTGCACGTGGAAATCAAACGTCGAGAAAAATCATCTCCACCAGCAGAGAAGGGCAATTATCCCCAGCCTTTACCCTGCGAGCGACCGGGCTGGGGGTGGAGGAAGACACAGGCACCCCCTCTCCAGTGCCAAACCGAACGCAAAGCAACTGCACGGGGAGCGAGTCCTCCGAGCAGCACTGCTGCATCACGTGCCATTTGCACACCCGTCCGTATCATCACCAAAGGCTGGCGACAACCAGCAGCAGAGGCAGTAAAAAGCAAATCGGGTCTGTGCCGACGGGTGCGTGTAAGCCGCTTTCTCAGTGCCACTTTTTGGAGCAATCTCGCTTTACAGACTTGCTAATCGAGTTGCCGTGCCACTCTTTTTTTATCGAGCCATAGAAGTGTCTGTAATGAGAGATTAAAATAGTAGTCGTGCCCCGTGATTTATTTTTTAAATTTTGCGTCTACGCGCGTGTAAGCTACACCAAGTCACCCGGCTGTAGACCGAGGATAAATAATGCATCGCAATATATTAAGCGAATGAGAATGCAAACCACAGAAAAATATGTAGAAGAGGAAAATGCGTTTGCTGGGTGGTAAGTTATTGGACCTTTAGAGGCAGGGAAGGGAGAGGCTGGGGAGGGGGGGCGTTTGCTCCTGCCTTCCCTCCTGCAAATAAATCACCGGCCTCGCAGTGCTTGCGCCTGAATAAAATATGACAGGTCTCTCTCGCAGGGCCGGCACGCGGCTCTGTAACAAGTCGCACCGCTCGCCATGCATACTGACTGCAAATTGGGTGGGTTATCAGACGCTGCCATAAAAAAAAACCCCTCTTCCCCCAACTGATTATGAACCTCATGCATAGCAAATGACAGAGCAATAACACTCGCATTGCCTGCAGCAGAGGTAAAAAAAAAAATAAAATATTTACAGACTGACAGGCTAATGGACACTTTCCCAAAGAGCGGTTAGAAAGAAGTAGTAAATGGGCCCGTGCTGATGCAGGGCAGCGGGCCCGGTCAGGGATCAAGACACACAGCACCATATCGGATAACATATAATTGGCAGGTCACATCCAAATGAGTGTAGTCATGCATCATCCGGAAGGCTTTTGCTGGTTATAAAGACACTTGTAAACAATTCAGCCGCTGAACATGGCAATAATATGTTGATCCGGCACGTAATGAGGTGTTCCTGGAATCAATAAACTAGTCATGAAGAGCAGGGAGCAAGGTCAGCGCCTGCCTTTTTGATGACCTTTCCTGGCTGGTAAGGACATCATATACTCTGAAGAGGACTTTTCTCATATTGCAGAAGGCGCCGAGTGTCAGAACTTCCATTCGCAGCAAGCAAATGAACAGCCGGGCTCTGCATGCTAATGAAGTCCAGGCTATTTTCCACCTTTTCATCTGCACATTATGCTCTTGACTTTGGAGAAGGTGGGAATTAGGTTGGACCCTCGTGTCAGACTGCCTGATGGCTCGGCTCCGGAAAACTGGTAATTGAAGCTGATGACTGATGCGGAGGAGGCCTGAATTTGGAAATAAACAGTTTCAAGCACTGCATGTCATTTCTAGAGAGACTGCTGAGTGAATGGAAATGAGCTCTGTTTCTCCAATCTAATGCAGTTTCTCAGCAGGAAAAACACCGTCTTTCAGACAACAATGCCAGTCATTAAGATTTAAATGTTCTGGCGATAATGTAAGGAATAGCACCTGCCTTCGCAAACAGCACTTATGGACATGCCGCCCCACTCCAGGGTCTGCGCTTAATCTCCAGCCCCCCAGCACCGGTCCTGGAGGAGTCGGAGTCGGGGCGGCGGGGAGGGCAYGCACGGCGCTCGGCTGTCGCTGGCTGGGTCAAAACACCGGAAAAAATATCAGCGACACCAAAAGCGTGGTTTTGAAAAATCCGTAACTAAAAACAACGCTTACCACGCTGCATCTGCGCCGTTTAATTGCTCTTCCCAAGCACATTTAGCAGGAAGCCTGCTGGCCCCGTCCTCCGCTGCTGCTGCTCACTGGGCTGGCCTTAATTCACGTCAGCCCAGCCGCCGGCCCCGGAAAGATAAAAAAAATGGACTTTCTAGACAAGGCACTTAAAGGCCAATATTTTCAGACTCGAATATGAATGCTCTGCCACCCTAGCTGTTGGGAAATAACATTAAAAATGTTCCAAGCCCTTTCAAAATCCTACCTGGTGTTGTGAAACTGAGCAGAGCAACTTCTTTGCTGGGGCAGAGGCAGCCCAGCAGCCTCGCAAAGGTTTTCAGGGCTTTGAAGTGTTGCTGTGGGGACGTGACCGTTAGTTAACGATTCGTTATCTAAGGCACATTAGCAATGACATGCATGGATCTGAATAAGCAGCTAGCCGTTTTTCTGCTGCCAGGGAAACAATATTTTGGGTCTTGTTTTGAACCAAGGATGAGTGGAGGCTCTGTCTGCAACCCCTTTCTAGCTGAGATGGGAAGCAGCAGAGGATGCTTCAGCGCGCGTTGCTCCCGTTCGACGCTCCCTTACTTCCACCGATCCAGAATGGTTCGTACACAGTACGGAAGATAAGGACTAGTTACGCTTTGGATTTCCCCCCCCCCCCAAACCCAAGTGCTGCCCCAGCTGTGAGCGCAGAGCTTGCCGGTATCTCAGCCCCCATGTGGGTTCGCCCCCCGAGGGTGGGCAGGACGGGGACCCGCAGGCTCCGGGTTTCTCCACGCCGAGGTATACGCTGGTGGTATAAGGTGGGGTGCGCTGCAGACAGGGGCACCCTTGGCACCCCGTCCTGAGGCCGCTGCGCTCACTGTCCCCCTGCATCCCCACCCGGGCGGCCGCTTCCCACTCCCCGAAAGCTGTCGTCTTTCCCCTCGGAGGTGGCTGCATCTCAGGAGTGGGTCTGTTTGTATAATAGTTTGCAACCCTTCAACATGAAAGGACATAGAAGGATGCAAGTTATTATTATGAAAATGAACCAAGCAACAGACAAAAATATTCAGAAGATGTAATCTGCCATCCCTACAATGCACTCGCGGAGAAGAGCACTTGGCAGGCAGAAGAGTAGTTGCCAGATACATTGCCTTTTGTTAAATTGCTTTTGCTCTRACAATGCCTTTTAAAACCACATGCAATCTTAATTTAAAATACCTAATACCTAAAGGTATAGGGGCCCAATGCTGGTCTCCAGTTTGGGATTTGTCCAAAGCAATTCCACTGGCTTAGTACCACTATTCCTCATTTTAATCACACAACAAACGTGGGAGGCTGAATTCCGCTCGTAAGAACCTGTGGACCTGATCCAAACATCACTAAAAATCAATTGAGCAAAGATTTATTTCTTTAAAGAAGTGAAGCCTGCCTGCCACCTCGCTGTTGTCCAAACCTTTGTCAYGTTCAGCTAGTAAGAAAGGTCCCCTCCCTACGTAGTCAGCTTATCATGCAGGAYGGGGGTAAATGCAAAATTCAGCCTTCTTATTTTGTCATTGTTTTAGAAAATGGTTAGAAGTAAGGAATTGCTAAATACAGTACTGCAAGAAACTATGGCATTTTTATTTTCCAAAGACTCAGTATAGTGGAACCCCCCCCCCAAATAAACCAACCAGCGCATTCACGTCAGTTGGTCTTCCTCTATTTTTGCCATAGCAGGCTGCGCCTCCTTCCCAACTATTCACCAATACCCTGAGCCCAAGACCTCTAAAGACGGAAGGTTTGGGTGCAGGAGCCGGTTCTGCACCCCTTARCCCCGTGCTTCATTAAACGGCCCCCAGACTCCCGCAGAGGCCCGTTCGGTGCCAGTTTTATCCTCCGACCGCCTGGAGGGAGCCGAGAGACTAGAAGCGAGAGGCAGCATCGCCGGCGTCRTTCATCACGAAGCGCAGGTGTATGTCAAGGCAGGGTACGGCAGGGTGACGCCGTCTTTGGGCTCACCCCATCCATCAGCGCTCCTCCCGGCCTCCCAACTTCATTAATAACCTCCTTCCCTATGCTAATACCACCAGAAAATTATGCAGACTGTTTATATTTCTTTACAGCCAGAACAGGCTGCTGACACGAATCAGCCATTAGCGATTCACATTGAGGAGTCTCCGCTAATTGTGCAGAATGTAATTAGTGATTATGTAATATCTAAGCTCTTGCAACTGTCATTAGTGTCCACTATTCACCAGAGATAGTTCTTACTGAATTAGAGAATGATTACTGCATGGTAAATCTACTTAATCCTAAATATGCTAATTAACACTGTATGCACTTTAGACAGTGGTTAAAAGCACTAGTAACCTCAAAAAAGGTTGCAGTACACCAGAATCTAAATTGCTTGCAATGGGTTTTCCTTCAAAAGGTAAATTTGTTTAATTAAACGGTATAGTAAACTGTTAGGCCCAGCTATTGATTAGTGCAACCCCAGCAAGGGTTTTCTGTAACGGATCTAGTGAGGTGCCACTGCAGGACAGCCATGCTCCTGCAGCCTCCCTGTCCCCCCCGCTGCAGCCTCCCCGTCCCCCCCCGCTGCAGCCTCCCCGTCCAGGCACAGCCTCGGCAGAGCCTCTCGGCGAGGGGGCTCCGTGCGTGCCCATACACACGCGGATACTCCCAAACAGGCACGAGATCACCAGCGGAGCCTTATGTAAAATAGCTTTCTGAAAGCTCTCCCTCCAGGATTAAATCCTACCCATCTAAAGCTTGCCTTTTTTTTTTTTTTTATTACCGTATTCCTTAGGTCATAAACCATAATATTACTACAGGCACATACAGTAGCTTCCCTCAATAAATTCTTACTTGAATCTTCATTTTAAGATTTATTTGTGTAAAACAGACTTTAGATATTAAATGCTACCTACTAAACAAATGGAATAAATAGAGCAATTGTACAGTTTTTGAAACGTCCCTTTTGAATGCCTGGGGTGTTTAATGTATTCTGGTTTTCCGTAAAAAAAGATATGGCTGTCATGAACCCCGAGGATAATAGCATTCTGTGATTTATGAAGATTCTTCCTGCTTATATATTTTATATAAATAATACTCCTCCGTGTATCTCTGCACTCATTCATAATCAAAAGCTGCACAGGCTGTAAGAAGAGTTTGCGTAGTAACATATTTAAAATCAGCTTACAAAAATTGGATAACTAATATATCAGACACAAAATAAGTCATTGTAGCAAGCATACCAAAAGGAAAATTAACAGCACAATGCAATCCATGACACACTTTTATCAGCAGACTGACACAACAAAAGAACACAAAACAAAAATTCCCACAAAAGAAAGTTCCTCAATAAAAAATAAGAAGTGAAAAGTACGATAAGCAATTAAGCACACTCTTAATTTACCTGGGCGTATTAAATGTTTGCAACCGATTAAGGAGATTGCAAGTGCTCTTTGAAAGCCATGCAACGTAGCACATCTCAAACCCACACGGCTCTGCTGATACGGGGGGAAAACCCGGTGGGAGACGGGGGCCGGGCCCCGCCGCGAGAGCAGGCGCTGCGGGAGGGCAATGCACCCTCCCTGCCAGACCCCGGCGTTTTAGGGGGTGCAGGTTTCACCCTAACAGCCACTTGCTTCTGCAGAGGTCAGCAGCATCCCCTGCTCAGGAGAGCTGATCTGGGGAAGCGCTGGCGGAGGATGCCCCTGGGGTCAGGGCCTGGGTGAGACGCTGACAGCACTTTCTCCGTGGCAGGGGAGATGCACGACACCCACGGAGCCTCCGCCACGGCCACACAACGCCTCCGGTAGAGCCCAGCCTGCGGACGGCGTCGCCCGTGCCACCCCGCTGCGGACGATGCTGGGAGCACGTGCCGTTTGCTGGGGACAAGGGGATGCGCCCGGGACCTGCTGCGGTCCTCGGCTGCGCTCACCCAGGGCAGCTGGCGGGGCTCTGCTCCCACCTCTGCAACACCACCTCCCTGGGAAGAGCCTCCACATCCTCCCTGCTTGCAGAAGACGACCAAAGGGGACCTGCTCTGCAAAGCGACTCCAAAACCATTGCCCTGGGAGCCGAGGCTTATGGTCCCGCTCACCCTGAGAAAAAAAATTGCTCTAGATTCAAATTCAAAACCCAGAGTTTTACACCGATACGACGGCTTTAAAGCTGCTGCCTGGATCTCTGGTAATACTTTTGGATTTGTTCACATCTATTTCATTAAAAATACTTTAAAGCCCAGCTGACTTTGAGCTTTTGTCATTGCTGTTCTCGGACACCGATCCACCTTGGGTCAAAACCAGCCGGAGGATGCTCAGGGGTCCCGCGGTGCTGGCTGGGCCCCGGGGTGCCCRGTGGGGCAAAGCCATATTTTAAACAGCTCGGTTCGGTGGGTTACAAATGCATTGAACATTTATATTCATTTTTTAATGAAAGTTTCAGAAAGGTTTAGACTAAGCAGACTCAGTATGTGTGGGTGACAGCCTTATAATCCAGCGACTTAACAGCCCCTATGCATTTACTTTATAAAAAGGAGCTATTACAGCCTATGGCATTGAAAAGGAGATGTCTCTGGCGCCTAAATAAAGATTTACACAGAAGGCCTGACCCTAATACTGACTTAGAGGATTATTTTCAATCATCATTGTCAATAACATGGGCCCTGAACTCGGCAAACCCTCCCTGCCCTGGAAGAGGTTTGCAGGGTCAGCTGCATGTGTTTTAAATGCCCCTATACGTACGGCAGCCTGTAATTACAAGATAAAAATATATGTGCAGAAGTGGGGAAGGAGGAGGGCGGGTTAAGTCCGCGAGTTCACACGTGGCATCCCTGAGCTGCGGATGGATCTCGTGTGGCTTCGAAAACCTGGGTTGCCTCTGCCCTGCCCTGCTCCTCCTCCCCAGAGCCGCCTTCCCGAGGGGGCTCACACAAGCATCCCTTAAATTCACCCCACCCTCTGGGGGAGGAGGTTTGTTGGGATTTTGTTGGCTTTCCCAAAGCCCCCAGCTGCTGGAGCAGGGCTTCCTGAGAAACTCGGCTTTTCTTTCTTTTTTAAAAAGAAAATGGTTAGCATGTGCAAGGATGCTAAAGTCCTCAACAGCAAACCAGGCAGCAAATAAAAAAATAGCCTAAGTGTTTCAAAGTTACTATTTTTTTTTTTAAAATGCCATAAGCCCCGGCTCCCAAATCCTGGATGCCGCCAGGAGAGGAAGCACTTCACTGTCATCAGCGGCACCAGCAGGTAAGCAAAGCGGAGTCCCCAAAGCCTCTCCGAAACAGCTCATTCCCCTCGCACGTGCTCCCGGGCTCCCGAGCATTGCTTTCCCCCTCCCCGTGCTGCTGCAGTATCGTCTCATTAACGCAGCCCTTCCCAACTGGTAATAGCAACCCTGGCCTTAAATACCTCCGTGTAGCTACATTAATTCCTCAAACAGCGCTCTCACCTTTTAGAACGGTAAGCCACAGAAGACAGTCAATAGATGAYGAGATAACGGTTGTTATTTCAGTCCTCCATACAGCTGACGGGCTTTCTCCGCTACAATACAGCTCACTCCAAGGTGATAAGGCAAGCCCGTTATCGCAGCATCGTGCTCTCCTTGCCGGCACCCGGGGGGTCCCGCTGCCGCTCCCCCCATGCTGAGCCCTGCCGCTGGCTCCCGGGGAGGCACGGCCAGCGGCGGGGGACAGATCCAGCCCAGGCGTGACCACGCTTAGCACCACCATCGCACGGGCAGCTGCAAGGAACCCCGAGGGGACATCAGGGCTCCACATTGCCACCTGCGAGAACAACCTCAGCATCTGGAGAGGAGGCCTGGCTGGCTGCAGCCAGAGGGCTCTTTTCCCCCCTCCTCCAGCTTGTTTTGCAAAACTCGTGTCTACTTTTGCCACTGCATGTCTCTAGCAGCRGTGGCCAACCCGCTGCTGAAGGCCAGCCAAGAAGCGCTCTGCACCGGGGCTGGGTGCGGGAGGGACCCCACCAGCACCCACGGGCAGCAGCTCGAGCAGAGCCTCTAACCAGCTTCTAGCCCAGGGCTCCTGCCGCCTCCAGCGCGAGGGACACGTGCTCTGCCTCCAGAGCTTGCTCAGCCACGTACGCAGACGCTGGATTAAGGAGCAGGGCTTGCCATTCCTCACGTCTGAGCTGCTACACTCACCCTGGCTCCCAGCACCGCCGCAAACCCTCCTGCCCTTTGCTGATGCAGCTTCCCAGCACCAGCAGCACCTTCCCGTGCTCAYCCCCCGCCCCGAAGCCTGCTAGAGCCCCCCAGCAAAAGCCCTCCTGTCTTGTTCCCCTACCTCGTACAAAACACAGCAGCACGGTCCTGCAGCTGCACGGTCCCCAGGAGCCCCGGACGGGGTCACAGCAGCCACGTTACCCCCAGGAAAGGGGCTCGGACTAGCCCAGCCCTGCCAGCCAGGCTGGTTTAAATAACTTTGCCATTTGCACCTGCAGATGCTCACCGGGGACTGAATTACACCTGAGCTAGAGACCCCCAGCCCCCCCAGCCATGYGCCCACCTCCTCCTTCCCACCTGGAAGGCACAGTGGGGCTGGAACCGTGCAGGAGTGTCCCTCGCCCCAGCCCGGGGGCTGGCCTGCCGCCTTGGTGAGGGGCTTCACGCTGCACGGGCTGAGCCAGCGAATGCTGGGACACGGCCTGAGCTCAGCTCTGCAAAGCTGGTGCTTCCCCTGCTCGCTCCGGGGCACGGCACTAATTGCGTTTGCTCCTTCACCAATTTGTGGTCTCATTGCTGCCCACCAGAAAAGCTCATCTTTCTATGGCTCTGCCGTTAGGTCTTTCGGCTGGAAGCGTTTCAGCGGGAAACGGCCAGTTTGCAGCCGTAGCAGAGTTCCCTTGAAAGGCCACATACTGTATTTCAGCCAAAGCTTGTACCCTGTTGGTTTTTTTAATTAGCAACCCTTAATTATTGCCAGAGCAACTTACAGGGGAACTGAGCAGTAGTATCATTAAAAAAGAGAAAACAGCCCAGTGGCGTGCGGTCTAACACTGGGTGGTGCAGGCGGGGGATGCTCCGAGGAAGGATGCCTCGGCCGGGGCTCGGCGAGCRGGGCGATGCCGGCGGCGAGCGCCCACGGCAGTGCTGGGAGCGTGTGGCGCGGCAGTGGCTCTCCCACTGTCTCAGCGTGCCCCCAGCTGGCAGATCCACGGAGGGCTGCGGGGAGCAGCCCGCGCCGCTGGACGTGGCCTGGGGAGGACGATGGCACCCGAACCGCCAGGGACCGGGGAAGGTGCCACCGCCAGCATCGTCCTCTCCCCACCGCGGCATCCCGGCCAGGTTCACCAAGCCCCAGCACTCGTAGAGGCTGGGCGCTGCCAGGCACGCTGCGCCTCCCCGCTGCCAGGAAGGGTTTCTCCCCTCTTTGCAAGGGGCTGGGGGCTGCAGAGCCCACCCCAGCCCTGGCCCCTGCTGCTGAGGAGCTGGCGATGCCCGTCTGCAGGAGCCATGTGTGTGCAGAGCCCTGTGCAGGTTTGCTCCCTGAAAATGTCCGGTTTGGCCAACGCTTATTTTTCAGCAAAATAAAATATTTCAGTGAGAAAAATTCAAAAAATTTCTGGCTGTAAAGTCACAGCCAGCTCCTTCCCCCRGAAAGCTCCCGCAGCCCCCGGCCGCTCCTTCTCCCCAGAGGGGACCAGCACGGGCTCTGGAGCAAGCAGCCCGCACCACTCCGAAGGAGGCAGGGACGGGCGAGGGACAAGGCGCGCTGTCCCAGCCCTCCGGCCAAGCTGCTCGCCGTCCCCACCAGCCCCTGGAGACAGAGCTGAGGTTTGGGGCCCAAGGCGGGCAGTTTGCAAGAYGGATAACAAGCGAGGAGGGGATCAAATTGAGCGTGTGTGCCCAGCCTCTGCAGTTGTCTGCACCGTTGGCCACAGTGACAAACACAGAAGTCAACTGGGGAAAGAAATGGAGCCCCTTCCTCCTGAAAGCCTGCCGCAGCTGCCATAGGCGGTGGCCAGGCACGTCCCTGGTGCCAGGGGCTGCGGGCATCGTGCCCCAAGCACGGAGCCTGCGCCCTCCCTCCTCTATATTCCCCCGCTGCGATAGAGGCAGTGGTGCACGGGGAACCCCATGTTCCTGCGATGCAGGCACGGGACGGACGTTGTGGGCGGCCTCACAGACAGGGCTAACCGGTACGGGCAGGGGAACAAGCGGTTTGAAAGGCGATGCACGAGCCACGTCGTGCACTGTAAACCACGGCCGTGCAAATGCACGCATACGTACACATGCGTGCATACATGCACAGACGCACACACAGGTGCACACGCATGTGCCTATGTGTAAACACAGGCTCTCGGCCGAGGGGACAGCTCTCGAGTCCTGCGTCTTGTAATGACAATCACCAGCGACGGAAATGAAAGAATTAGCCACACAATAAACCCCTAATTGCCTGGCAACAGCATTTAGGCCCCATTAGGTAGATTTGTAACTGCTTCCAGAGAAATAAACTCCTGTGTCATTAGATAACAAGGAAAGAAATAGGTTATTTCCTTTTTGAAAGGTATGAAAGCTTCCAATTGCCTGATGTATGTGCTTAGTAGATTATTTTCTGTCATCTCAGTTAATTGAATTTTACCCATTGCTCTTAGAATTCCTCCCTTTCGTGTAAGGTTAAAAAGTTCAGAGGAGTCATATTTTTGAACCTCGTCCATTTATCGCATAAGTCAACTCCAGCTGCACAAAGCATGCCGGGGAAAATGGAGTAACAAAAAACTATGCAATAATTGCTTTTTGGTGTCCGGGTGAATTGGTGTCTGAATAATTGTAAAACATCGCTTTGCAAAATGGCATCCAGTTGGGATGCTGTCGGGAGTAACTGGAAGATGTTTACTGCGCYGGGCAATGCACTGCCTTTGGGAGGTCCCATGGACCGTCCGGTTGCATGATGGCCTTCACCTCCTCCACTAGAAAACCAAATTGGAGACCCAGAATTAAACTAATTCTCTAAACTCCCCCAGGGCGGAGGCCCCTGCCACTGGCAGCCAGCCCCGCAAGGTGCAGCCCCGGCTCTTCTGGCTGCTGAGCTGAAATAACTGCGGATGCAGCCGGGAAGAGTGACAGCTTGGCAGCGCTTATCTCCCCGCATCGGCCGAGCGGCAGGTCACCGCCGGCACGCGGGTGCCTGGGGGGGGGGATTTTCTCCTCGCCCTCATTGTTGGCCTCCGTAGGACCAATTTCAAACCCGTCAACACGTATTATGGCAAACCTCCCCTGAACAAAACCCAACAAAATCCAGCCCTTCCAGGATGTCTCCTTGACATCCCTCAGCCCAAGAAGCCCTTCCCAGCACACACCATCACACATCATCCCCGCTCAGCTCTTCATGACAGCATTTCTCAGCTCCCTCGCTTCTTTTTCCTTTGGTAGCAACATCAGCAATGCTCAGGCTTGCTTTTAAACCCTGTGCTATCCCTTTCCCTCAAAATAACCGAGGTAAGAGATYGAGAAATTACCTGGGCTGGAGATCACTCTTCCCAGGTGAGACCTGCCTGCGGGAACTAACGCCGCTCCGGACCGGCAGCCCTTCCTCCCGCCTGCTGCCSGTCCCTCCTCTGCTGCTCCCAGAGCAGCGGGCAGCGGTAAGGCATGCTCCCAGGATGGGGGAGCCCGGCTCCCTGCACGAGTGGGGTTATTTTTTCCCCTGCAGAATAAGCTGGTCTGAGGTAGTGGCATGGCACCCCCGAGCATGGGATGTGTGCACCAGAAACATGTCCCACGAACGTGTGCTGGGGGTGGATGCTGAGCCGGCGGCTGCTCCTCTCCCCTTCCCGGCGAGCAGAGCAGCTCGTCCTTGCTAACGCCTTTGGAGTCGCTGCCCTCCGCAAGCGGCCACTTTTCTGCCAGGCCTTGTATCTCCACTGGGGTAAGAGTCCTGGGGAAAAGCAAACGTGCACACAAATTATCCATGCTGCCCCATAACACATCAGTAAGATCRTGTGACATGCCCACCTATGGGATACAGACGTGAAGGAGCGAGGGGGTGCATGCACTTGCACCGCAGCCATACAGGCGCAGAGGTCCGGGTGCGTGTGGGGGGTGCCCGGGTCTAACACCCAGACAGGGTGAGGTGGGTTTATTCTAGTACCACTCCTTGGGTGGCTGTGTCACCCCGTGCCACTCTCCCGTCCCTCGCCCCGAGCACGGGCAGCGATGCCCAGCCCTCGCTTTCAYGCAGCCCCCTCGTTTCTTTCTTTCCAAAGCAAACCTAGGCAGATGTTCCTAATTTCTGAGTAAATCCATAACATATGTCATTCCTCTCATCATCACTCAGGCCGCTGCTCTTAAACTTCCCCACTTTCTCCCCCCTAGTCGCTCCCAGGTACTCTGGCATAGCACCGGCACCTTTACAGCCTCCAGCCGGCACTTCCTTGCGGGGAGCTGATAAGCAAAGTTAAAGTTTAATGGGGACGATGGGGGAGAGGCAGCTTCATTTTGATCATGTGCAATATTTGCTTTGCAGAATAGCACTGCCCTTAATGAAATGGGATTGCTTGGCCGCCGAAAGATTACCTAAATAATCGGTTGGTGACTCCAGAGCCGCTTGATTTTAAACACTTCTGAAAAGCCAGCTCCATTTTCTGCTTTGGTGCATACCAATTCCCCGCGCTGGCATATTAGAATACACCAGCTCCGTCAGTAGGGCATTGTTATCCAGTTCCCAACTATTATAACATAGTTTCTATCAGAGCAGTTTTGTTCTCAGCCAGTCAAGTGGAATGATCCCTGAAAGCAGCGGTTTGTGGCAGAAATGCGCTTGCCTTTCTCTCCCCAAAGTCTCGGCATCGTCATAAATTTGTGATTGCCCACACGCACGGCAGCGGACAACGGGGCGGCTTAGGAGAGTTTGCGTCCAGATAACAAGGACGTGGTAAAGTGCCTGGAAAGAGAGCGGGGCTTTGAAGTGCTGGGGCGGGAAGAAGCAGCAGAAAACCCAAGGAGGGGAGGGGGAAAAAAAAAAAGTATAGAGAGATAACTAATCTGGAGCAGCCAAGCCCAAGGTAACAAACCTTCCCAAAGGCTTTCTTTGGTCCTGCATGCATGCACGGGAGGCAGCAGTGCAGAGAAGGACCTTCCCTCGCCTGCCTTGACTGCTGGCATCCCACCCTTGGTCTTGTCCCCTGCTCCCGTGCCTGGTGCCCCTGCATCGACGCACAAGGAAACCTCCTGGTTATTACAGATGCATTTTAAATCTCAGGGCGTTCAGGGGTCAGAGCCTTGATTTGCCACCGCTTAGGGCTGGTAGGGCGGCAGGCATCGCTCCCGGTCCCCAGGACTGGGTCTTTCAGGCTTGGGAGACCTGTTTCGGAGAGCTGGACCCCCGTCTGGTCTCTTCTTCAGCTGGTTTATTAAACTACTGACGGGGACAGGAGAGACGCCATGGCACTGCCAGGCTCACGTGCGTGGACGTGACCCCCTACATGCGTGGGATGGACGCCCGCTCCCCCCGTGCAGGGGGGACAGAAGGGGGGCAGCAGGTCTGGGCTCCCGCGGGGTTGGTGCTGGTGGTCCCCAGAAACAGCCCCCGGGGGAGCTGAAAAGGTGACACAAAAACCAGACAGAGAAGGGGAAAAAGTGGAAGGAAAGAGCAGGGCTGCACTTTTCCATGCTGTCTTTTTGTTTTATTTGTTTTTAATTACACCCCAGAGCGCTGTGTATTAAGCATCCTTAATTAAAGAGGGAAGTGAAAAGCCGCAGGCGCCGGGGGAGCGGGAGGGYGAGCGGCGATGGCCGGACCCTGCTCTCCCCATCGGTGCGGGGCGGGAGGCCGGCGTCGAGCCCGCACCGGGGAAGACCCCGTCCCTCTGCCAGCAGAGCCATTCATGGGGATAACCTTGTAATCTACAGAAATCTGGGAATTATTATGGATATTACATAAATCAAACCCCCTGTGTCAATAAGGAAAAAAACATTTTTAAAAGAAAAGCAGCTCAAAATTAACCCTGAGAGCACGGTTTTAACCCAGATCACCTTGGAAAAAGCAGCAGAGACAATGGTATGCATTCATTCCCTGTCCTTTATCATTTAAATAACCTGGCCTTCATTAGCTTCTGATGGATTGCTTTAAAATTGCTAAAATGGAGGTCTGTTTGTTTTTGATGTGTAGTTGCATTGATATTTCCCCCCCCCCCCCCATTTTAATAAAAGGCATTTTATAGAGCGACAAAGTGAACCAGGGTAAAACATCCTGCAGCTCCCGGTTTGTCCGACAGCGGGGTGTTTGCAAACCCRTGCGGAGGGGCAGACCCACCCCGGACAGGCAGGAGCGGACCCTGCCTGTGCGCTGCCGAGGTCAGAGGGAGTTTGGGGAGGCGACATGGGGTCCATGGCAGCGAGACCCCCACGTCGGCGGCTGCGCTTTAACTGCGCAGCGGGTACCAAAGCATGGGGGGCTCCTTGAGTCACACCAGAACAGAAAAGCAAAATAATTGCTGTCCAATGCCCCATCCACGGTCACCGACATCGTCCTTGCTGGTGCTGCCAGCTCTGCTGACATCTCCAAGCGGATGGAGTTGCAGGATGTCTCTAAGCGGGATCACCAGCTCGCTGTTCATTAGGAATAACCTGCTAAGCCCAGGGCAGCGCAGCAAAGCTAAGCTCACGGTGCCTCAGCAGTGCTTGCTGAGGAGCCCTGCCTGCCCTGCCTGCCCCGGAGGGCTGCGGCCGGCACCCACCGGGGAGTAAAAACAGGTCATGCCTTCAGCCAGCCATCAAACCTGGCCCAAGGCTGGCCAGAGCCTAGGGGTCAAGAAATACAAATGGCCGGCAGGAAAAACTCATGGATAGCACCAGCGTGGGACTGTAAACACAGATGGGAAAATAGGGACCTGGGGTTTTTCTCCTTGCAGCAGCAGGCTGTCCCAAAATCCCTGGKCTTTCCCAAAACCCATGGGCTTTCCCAAAGCCCACGGCCAACAGCACCTTCCCGCAGTGAAGAAGTGCACCAGAATACCAAAACTCCCTCGACTCCTCRGCCCAGCCCTGCAGATCTTTTCGATAAGGGGTACTGACGGCAGCAAAAGGCTTTTGCTGCGGTGATTTTGAACAGTAAGCGAGAAGGCTGCCTTTTGGCTTCCCACAGGGGCCTTCGCAGGACCTGTGGCCCCTGGCGTAGGTGGGACACGGGGGAAGCAGCAGCCGGTGCCAGCAGCCCCTGCAACTCCCTGGAAAAACTAAACGCTTCACCTAGTCCAAGGTTGCCTTTTAAACGTTTTATTAAGGAGTGAGCCACACCGTTAGTAACTGGGTATAATCTGCTAGATCTGTGTGTGCAGCTTAACACACACAAAGCTGATCAACTCCCAGGGCCAGCTTGTCTCTGTTTGTAAATCTGGACCAGTATTTGTATATAGGCAATCTGAAATCTGACCACTGGAACACGCGGCATTTTTTTTTCTTAAAGGAAAAAGCCTGAGTTAATTTAAAATATGTTTCTTTTACAAAAATTTTAAAATCCTACTATATCTTCTTAGTTCATAGTTAACAAACACCAGGCCAGTTTTGCTCTCACTTAGGTAAACGGCAAACTTGCCAACATCTTCAAGCCGCTCAGAATCAGGCCCCCAGGGAAGTTTCTCTGGGCTAGTTCCTGCTACCCCACATCGTCTTTTCTTAACGCTCCTTGCTTTTTCTCTGCGTCCATCATTATTTGCAACGCAGTGCCTGAAAACCATATTAAATACTGTTCTTTCCTATTGTTTTTCCTCCCTGCAAGTGATCTGTGTTTCTTGAAGACGAGTGCTAGAAATGGGCTAAAGCCAGGGATTGCGCAGGGAGGAAAGCGGGTGCCGGGCAGCGGGAGAGCCTGGCCCGGGGTGGCTCTGGGGCGCGGGGTGACGGTGCTGTCCTGCCGCCCCGGCAAAGGACGTCCCCGTGCCGTGCCACCCTGCAGGTCGGGCGTCGGGGCAGAACTCCTGACCGGCCCTCCGAATGACAAAACGCTCTTTCTTCTCATACCTGCTGATGGGAAATCTGGCTAAAGCCAGGGGTGTTCCCGTGGACGACTCTGCAACGCCTGCGCACCAGACGCACCTCCGTCGGTGGGACCAGTTGGCTCAGCCTTTGCTACGGGCATTCCCCGCGCCTTGGGCAGCTCTTCCCTTCGAAACCAGGCTCCTTCGGACCTGTCCCTCTGCGGGCTGTGGCCCCGGCTGTTTTTCAGAGGTGGTGGTGATACTACCTAAATAAAATAAAAATAATAATAATAAAAAAATTTAATAAAATTTAATAAAATAAAATAAAATAAATAAAATATCACTCTTTAGATCGAAAGCGGGTCACCCCACAAGCAGCAAGGTAAGGGCACGCATTGGCCGGGCCGGGTGTTTGCAAACTGGCTGGGTGTTTGCAAACGGGCAGGGAGTTTGCATGGAGCTCGGTGGGGAGCGGAGCCCGTCGGGCAGCTAACGAGCAGGGTTTAACGTGGGCAGTGGCTGCGTGCGTCGGCCAGAGAAGTCGTGCACACAACCATCAAAGGGAGGGCACGGAACCTGCCTGAGTTGCCTAACGCTGCTCAAATAGGATTGCTGCCGGTGACGGACAGATCCTTATTTGTAAGTATTTAATGTTTCTTAGGAAGCACTTCTAAAAGAAATTGGTATGTAATGACAGCACTCACTGGAAAACAGGCCGATTATAAAATGCACTAACTTATCTGGTATTCATTTGAAAAGTAAATGGATGCAAGTAAAGGTGAGAGTTCACTACCAATTCAAATATTTTGCTTTAACAGGCTCTAGCACTCCTACTTTAATTCAAGCAGAAGCACAAGTATGAATAATCAAACTGGATGATGCTCATCAAAACCTTTGTGCCTTGCACCATTTCAAATGGTCATTGAAGCTTAATGGCAAAAAATTTACATTATTCCTTTAATTTGTATTCCGTTCCTTCCTTCTGAGTGATGTGATTGTGATTTTCTGTTGCCGGCTGTATTATTTTGATGCAAATGTTATGTGCTGCTACAGTCCAATTTCCTGCTTTGCCCTCCCCTTTTCTTCCCCCCGTAAAGAAACGACAGCTAAAATAGTTCAAAATTGGGGAGGGATTTTGAAATAGTTCCTTAACTACTGCTCCTAATTAAAGCAAACAATGCAGGGTCTTGAAGCACCCTGAAAAGCTGAAAATTAATTATTAGCTGAAGGGGGAGGGAAGTGGCTTTGCTCCCTGGATCTTCAAAAAAAAAAAAAAAAAAAAAAGGAGAAAAAAGTGAGGGATCCCAATTCTGCCTACAAAAGAATTAGAAAAGAAAATTTGTAATTCAGTTAAAAACTCCTTTTGCTGGAACATAATCACCTAGGGATGAATGCTTTATTGAGAGGCATGGGGTTGCAAACCAAAGCCTTGCAAACAGGAGGCCCCYGGGGTGCTCACGGCACGTAATATATGCACCGACTAATTTATTGCGCTGTGACTAATTTCCATTCCTTGTGCTTAGAGTTGCCTCACTAATTACAGGGATGTTTTCTTAACTTGGGTAATTGAGCTGCCCGCGCGCCGCCCCCCACGCGCGCCCCACGCGGGCTTTGATGCGCCCCCACGGGGCGGCTGCGGCGGGGCGCCGCCCTAATTAGATTGGCTGCCTTAATTAAGGGAGATGGGGGGGGTGGCGGCGCCGAGCCCCCCACTACGCAGGCACGCGTGGGGCTTGTGCATCCCGAGGCTGCCCAGATGTGCGGGGCGAAGCCAGCCCCGAGCCGGGCTCCCCTGGGCTTGCAAGGATGTAACCAAAACCAGAGGACCCCCGTACCCCAAACACCGACATCCATCCCATCCAAGCACCCGTCCCATCCAAGCACCCGTCCCCACCAACTTCATCCCTACCAGAGGGACTGTGCAGGGCAGGGCTCCTACCAGGAGTATCCCTAAAAATAAATGCTGGGGGGAACGGCCCTCAGCATTTGTGTCACCGTGCTGCTTGCCGCGTGTTAAGCCGGTCTCCAAATCTGCTGCCTTGGGCTGCCTTAATTTTATATGTGGAAGTCACTGATGCATTTAAAATTATTAGACAGATAATGACTTCCTTGAAATAATTTCAGCACTCATCTATAATAAAAAAGATTTCTTTCAAAGGACCCTTAGTTAAATGGGCTCAGTGCTACTTTCTGTATCACGCAGGTCAATTTGATTCTGCTCTATACTCTCTATACAGCTAAACAATTGCTTTTCATAAACTGAAGAGCAGAGTGAAAGCAGCCTGTAATATCCATCCAGAGATGGCCTTGAACACTTTCGTTAATAAAAGCTTGACATCTGAAATTCTACTTCTTTATTCCTGCCTCATCAAAGAGTTGGTCGAGATTTCAGAAAATTAATGTCGTATTAATAAATACTAATAACCCGGCAGCGAACACCAGCAGGAAGATGACGAAGAAAAGCCCCCGGCCCACCGGCTGCAGCATCCCCTTGCCCGGCCCCAGGGGGTACCACACCTCGATGCCAGAGGATGGGCGGAGAGCTGGGGAAGCCTCGCGCGGAGGGACGGCGATGGAGACCGCACAAGACGCACCGCTTCCAGCCGGGACTCTCGCGTCTCTGCAGGGTCGGGCCACATCCACGTTGCCCACATCCCCAATGACCTTGCCAGAGAGGTGCCAGGGAGAGACCACCCGGGAGGCAGCCCCAGCRGCGTGGAGAGCCCCCAGATTTCACTCCACCCAGTGAAATTCTAGCCGTGGGCTCTGACAGACCCTGTGCTCCTCCAAGATGACTTTAAACCCTCAGTAAGTCTGAAGATGCATCCCCCCGTGAATTTGGGACCTCAGACAGCTTGAAGAAATGTAGTTATTTTCCTTTTACGGTAAAACAAATAAATAAAGCATTTCGGCTCATATTTAATGGCAAGACACTGTGCACCTAGGGTGAGACCTGGTTTCAGAGACCACCGACATTGGAGAGACAGCCACTTGAGACGGSAAGAAATTCAGTTTCTCTACCACAGAATCAGTTGAAATCAACACACAGGTAGGAATCATGTGTGTGACACCCCGCACCTCGTGGGACTCTCTCCATCGCTGCCCGGCCTGCCGCCAGCACGCATCTCCTCACCGCCCCTCTGGCAGCAGATCAGCTCGCTTCCCCATTTAACCCAACACGTGAATAGACTGGAGGGACCAACCACGTCTTCTAGTGGGTTTTGGTGCTTGGTTTTTTAAGTTAGACAGACTTTAAGCTCCCTGCAGCCTGTTGTGCAAGCACTGAGATTCGCAAGTGCATTTTGCATACAATGGGCTGGGCAGAAGGGTTTTTTCTACCTGGGCACATTTTCTTGTCTTTGCAATTCGATTCATGACAAATCGCAGTCCAAGGAAGGGGAAGTTGCTTTGAGCTTGAATTTTTAAACAAAAAGATGACACCCCAGGCGATGGCCCATTCATGGCTTTCCTGGCTGCTCTTGTGGTGCCCTGCTCCAGCCCCCGCTGCAGTGCTGCTCATCTGCCCGTTGGGCTGCTAAATAAAGATAAGCCAAAACCAGCACAGCTCCTACCTAGGGATGCCGAGCAGCAGAAACCCTCTTCAAGAGCTTGGAGATTTTTCTGAAGGCAAATTCAGCAGGCAGCCCTGCTCTCCAGTGCAGGCAGTTACCCAATGTGGTGCACTGAACATACATGGGAGCGACCCGCCGGCGCCGAACCAGCTGCCCGCTGGCATGGCCAAGCATCGCCAGCATGCGCCAGGCTTTGCCCTGCGAGATGAGGGGATGCCTTGCCCGCTCCCCCTCCGCTGTTACATCGCGCTTTACCCAACAAGCTGCCGAGGACCGAGCTGTGCAGCTGGCACCGCGCTGTCGGGGCTGGGGATGCGCCCGCATCTGTCCTCACGCTCGTCCTGGAGTAGCAGCCTTGGTACTAGTGCTGGAAAAGCGCACAAAGCATCGAGGATAACACGGCGGCCGCGGGCATGCGTGCCCGGGGGTGCTGCGAGGTGCCTGCAGCTGTGTGCATGCAGCATGCAGGGCACACGCACCCCAGTATGCCGCTGCCGAGGACCACGTAGGCGTGCGAGATGCTCACGCGTATGAAGCATCTTCTCAGGCTCATGCTTTGCTGTGAAAAAGGAAATAAAAAGAGTGTCCCCCCATGAAGCTGCCTTCAGCGTCGCCTTTCTAATAACTTAGCATATTCACTTAATACAGCCCGGCTCCTTCCAAGTCGTTAGCAGCGGCAGGAGACACAGCCTGAACATTGACCTGGTTTGCTTGCCAAGGCAGAGCAAAGAGAAACCTTCACATAATCATTTCCAAACATTAAAATGGCTCCATTGTCATTATAGCTGAGAGATTGAATTCGCCTCATCAAAGCGGCATATGACAGGTGACTCAATAGGATGGTGCCAAGCGCGGAGGCAAGGAGATTAGCAGGGCACTGATATCATTATTTCCGCCTATCACAGATTCGGCAGGGAGGCAATTGTAATTTCTGGGCTTATTAGTCTGCATTCGGAGGAAAAAACCTAGTGATAAACCTCAGTGTGACAGCCAGGCATTTGAGCAGCAAGTGCTGTCATAGTGACACTTAGAAAATGCCAATGTGGATACGTTCTCATAATCCCCCCTAATAGAGGTTAAAGCATGGCACAAAGGCACTCTTATCAATGATCGGGACACTAATAACATTTGCATTTTTAAGTTAAATACAGTAAGTAAAGAGTAAGTCTCCTCTTTGCGGCTTTGGCAATTAACTCGGCCTTGGAAGAATAAAAGCAAAGCAGAAATTTCAGCCGGCCCYTATCTCCTCCACAGCGGGCGAGGATCCTCCGCAGGTTGGCGTTCCCGGGCCGGCTGCCGGCAGGCGAGGCACCCCGCAGCTCCCCACCTTGGCTTTCTGTGCTCGGGAGCAGACGACGAGGCTGGGGATGGGCCCTGGCAGAGGCAGGGGACAGGCAGCTCCTGGGGATCAGCGCTGAGCAGAGATGCTCGCCTGGCGCTTGCCCCGGGTGCTGCCCCTTCCCCCGAGAAGGAGAGATTATTCGGGTGCTTTTACAGACTTTTACAAGTGGTTTCGCTTCAGAGAGACAAAACTTTTGTGGAGGGTTTTCCGCTCCGCAGCGCATGGCAGGCTGAGGTTTTCCGTGATAATTCCCCCCCGGACACAGCGCCAGCACGTGTGCACGCACACGCACGCTCTCCGCAGGAATTTCTTAAGGAAAAAAAAAAAATTACAGGTGGTAAACTGTTACTTTTCCACATTTAAATAAGAGACCAATTAAGAAGACTATGTAATTCAATTCTTGAGTGAGTGCCACTGAATTCAATTTGTTTCAGGTCAATGAATATAATGTGAAGTTATTAACAAAAAGGTCAGGGACTGCATATAAAATATACACACATGACACAGGCAGAAGTAATTAGTACACATTTCACATGTTCTGTTGCTCAGACATATGGTGCAGAAAATCTTAACAGGATTAGATGTTAATAAATGTTCCCCTCTCCCTCCCCCCGCTCCCTATTTAAATGGGGTTTAGAGCTATTCCCCCCTGGTGTTCCCGGGATCCACTGGAGGTTAAGGACCCGCGGCCAGCCCCAGTACTGGGATCCTCGGCCAAGGGAACGCACCCAACTCGCCCAACCCGGGGCCCTCTGGGATCTGCCCTGGGCACCATCTCCTAGAAGCCAGTTAACGGTGTCTCCCACACGTGGGGGGTGAGCAGGGGGGACCCCCGCATCCGCAGGCTGCAGCTCCCCCAATTCCCATGCAACCGGTGGTGGCAATATTTTAACATCTGCTCTGCAGCAGAGGAGAAGAGCAGCGCCTCGGCTTCAACAACAGCTCCTGCAGCGTGTCTGTTATTCTGCTTCCTAGAAACGCAGGTTATTTGCCTTTACTGCCCTTCCTCTCCCTCCCCTCGGCATGGTGGGGGACGAAGCTGGGAGGAAGGGGTGCGGGACTGCGACGGAGCCGGGCTCCCCTGCATGGGCAAATTGCTCAGGGCTGGACCCGAGGAAGAACTTGAGCCACGTGCCAGCATGTGCTGCGGCAGCGACACCCGCCCAGGGAGCTCGCGCCCCGCACATCCCCGCTCCGCCGACCAACGGAGTTACGCTATTTGTGGCATCTCACCCGCTACCCTCCGTGAGAACCTCACGTGCAAGGCATTCAAATGCACGGCGCAGGTGGGACAGCCAGCGTGGTCCGGGCACCGCCACGGCAGTGACGGAGGAGTCGTCCYCTCCACACGCACAGGCAGGACAGTCCCTGCGGGAAGGGCTCTGCCTGCTCCTTCCACGCCCTCCGGGACCCCGCAGGCACTCCTGCACCAAGCATCTCTCTGTTTCCCCATGCAAATTTGCTACAAGTGCATATTTAATGTGAAATTATTATATAAACAATAAAAAATTCAAATTATTATAGAAACACTATGTTTAAGCAGTGATTGAATTCACAAAAGTCTACGACACATAAAAAAACCAGAGGGATATGAAGCCCTAAATGCTTTTGTGACTCTCAGCCTAAGTATCAAACGCCTAGATCCTCTCTCAGGTAAGGGTGCACTTTAATAGGGGAAGAAAACGAGGATTTGGGCAAAACTCCCCTGGAAGTTATAGGAACAAATCCCAAGATACGAGAACTCTGCTCAGCTTCTGTATCACACAAGRGCTTTTTAAAAATGTACAAGGACAGAAAACGCTGGAAAAATTCTGATTTGTGGCAGTCCTGGCCCCAGCTCCGCAGCGAGGGAGGAACAAGTCCCACTTACACGCTGGTAAAGAGTCAACATCTCTGATTCGTGTGAAAAAAGCGTCCTGCCTCCAACCTGCAGCACCTCCTCTCAGTTAGGCTTGAGTTAATGTTTTTGCTGGAAAATTTTCAAACAGAAGATAATTTAAACCTAAGTGCTTGAAGGAATAACCGTGTCATTCTTTTTTTATGCAAACTATCCTCCCTGCAGAAACCCAGAGATTTTCCAAATAGCCAAAGCTCAGTGAAACTTTGCAAGCAGGTTGCACGTAAAGGATGTGCTGTAATTAAGGGAGGGTGTTGACGGGTACCCCGTGCCATTGTCCCCTGCAGGCAGGAGAGTCCCTGCGTTATGGGTGCTGCAATGGGGTCAGATGAGCATCCCCAGCGAGTCCAGCGATCAGCTGCTTCCCTCCACCCACATCCCTCTGCCCAGTCGCTCCCTTCAGTCCGGCAGCTCCCACCACCCGTGGTTGCTTTGTTCGAGCCAGATCTCATGGCTCCTGACAGGCGGTGGGGTGCACAGGTGGCACTGGAAAAGACAGTACTGTTTGCCTTCGGAAACATCACATGAGAGCACACATCTCCGGGTGTCAATTTTTTAAAAGTAAATTTTAGAGGCCAGGTCTGGTTTCAGACTAATTCAGCGAGATGCTGTCCTAAGCCATGGCACGGAGCCGAATTTCTTTTTTATCACTCATGACTGAAATAAACGTCTTCTGTTGGTGTTGTGCACAGACCTGGAGAATTGACATAATTTGGCTGGATGCTCCTCTGCTGAGGAAGACATTTATGTGGATCATAGATAATAAAAAGTCTCGTTAATAATTTTTCAGATGAATGACCTTGCTGTGTTACACGCCAAGCGCATCCCCTTTCCTCTCCCAGCCCCTGACGCAAGAGGGAAAGCCACAGCTCCCAGGGCTAAGTCGTCCTGCGGGAAAGCTGCTGCATGGCGAGTCCCTGCGGGATGGGGAGATGCTCTCGGGGCCGGTGGCTCTTCACCGCCTTCTCCCTGTCAAGGGACCACACACGCGTCCCTACAAAAGCCTTTCTAAAAGCCTGCTGAGCTGCATCTACGTGTGTACATATTAATAGCAAAAAAAAAACCAACCCCGGAGGCCTCCTGGACCACATGCACACCCCTACAACATGCRTTTAGAGAAGCCTTCCCTAGCCAACAGCATACGCCCCATGTCAATCAAATACCCCCACGTTATACCACATATACGATAAGGCACAGATGTGCCCTCATTTTTCCCCRCTGGACAGATTCCTCTATTTAAGCCAACATTCATCCTAAGTCAGKAAAATATCTATTTTTCTACTTACAGAGACTTAAGTTTCTATTTTTTCACTGGATGCCAGAAGATTAATCCATGCCTAGTTCCAGTATCAGGTTTGGGAAGCAGGATGTATGTGGGACCATGGAAACGTCTTTACACGTGAATCGCTCCAATGTTTTTGGAATTAGCAGCGAGAGAAACATTGCAAAGGACAGGTTAACTGATGCCTGGCAGCTTCCCCAGCACTTGCTGTGGGGAGCTAAATCTGATTTATAGAGATGCTCTGGTGTCCATTCAAATCTGCTTGAGATTCTTTACTGGGAGAAGATAATCACGTTAATGAGCCAGATGTGTTTGCTTGCTCTGACATTTTTCTTCACATCTTCTGTTCAGAATGAAATATGCAACCAATTTCCCAAGTTATACTTTATCTCCAGTGTTGCCTGATGCATTAAAAGAATTAAGTCATTTGTATATATTGACTAATAATTGTCGTTTATTACTGAACTTGTTAACATAATCCTCAACTGGAGATATTTGTTTATTTTGCCCATGTATTTTGTATAACTGATTGCAGAAAGCAACAGGACAATGCACGAGCAAGAAATGGAGAGCTTCCATAACGGATATGAAACATGCTACCATATAGGTACAACCCCAAATATATATGGGTTTAATATCTGTCTGTAAAGAGCGAACTGTAAAGTGAGATTGGCTCATACAGGGTCAAGGGTGAATTAAATCTGAGTGTGTTAATTAACATTGCCACGGCTAGGTATTCAAGAGACAGGATCCYATCTCCACAGCCATCAGCAGAATTCCTTGGGTTTGCTCAGAGGAGAGCCAAGTTAGTACTTAYGGTATATTTTGGCCTTACGAAAAAGGGAAAGGTGCATCGCTAGTTCTGGAACGGCTGAATTTCACTTCTTCGGCTGCCTCAGCACATCACACATCGCTACCCACCCTGCAACAGCCCCTCGCTTTCTGCATCGGCTTCCCAGGTACCTTTTTCCGCACCCTCCTCCCCAGGAGGACGTGGAGCCGCACATCAACACCCAGGAACGGCAGCTGCCTGGCTTCGCCCTGGGACTCTCACCCTGCGTTAGCCTCAAGGCACGGCATAACGTACAAAGTGTAGTTAGGACGGGACAAGGTTTTAATCAGTGCTACCGAAAATGATTAATTTCTCCCTGCTTCCAAACATTGCAACATCACACGTTCATCCGCAAGAAGAGAAGTGGACAGAGAGGAAGGGCCAGCTCAGCAGTTTACTGAATATACCAGGTGGAGAGGCAGAAAAAAAGCGCAAACAAATATAAAGAAATTTATTTTCTTTTTAATTAAGAAGTGATTCCCCCCCAAGTGGCCCGTTTTCTCTCCCCATGATTTCCTGGTTTTTAAAAAAACTGAAGCAATTAATTTTTAATTTTACTGTTTGGCTTGCACATTGGAAGAAAACAAATAAAAAGAAGGGAAATATCTATGTGAAGTCTTTGTTTTCAATTCCCCCCCGCCCCTTTTCTTTTGTGTTTTTTTCTTTTCTTACTAAAAACCACAACCAGCTTTCCACTAACATATGCCACGACTCCCAAAACCTCTCCACGACTTGAGTGAGCCCAGAACGACGCCCCCGACCCTTTCTGACAGCCCTACGTCCCAAGCTGGATTTTTAGTTAACGCCACTGGGATTTGCTCCTCATTTCTGCGAACTGCCCTTAAAACCCCCACTGAGCCCAGCAGCCCCCCGCCAGAGGACAGCGGTGGAAGCAGACCTCCCACGCTTTGGCCACCGCAGCATCGCTGCGGCGGGCGCCGCTGCCGCTCCTAAGCCCCTTGGGCAGCCCCGTCGGCACGTGCGTTGTGGTCGGGGGGGTCGAGCTGGGAGCGTTCAGCTTCCAGCAGCCGCGGGGTCAGCGCCTCCCAGCTCGGCAGGCTCTTACCACTCCTGTTCCCCGGCATTTTCATTAACTGAAGATTGCGAATGGGTCAGCAGATCTATACACTTTTTGTATTCCCTCTGCTTGGTTTATTTATTTCTTTTTTTTTTGCAGGATGCTGAATAACTAACCTTTTCCTCAATAGATAGATTTAAAAAAAAAAATAGGATCCATCACACAGCAGCAGGATAGCCTTGCTCTGTTTTGACCTTTCTGAAATTAATTTCCCAATCTTAGCTTTCAAAATCAGAGATTGAAAAGACCTATTAGATCAGCCAATCCATCTTATCACTAGTACGGCAGCAAGCAGAGACCCCAGCTAAGTGCTCCTCTACACGGGGAAAATATTCTGGAATAAGATGGGGCATGAATTTAAAGTGAAATACCTGTTCCAGAATATTCTGCACGTGGACATGTACTCTGGAATAACTGCAGCTTTTCCCGAGTTTCCTCATTTGACACCTGGAGCCAACCACCATAACAGCAGGAGAAAAAAAACCCCCAAAATCCCATTTTAGGATAAGAGTACCTACCTCTGGAGCTTTTTTCTGGGGTAGCTACGGGGAATAGCTCACCCCGATCCCTTTTCCCCGTGCAGGGCTGTTGCTCACAGGGCAGCATCCACCTGGGGAGGGGAGGGGAGGAGAGGGTACTAACCCAACCGCCCAGGGGAGAGCTGCCCCCAGCCCCGGCAGGGAAATACACTCTCCACCTGCAGAATCAATGACTGCCTTACAGGATTTGGGCCAGAAGGATGACATTCTAGTCTGCAGCTACTTAAGGAGCCTGTGATGTTAAAACACACTTCTCCCAAACTGCAATTTAGCACTTTTGCCAGGTGGCACAGGTCTTCTCAGAGGATCAGTACTTTTCCATACAGCAAATAACTCAGCACTTTGGGGTAAAACCCCGAAGCTCAAGGGTCTGCACGGCACGTCCCTGGTGCCAGGAGCCCAAGGGCACGGCCAGGTCCAGCTGCCCTGACCAGCACTCCTGGCCCAGGGTGGGGGTCCCTGGGGAGGCCCCTCGGGGCAGGGGAGGGCTCCTGGTGCCCAACGTCCCTCTCCTCCTATTCCCCTTGGTTTTACTAAATACCTCGTTATGCCATTTTTTGTGGTATTCCTCATTCTGCAGTTACTATGGCTCTGTCCCAGCCCGGGGGTCTGGGGGTTATGTTTTAATGCCAGCACTGCCAACCCTTGGGGAATACCACGAGGGGACCCCAAAATGCAGCTCTGACCTGTAGATGGCACGGGTGAGGGCAGGGGCGATGTCCCACCTGCGAAAGCGCCTGCCAGAACAGGCTTTAAGAGAAAGTGGTAATAGATTTCATAGGGGACAATTATAAAATAAGACACCTGAAGGAGATTTCTGGCTGGTTGACTGCCAGAACAATGAGGTTTTATAAGGCTTTTAACCATATCTAATAGAACAATCTAATCCTTTTTTTTTAAATCCTACCAAACTCTGCTCCAGTGATACTGTGTGAGCATCACAAGTGAATCACCGCAGTACAGAACAGTGTTTTCCTTTAAATCCTTAGACTTTGTTGCTTTTCCTGTGACAGGTCGGTTGTTATTTCACACGTAGGGGTGCCCATCGGCAGGATCTGGCAGGGTTGGGCTGGGAAAACTCACAACCCACCACCCCGCAGCGGTGCGGGGCTGTCACTGGTTAAGGATGCTAAACCTCTGGGTGGTGGGAAGGCGGTAGGGTTTGATGAATGCCTCCATTGGGTACTCACACCAGATGGGGATGACGAAGCCCTTTCCAGCCCGCAGCCTGGAGTTATAGCTTGCTGCCAAGAGGAGGGCAGCAGCCGGCTCACCCCTCCACAGCCAGCAGGAGACGGGTGCTCGCCGAGAGCCCACCCATCCAGAGATCCACCTCGGTCTCTGTCTCGGGTCTCTGCCAACCCACCACCCGCTCTAGATGGCTGCGGCTGACACGAACCCTGCCCTTCGCTGCCCGACTACGCCTGCAAGGCTCGGACGTTTAAGATGTGGCATTCCCAGACAACCTGCCTCCCTCGGCTGTTTTGATGGCGTTGGAGCCGTGGGGGTTTCAGAAGAGGGGTTTCTCACTTCTCACAAAGAGCAAAACGAACTAGGCCAACGTAGCGTTGTGGTAAATCAGGTCTTGTCAAGCCAACCYGGTTTCCTACTTTGATGATGCTACAAGTGTAATTGATTAATAATAAAAAAAAAAAATCCCCCCTGCCAGCCTGGAGCAGATTTGTGTGAAGCATTTCCCAGCAGCCTTGGGGGAACATTTGTGCTATAACGAACTGACTCGTGTGCCGCGCTGATTAAAAACCAGATACCTAGCAGACCTCGAAAAGTCGTCGAGGGGAGGAAATTGTTAGCAGGTCAGTGCTTTCTAGAGGGTCCTCAAGGATCGGCACAAAGCCTGATGCCAGGGGTGGCTTCGCCCAGACTGGAGGGAAATCCTTTGGCGCAGACGGCAGAGGAGATCCCTCCAGCGGTACCACACCGAGGCCAGGTACGGCATTTCCTCGTCAAAGGGATGCCACAGACATACATGTAGGGAGGGGAGCCACCAGCGATGCCGATTTATGCTGCCGGTAATAAATGATATCAACGCCACGATGGGCTTCGGTCTGGGAGAGAAGAATGCATTCAAAAGTATTTGAAAATGAGTTTCTTGCTATCAAATTCGACGGGAACAAGGCTCTGCCTAAACCTGCAGTAAGTGTATTCACAAAGAAACTGTAAATTTATATAAAAATATATCTCTCTCTCTGTTTAAAGCCCTTTTACATTTTCTATCAAGCATTGCAGTTTGGTCGACAACTGCAAGTCTTTTTCCATTAAAATGCCTCTATTATGCCTCTGCAGTTACTGCCCTTCTTAAACATCATTACATTGTGAGGAGCTGCCACTATATCCATACAATGGGGAGAATCAAGAGCACACAGATAAACTGGAGCTGCAAACTTTGCGCACTCAACAAGTCCTCTCCGCAGACAATTAGGGCCAAAAGATAAATATTGACACATTAGACTATTTTCCTCAATTTGTTTTTTTGTTGATCATCTGAGTGATCTGATGGGGCAAAATTCCACTTTTCCGATATCTCGGATTCTTGGCTAATAGAAACAAATAAAGTGAAAGCTTCTGTCCACAATAGGTTAGGAGCATCTATTGTCGGGAGTCACTAATCGGATTAAATTGGCTCCTGGCTCTATTGCTAGGAGCTAACTCATTCCTAAATTTCTCCCATCTCAAGGGGATGTGTCATTGTTGCCTTTTTTTTTTTTTTTTTTTTTTTACTGTTTAAGTCTGACAGATAGAAAGAAATAAGGCACGGCTTGAGATGACGGCAGTGCCCGCCGCCCTGCGAACAAAGAGCGGGGCTGGTAGAGGCACAGACGTGGTGCGGTGCGGTGGTCCGTGCCGGCCGGAGGCTCCCGCGAGCCCCTTCTCCTGGCTGGAGCCGGTCTGGCACCTCTGCAGCCGCTCCCCTCTGGAAATGCCATTTAAACCCAAAAGCTAATGCACCCAGGCAGGGAAAAACCTCCCGCTTTCCACGCCGGGCTGCACTCAGGTTGTTTCCCATTAGCATTTTAATACGCACCCGTGGCATCAGCCCCTTAAAAGAAGCAAACACGTTTATGCAAGCAGCCGAAAAAGACAGCCTTAAATAATGTCGCCTTTGGAGGGAGGCCTGCGAGCCGCGAGGTACATTTTTGCCCACAGTCTGATAATTTTCAAAGCTATTGGCAACCTGGGAATTTTCCTGCCTTATCACCAGGGCTCAGCTAACTTCACTAACACTAATCAGAGCTGGAATCATTCATTCAAGGATTGCATGATCATGTTTTTCTTTAGCGGTGACAGCTGCCTGAGCCGTATTAGCAATGCAGATGAGTCAGCCTAATAGGTTAATGCAGAACACGCGAAAATTAGGTTTAATCCCCAGTGAAATAATCTAACATTTTCACATTTCTTGATGTTGGGATAGAGACATTGGTGGTGACTCAATTAGGTGTAATGTAGATCAAAGCAAATTTACCTTCTGGCTGAACCTTCCCCATAGTTTAGATAGAAGAATATAAGGGTTCTTTACTAATTGGCCAATGGCTGTGGGGAAAATTATATTAAAAGCATGCATACCACAGGAATTGCGTTTCAGATTTGGACCAAGTAACGGCTGGGCTTTGCAAACACCCAGGCACGTCGTTTCGCCAGAAACCAGCGTTTTGTGCACAGCACCTTCCAACTCCCAGCTCTTTTCAATGCAACGCTTACAAATGAAGACATTTGGGTTTTTTTTTTTTCTTCCCTCTATTCATTTTTAATGTCCCGTACTGAAATATCCCCAGTGAGGTTTGAAAGAGCTTGTATTATAAAAGAAGCATAAAGGAAAAAAAAAAAAACCCACCAGTGTGTGTCTATCTAATGTTTTCATTCTGGGGGAATAACATATCAAACAGCAATCTCTTTCAGTCATAAAGGGAAGGAAACAAAAAATTACATGCCCTCAGTTGCCAAATTATTTTTTGCCTTGACGTCTTAATTCTTAATCCTTGTGTGTGGTCAAATCAGTCTACTATAGACAACCAATCAAGCAATTATTCCTAAATTATATTTGCCCAACTCACATTGATTGGTTATTCTTTTCTTATTGGGTAAGCTCATTAATTCTGAGCAGCTTGCTTATTATGCTTTCCACATCATTTTCTTTCTGAGCCTATCTACTCACACCAGCCTGCTGATGTTTCAAGATGCCATACAGAAAAAAAAGGCCGAGTGATCTATTGCATTGTCTCTTCCAGCAATTACAATTCACATTGCTGATTAACTTTGATGTGAAAACTAATGAGATAAGGCAAGTTATCAAGGCGGACCTGATCGTCATCTCATTTATAGAGCATTTGCCATCGGTGAATGACAAAAACTAATGAAGATGTATCTGACAGCAGGCTGAGCCGAGGCAGAATTTCGTTTCTCATCAGCAAGTGCTCTGCTTCGAACTCATCAGTCTATCTGAAACATGTGGAAATTAGCTTAATAATGAAAACACTTCATCCAAATAGACAAATGTTTACATTAAAATAGCTACATGATAAATAGATGTTAAAGATTTTATGCCTTCTTGAGTCTAAACAATGGAGCACAAAATATGTTCTCATATTCACTAAATCATCCCTATAAACCTCCACACGTGCTGCCGTACCTGCAAGTTCCCCGCTTTATGGCTCAAAAATATTTCTGGGCTGCGCTTCGCCCTTTTGGAAACGGACGGTTTGGTCTATAATTAATTAACTCCTGTGCAACGGTAGCTGGCAGGAAAAAGGCAGAAGGACGCGGCGACGACGGCAGAGGGTAATTGTCTCTGTTCAGTAGGGACCAGGACGAGATTTGGGTGCGCGGAGCTCCCAGACGTACGTTTTTAACAGTACTGTAAGAGAAGCAAAATATGATGTATGTTGTGGCTCAGGAACAAATTTACACAATGTATAAAAGGTATCATTTTTTCCCCAGACACAAAAATATAAAGTACAGGCATAATTCATGTAAATACATCAACGCTTCTTGCCCAAGCCATAGCTGCCAAAAAGTCTCCTGTAATATCAGTTTAGTTTAGAAACGTTCCTGATAAAAGGGAGGCGGGCAGAGCTACTCCCATTTTTAATATTGTGGCTTCGGTATCTTTATTTATGAGAGACTATTTCATATTTGTTGTGCATTATTTCACATGCTTATGCTATGTCCAAACACATCCCTGATATGTTTTTATATCTGGAATAAAATATTCATTGATCATCTGGGATCAAAAATACCGGTTTTAATAAAACAAGAGAAAGATGTGCATCTGTAAGGCAGAATGGTGAAACTCGCGCTTTAAAAATTATTTTAAAGATTGTGTATGCTTCAGTTAAAATAGACAGTTAGTGAAAGATTCTTTTCCATTATCATGATTTTTTTCCCTCTCTGAAAAAAGCCATATATATATGGGCAGCCTATACCACTGCCTCCTCCAGGAAAAAAAAAAAACCAAACACGTTACTACCAATGTAAGAGGAATTTAAAAATTGATTTTAAAAATGATTATCCAAGTGGGCTGAAAAAAATTACAGACCTTCCAGAAAAGCTGCAGGAGCTCCTATAAATTATGTACACCGACAGCTCCATGCACGCACGTGAAAAAAGTGCAGGTCCTGACCGAGTTACGAATGTAACGCCCGTGCAATAGGAATCACGGCGCTGCCGGGGCTTTCGGAGCCGCTGATGGGTGCAGCCCCCCCGAGCCCCCCCCCCCCAAGCGCCGCTGCCGGACAATTCCCATCTTACCATTCCGATCATAACACACTCACCAACTTTCATTCCTCATATTTTAAGGACATCTGAGGTCCAAACCCGAGATACCCCGAGCAGATTGGCATTGTGTATCACAGATTAGCCCGCACAAAGAGCCCGCATCCCGGGAAAGTTAAAAGAAAAGCCTGTTATAAAGCGCTAGCAACAAATTACTACTTCAACGCTGGATTAAATTTAAAAGCTCTTCACAGAGCTGCAGATAAATCCTATATATTAGAAGAAACCATAAAAGTACTTGTTCAAGAGCTAAAGGCACAAGTAGAAAGTTGACCTCAAAGATTTTTTTTTTTTTTTTTAATAGCCTGCTAAGTTTATAAAATTTCTCAAGATGTAGAGAGAGGGTTACGTTACTTCTGTAATACTCAACAGCGCTAAGCTAACACGTGCTGGTTTGGCTGATTAATGAAGTTAGACAAATCTGCAGCAATCAATGCAATTCATTAAATAAAATAACAGCCAGGTTTGTTGTTTGGGTTTTTTGTGGTGGTG